>OZ025291.1:100868659-101149659 GCA_964019185.1 Maratus speculifer | reverse complement strand
CCATTATGTATTTTAAATATCAGATTATTTGGTTGGATAGTATTTGTTCTGTTATATGCGGACAGGAGTACGGGTGAACGGATGGACATACTGAACGATGACTATAAGTGCAACATATTTATGTAATTACGAACGCACCTAAAAATATTCAGATGTTGGTGTAATAGTATACAATAGTACCGGAAATTTTGTGTGTCCCTGCAAATACTATCTGCATTCTTTTATACAAGAAGTAATTTGAAGTAATCCTTATAAACGTATATTAATTTCATAAAATGTTAAATAATTTAATACAATTAAAGCACGCACCAAAAAATGTTTTTCCAATGCTATTATGTAAAGCAATACTTTTGTGTGGCCCTGTAAATTATTAACAAATATTTTTTGTTCTATAAATTGTACAGAATATATATTATAGTAAACACGTCACAGATAAATATCAATTTTATTTTGTTCAAAAGAGTGTAACAGAATTAAAATGCACTTGAAATTTTTTTCCGTTTTACCGTAATGTATCGGAATACTTTTGATTGTCCCGGTAATTCACGTATGCAAACAGTTTTAAAAAAAATTTAAAACTGCTCCTCAAAATTATGTAATATTTCTATAATTTAAATTTCAAACGATTCACTCAGGTAGTTTTTTCTCTGTTACTTGCGGAAAGACAGACAGACGGACGGACGGACAGACAGACGGAGGGACTGAATGACAACTATAGGTGCTACGTATTTACATAATTATGAACGCACCTAAAAATGCCACTAGAGATGACAATTTTATAACAATGAGATAGATTGATGACATTTTGATAATTAAACATAAGAATACTCCGCAATTCATAAATTCGACTACTAACCAGGCAGATTAAAACTGAAAAAAGCTTCAGAAATTCATATGAGAGTTAATAATCTGCATGTTTCTATTGCAACTGAAGGAAATATTTTGATCACATGTATCTATGATAAAAGAAATGATTTTGTTTTTAACAGGATTGAAAATTTACATTTTCATTCAAAAGTGCATTTTTATAGTTTTAAAAATAATTATATTAACGATTTAACTCGCATAGAAAAATTAAATCCACTTTCAAACTATTTTTAGTAGACATAGTTAATCTCTGTGATATTGCTATCGAGCTGGTTATCCAATGAATATTTTAATGCAATTGACTTTGAGCTTTGTAAAAAATAAGAATTACTGGAAAGCGATGCATTCTCATTTCAATATAAATGTCGAATCATTAATGGTTTTCTAATTGAATATCGACTGGTACAAAGCAATATTTTTGTCTTTCATAGTTTTAGTCTATTCTTGGCAGATATGGGGGACGTTACATAAATAAGTCTGAATTCAGATTGCAATACTTTCAGCTCAACTGAATTCTTGGAAGAGCATTTTGTATAGGACCCATTTGTGGTTCCTTTATAATAGGCGGAAGGGAGTGAAGATATTTTTTTATTCCCCACCCTACTTGGCAGAAAGATTTTTCTTTTGTCCGACAACCGCCCCTTTCCTGCAAAACTCATTAAAGATCAAAAACACCTTGTCGCCACAACAAACGAGCCGACACCGAACCGCAAGAAATGTCAGATGTGTTTGGACCTTAATATTGGCAATAACCAACTAGCACGTTAGTGATATAGGCTACGTCCGGAAATTTAAGAATTGAGATTTTCTCCTCATGTTCTGTTATTTAAAAATTTGCTACAGTCTTCTTCGCTCATTCTGTTTTTAGCCTTATTTTAATGTTTTTTTATTTGTTCTGACTCTTAGTCAGCTTTGGAGAGCTTAAACGTTTTATGTTTTGAATTTGTGTGAATTTTACGTATGTGTACACACACATACACACACACACACACTCATATATGTATATATATATATGTAATAAATAAATATACGTTGAACTCGACGAAAATAAACTATGTTGCATAAATTCTAGATATTCTTAGCAGCACGGGCAGAGTAGTCGCTCCGACAGTTGGCGAGCAGTAGAAGAGTTTCATTGGGGTATTTCCCCATTAAAAAACAGACACCATCAGTCTTCAAGTTCTTTATTGATGAACTCATAAAATAGATAAAATCTTCTTCGCAATCACCTTAGTACCCATCGACACTACAACTGTCATTATCTCGTCCACATCATCGAATATTCTAATTCAGCGGGGAAATGAAATGTGCGGCTTGGTAGTTTAAAGGGCAAATCCATTCTAACCTCCTAAAAGACCAAATGAATATGGGACATTTCCACGACAAACTAGCGCCCTCCTTCTCCGCGTCAATCATTTTAAAATCCAATTAGGATGAACTCGAGCCTCAAACGGACAAAAATGATCAATTCTAATTGGTCGTAGCAGGCGGTCCTTGGCAAGAACTATATTTTTTCCTCGGAAGAACAAGCCCTTTAGCAACGCGTATTAACACCTGCCACGCGATGTTAAAATAAAAAATAAAATTAAAATCCCAGGAATATTCCAGAAGTAAAAAGCTTACGAAATACCTCCCGCCGTTTTGAGAAGCAAGCAATAATTTATTATTAACTAAAGTAAGAAAAAGAATTTTAGCTGTTACAAGTTACGAAACTAAGATTGAAATATGATCCACAAATTTAGAATTGAAGCTAAGAGAGAACAAAAATGGCGCAAATTTTTTTTTATTTTATTACATATATATATATATATCCATTTCTGGACTTTTGTTTTATTATTAATTTTATCAAAATATCTATAGTTTCTATAAAAATGCGTCCATTGTTGTCCGATATAAACAACTAATCTTAATATGCTAACATGAAAAATAAAAATAAAATAACGTTGAATGCATTCATAATAATGACAAATCTAAATATGAAGAAATTCACTGGAGAATTCTAGACATAAATTTCGAGAGTTCATTTCAAAAATTCCTCTAAGGCTCAGAATTAGAGTGGTATAGTTCGTACCTATTTTTTCATGGAGTCTAATTATATCTTTATTAATTGTCTAATTTTCATTAGTTAATATTATAACAACAGTTCAGTTTTTATGTGACGGAGTCCTTGCACCTTTATAACAGTTCCATATTTGGGTATCTTTGTGAAAATACTTTATACTTGTAATTCAATATAGTAACACATTTTATAGTATATTAATATAGTAATAATAAATTTTAACAATGTAATAAACAAACAAGATAATAAAGAAACATAATAAAGGAAAAAAATATCACTAATAATAAATATCATAATAAGTATAAGTTACTCTCATAATGGGTAATAATAAATCTTTCAGTAAGTAATAGTAAATATTTCAAAAGACATTCTTTAAATTCTAAATTATATACTAAATTTCGTTTATTTCATCTCAGGTATTTTTGGGATGAAATATACAGGGGTTGGACAAAAATATGGAAACACCTTAAAAAAAAAACAAGTTTCCTTGCCTAGTATTGTGTAGGGAACCCGTTGTTATTCAAAACAGCTTGCAGACTTCTCGGAATGGATAAATACAGTTTCTGTATGTTTGCCAAGGGAATATTGTACCATTATTCCTGCAAAATGGTGGCAAGTTCAGATAACGATGTTGGTGGTGGATAGCGAGAACGCACTTTCCGCTCCAATGTAGACCACAAAAGTTCGATAATATTTAAGTCTGATGACTTTGGTGGCCTAGGGAGATGCGAAAATTCATCCTCGTGCTCAGAAAACCAGTCCTGGGCAATGTGAGCTGTGTGAATGGGGACGTTGTCGTCTTGGAAGATACCATCATCATTGGGGAACAAAGCTTGTACCATTGGATGGACTTGATCGGCCAAAATGTTCACATAAGTTTGAACAGTAATCCGCCCTTACAGAGTTATCATGGGGCCACAAGAGAACCACGATATGGCTGTCCAAACCATCACCGAACCCCCGCCATGTTTCACTCTTGGCAACAAGCAGTCTGTATTATAGGCTTGAGATGGCGTTCTCCAGACGTAAACCCCAGGCTTTATGACTTAAACACCACTTTTCCTGTTACAGGCATTAGCATTACTGATGGATGGCTTTTCAATTGCAACACGGCCAGCAATTCCCTATTTATGAAGCGCCCTTCTAATTGTTTTGGTACTCACAGGATTTGGTAACATGACATTCATTTCAGCAGTAACTTTTGCAGCTGTGGACTGCTTATTTTTCGCGATAATCCTCCTTAATGATCATCTGCTGCGATCACTCATCACACACTTTCGTCCGCGCTGTGATTTAGCGGATGATGCTTTTTCCGCATTTCAAATATGCGTAATAAATCTTCGACACAGTACCTCTTGAAACACCAAAAACCTCGGCTACCTTGCTTACGAAAGCACCCACCATACGCGCGCCAACAATTTGTCCACGTTCGAAGTCTGTTATCTCTGACATAATGCAATGATAATCTCACATAACAGTGCTCCAACAACGACTGAACGGTTCAGCGATTTTACGAAGTTGTATAGGTGGCGTCAGTAGGCGAAAACTCTAGAGCCATCAACATAGTTCATTATAATCAATCTTTCTTTTCAAACATGCATTTCAAAAGGTGTTTCCATATTTTTGTCCAACCCCTGTAGAGGAAAGTGGAATAGAATAAAGAATATAATCAATTATTTAATCATTTACTTAATCTTGTAAATCGAGTACAGGATTAAGTAGGAATATGATAAAATAATATAAAATAAAAATAAATAAAAATTCATTTCATTTTTGAGAATGCACGTGACCTTCAAACTACTAAGACTCTTTAAAAGAAATATTAATAAATAATAAAAATAAAAGACAAGATTATTAATGTCAATTCATGTCAAATAATTACGCAATAAATATTCTCTCGGTGTGATAAAACATTGCAAGATGCAAGTAGGAAAGAAAAAAAGAAACAAAATTAAATTCTAATTGACATGTACTTGGACTGGAATGTAGCAGCAAAGAGAGAGAGAAAAAAATTAAAATAAAGTGATAAAAATTTTGTTACTTGGCAAATAATTAACTTATTAATTGATAGCTTAAATTTAATATTACAAATAAGTTCAGTTGAAAATTTTTTTTTTAATATTTATTTGTTATTATATTATTCTAAGTAGAGTAATTCAGTACAGAATGAGAAATTTCCACTGTGTTCGTCTACGCCGGCATAAACAAACAAATATAAAAATTTCCAGACAAGTGAAACTCTCGCTGCAGTCAAGAGATTCATTGCCATTCTGTAAGAATTACAGTATATTATCTGAATTAAAATATGGAAAGAAATTTACTGTTTAAGAGAAAAAAAATTATAAAATGATAAACTAGAGATATAGTCTAAGCTACAGTTTTTACTTGAGTTTGTTGTTGTTGATTAGAAGGTTGTTGCTCATGACTTAATTTAAATTTATCAGGGGAATAATAAGGCCTTAATTTAGATACATGTACTATTTCTGAACTTTTGAACTGGTTTTGCCTATCAATTTCAAAATTTACTTCGAATAATTTGTTAAGAATTTTATAAGGGCCACTAAATACTTGTGATAACTTTCTAGTATTAGGGTACTGAAATACTTCATAGATAACTAGATCTCCTATTTTAAATTTTGGTTCGATATAATCTTTATCATAATATCTTTTATTTTTTAAATGAAATTCATCAGTTCTTGCTTTAGCAATTTTAAGAGCTTCATGAACAAGGGGATAATAATTTTGTTGTAAGGGGGAGTCATAGGGTAATTGGCCAAAAAGCAAGTACGCAGGTGGAAATTTAGTAATAGAATGGGGTGTATTATTATATTCATTAATTACGTCAGTTAAAAGCTTAGTCCAGGGAATTTTAGAGGTAGTGGAGTTTACTTTACATTTTAATCTAGTTACTATTGTCTGATTTACTCTTTCACATTTCCCATTCGTTTGTGGATGATGGGCAGTGGTCAAACGTTGTTTAATATTATGATTTCGCAGGAATTTTTTGAATCTTGAAGAAGTAAAAGCAGCATTCCTGTCACTTAGTAATTTTTGAGGGGACTGTAAACTTGAAATCTTACTAAAACAGAATAATTGTTGACGGATTTTGATATTGAAGATTTGTTTCAGACAATTCGTATAAGTTTCTGTAGTGACACTTTTGGAAGGAAATGCCCAAACATATCTTGTGGCATTGTCTATTATAATATGGAGATATTTTTTTGTAGAATTATAATAATTGAACCCTCCTACAGTATCAACAGACAGACAGTCAAAAGGTTGATCTGTAGTGGGCATAACTTGTAATAAGCCAAATTTTTTCTGTCTAGGTTTTTTATTTTTTTGACAAATATCACAGTATTTAACAAAGTTAGTAATGTCTTGGGTCATATCTGGCCAATAATAGTTAGGAGAAATTAAATTTTGCATTTTTTGAACACCAGGGTGACCAAACTGTTCATGAGCAACACTAAGCAATTTTTTTCTTAGGGACATGGGAACTACCACTTTACGGAAACCTTTTCTTTTAACTATAATCACTCCATTGTCATTAATATAATTTGATCCACACACATTTTCTTTTTCTTGCATCTCAATAATCTCTTTAACGTCAAGAAGAAAAGTAAGGGGTTTACAAAAATGAGAAATAGGGTTTCGGGACAACATATCGGCTTCGACATTTGTAGATCCCTTTAAGTACTCTATTTTGTAATCGAACATACTTAACTTCAATGACCACCTAAATAATCGACCTCTTAAATGTTTGACATTTTTTAACCAAACAAGATATGCATGATCAGTATGGATGGTAAATTGTACACCGTGAAAGTAATGATAAATTTATCTAAAGTATCAATGATAGCAAGACACTCTAGTTCGGTAATGAAATAATTTTTCTCATAACTTCTCAATCCTCTAGAAAAATAAGCAATTGGATGTAAAAAGTTATTATGGTCGGGTTGTTTAAGAACTGCACCTACCGCTACCTGAGAAGCGTCAACAAACATGTGTAGGGGTAATTTGGGGTCATAAATCTTTAAAATTGGTTTAGCAATGAGGGCATCTTTTAATTTTTGAAAAGAGTTTTGACATTCAGTATTCCATTCCCAAATAGTATCTTTCTTAAGTAATTTATTTAGGGGGTGTCTAATTTCAGCATATTTGTCAATAAATTTATGATGCACATTTATAGAACCAAGAAATCTTTGTAATTCTTTAGTATTAGTAGGAGGTTTTAATTTTTTAATTGTTTCTATATTAGTATTAGCTGGAGTTAAAGTTCCATTTTGGATTTCATACCCTAGAAAATTGATTTGTTTTTGAGCAAAAGTACATTTAGATAATTTTAATTTAATATTTTCTATTCGGCATAAATCAAAAATTTGAATGAGATGCTGTATATGTTCATCTATTGATTTAGATAAAATAATTATATAATCAAAATAATAACAAGCAAAGTCTATTTTATATTTTGTAAGAATTCTTCTAATTGTCCTGTTGAAAATTGGGGGGCCTACCTTTACACCAAAGGGGAGAACATTCCATTCCCAGAGCCCACAATTAGTAGTAAAGGCTAACTTTTCGGAATCGGCTGGGTGAATAGGTATGTGCCAACAGCCGGAGGCTAAATCTAGTGTAGAGAAATATTGGGCACCACTTAATTTGTCTAAAATTTCATCTATTCGGGGCAAAGGTTCAGCGTCATTTTTCACAATAGAATTTAATTTTCGGTAATCAACACACATTCGGGTTTTTTTGACTTCATCTCGTTTATTTACTAACGTAACTGGAGAAGAATATGGGATTAACTTTCTTTAATTAACCCAGCAGCTAATAAGGATTGGATTTGCTGAGATATTTCTTTTTCATCAACAGTGGATGTACGATAAGGCCTCAAAGATATTGGTAGGTCAGATTTAAGATAAATACGCTGAGGTTCAATATTAATTCTCCCTACATCATATTTATTTTTTAAAAAATATCTAAATAATCCCTTAAAAGTTCCCTTACATTTTTATTTTGAATAGCCTTCAGATTCCCCAATAGATTATAATCATCATTATTAGTTCTCGGCAAGGATTGAGGAGTTATGGTATTTCCATAATCGGGTTGCAAAGTAGTATCATTTTTTATAATATCAAAATGAAGCAATTCTAAGTTATCACTGGATATGTTGACATATATGAACGAAATATTGTCTTGTAACACCTGGCTTTTTGCACAATCAATTTTCAATTTAAATTTGGCACAATCAGGTAAACCTAAAATAGCATAGTTCAAATCTAGCTTACTTACTAAAAAAATAACATATCTCTTTATATTACCAAATTTAATACATAATCGACAAGATTTATTAATTGTAAGAGTTCCTTGTGCCTGTCTAATAGTAATAGGGGTAACATTATGTAAATTACCATTTAAATATCGAACAAATTTGAGGAGTAAAATTGAGACAGTTGATCCATTGTCAACCACACAATACACTTTGTTATTGCCCACATATCCAGGGATGATTAATTGTCAAATATTATTAGTAGGGGGTGGTTGAATATGAGCAGGAGTTTGAGATTGAAAGGAATTTGTGTTAAATATACAACTCCTCTCCCAATGATATGCATTTTCTATGCCTCTGTTTAAACATATTCTGCACGGACGACTAGGGTAGTTGTTTTGATAATGAGTCGCAGGCATTCTAGGAGTGAAAAACCTAGGATTGAAATTTTGGGATGGATTGTTTGGAGTAGGTCGAGTCCAATGTCTGGGCTGAGGATTGGGATTGTGAATAGGTCTAGTTTGTTGAAAATTTCTATTGCTGTTATTAGAGGTATGATTTGGAATCGCTGCTAATTGTTTAGCAATGCGAAACCATTCACGAATATTGGAAGGAGGGTTAACCATCAAACAATTTTGATACTCCGGCTGAAGTCCATCAGTTAATACACTATATGTCCATTGATTATGGGACACTTGCGATTTTAGACATTTTACTAAATATCTAGAAAAATACATAAGGAATCATCTCGAAACTCATAGTGTATAAATATAATAGTATACGTTAAATATCTCCGTGAAGATTTTTTACCGAAACTCCATAGGGGACCGTCAACAAATTAAAAAAGAATGAATATCTTTTGAATAACCCTGTCAAAACTAATGTAGCAAAAGCGCTCAAACTCTAGATTATGATTGAATGCCTTATTGTAATACACTGTGTTCATTTTTATGCAAATAGCATGCATACTCGCAGAGTAATTAAGGTTTTTATAAAAATGGCCCCAAATTTTTCTAAGTTTTTCCCTTATAATTTTCAGAGTTCTTAATATAAAATAATATTTTTTTCAGAAAATATGACACACAATGTTGCACACAGTACCCAGTAATCAGAATTAAAAAATAATAAAAATTGTATGAAAAATGAGTAGATTTACTGAATAATTTTTTACTGCGCATGCGTCAAAGATATCAAAATTTCATTTGCATATTATGTTAGCTAAATGTATAGAGCAACTTTTGTAAAAGTCTCAAAATTATAACTTGAAAATTCTGAAAGTAATCGTCTTTAGAAAAAGGACAAAATCCGTTGCTTCCAAAATGAAGCAAAAAAATGAGGGATTTTATCCAAAAGTAGTCGTAACATCCCGTATTGTGTATTCTATATTGACACTAATCAATGAATATATGGATACAACCCCTATTGTTTTTGCTTCATTTTGAGAATAACGGATTTTCAACTTATTCAATTGACGATTATTTTCAGAATTTTCAAGTTATGATTTTGTGACTTTCACAAAAGTTGCTCTATACATTTAGCTAACATAATATGCAAATGAAATTTTGATATCTTTGACGCATGCGCAGTAAAAAATTATTTAGTAAACCAACTCATTTTGTATACAATTTTCATTATTTTTAAATTCTGATTACAGGGTACTGTGTGCAATGTTGTTTGTCATATTTTCTGAAAAAAAATATTATTTTATATTAAGAACTCTGAAAATTATAAAGAAAAAACTTGGAAAAATTTGGGACCATTTTTATAAAAACCTTAATTACTCTGCGAGTATGCATCCTATTTGCATAAAAATGAACACAGTGTATTACAAAAAAACATTCAATCATAATCTAGAGTTTGAGCGCTTTTGCTACATTAGTTTTGACAGGGTTATGCAAAAGATATTCATTCTTTTTTAACTTGTTGACGGTCCCCTATGGAGTTTCGGTAAAAAATCTTCACGGAGATGTATGACGTATACTATTATATTTATACACTAAGAGTTTCGAGATGATTCCTCATGTATTTTTCTAGATATTTAGTAAAATGTCTAAAATCGCAAGTGTCCCATAATCAATGGCAATATAGTGTATCCCTGTATAATTAAATTTTCCCCAAGCTGAAGTTGCCTTCCAACTCAACTTTCTTTCTAAAATAAGAATCCAAATCACTTAGATCATTTAACTTTAAGGAAGTAAACTCAGAAAATTTTGGAACTCTAACCTGAATGAATTTTTCAGTTAGAATCTTGACAATTTCCTCATAAGTAAAACAATCCAAACAATCATTTATATAAGCTTTTAGCGCTTCCCCCTTTAAATATTTTGAAAGATATTGTTTTTTCCACTGATTATCATTTTTTTCTCCAAAACACTCATTATCAAAGTGTTTAAACCACTTAAACATATCCATGCCTGACTCAAAGTCAAAAGGTACAATATCAAGTTTATTTTGTGACATTTTCTCTTCCTTTACTAATCCAGATCTTAATAACATGGAAGAAGGATAAATATTTAAATGCTATACTTCAATTACTAAAATTCAATTACTATACTTCAAATACTTCAATAAATAACAATAAAAATAACAAATAATAAAATAATAAGTAATAAATAATAAAATAATAAATATCGGTTTTCCATACATGGGAAATAACAAAGAATTTTAAGAACACAAATACTTTTCTTTACGTATTGAAAATAAATTTAGCAACAGAGAATTTTTTAAGACAAAATAATCCATCTTTCGTATTAAAAACACCTCTAAAACTAAATAAAATTTCTATGAGCAGAAAATTTCAATTAATTATAAATTAAGAACAAATTTATTTTTTAATATTTGTAATAAAAGAAAAAAATCAAGAATTTAAGCAAAGAAATTATTATTAAAATTTCTTAATCAATAAACAAATAAAATAATAAATAATAACTTACAGACACCTCGATGTGGCCTTGTTCATATACCTAAAACTTATTAAAATAAACAAAAATAAAGCACTTCGTAGATACGACTCACAAGTGCATTAATTAGCTTATATTACCGATGGAATCAACCGTAGTTGCAAGTGTTCATTTATTATGAAATGAAAATTGATCAAAATATTTCTGCACTTTTACCTAGAAAATACAATAATAAATAAATAAAAGCAAATGATGTTGAAATTTGTCGTGCAGGTGTTCTTTGGATTAAACAATCAGCACACGTTTTCGTAAATATCATGTATAAAAAAATACTAGAGGCATATTTCACAATTAAAAGATTTGTAGCTGTAGATACCACACATAATTACAAACAAGACTTCATAACATGAACTTTTTCCACAGCTGAAAGGTTTCTCATTTATATGGACAGGAAGATGTTATTCTCAGATTTCCTTTTTTGAGAAAAATTCCTTCTTTATCGACCGCATTCCCCTCAACACCAGTAGCACCATTCGATGATTCATGTCGGTTCAAGATGAGTAATAAACAAAGGCAGAAATTCCAGCAATTAGTTTCAAGCTCGGCGAAAATGGCGCGTGTACACACAGCGTTGCGAAGAATTCTCAGACAAAGGTTCAGTTGTAATTAAGCCACAATAATTTCCTTTTCTCAAAAGTCGTACGCCTGTTCATTTTTTATCCTGTCGACTAAAATGTAATAAATAAATATACGTTGAACTTGACGAAAATAAACTATGTTGCATAAATTCTAGATATTCTTAGCAGCACGGGCAGAGTAGTCGCTCCGACAGTTGGCGAGCAGTAGAAGAGTTTCATTGGGGTATTTCCCCATTAAAAAACAGACACCATCAGTCTTCAAGTTCTTTATTGATGAACTCATAAAATAGATAAAATCTTCCCTGCAATCACCTTAGTACCCATCGACACTACAACTGTCATTATCTCGTCCACATCATCGAATATTCTAATGTACGGTAATGACAGGTATGAAATGTACGGCTTGGTAGTTTAAAGGGCAAATCCATTCTAACCTCCTAAAAGACCAAATGAATATGGGACATTTCCACGACAAACTAGCGCCCTCCTACTCCGCGTCAATCATTTTAAAATCCAATTAGGATGAACTCGAGCCTCAAACGGACAAAAATGATCAATTCTAATTGGTCGTAGCAGGCGGTCCTTGGCAAGAACTATATTTTTTCCTCGGAAGAACAAGCCCTTTAGCAACGCGTATTAACACCTGTCACGCGATGTTAAAATAAAAAATAAAATTAAAATCCCAGGAATATTCCAGAAAGTAAAAAGCTTACGAAATACCTCCCGCCGTTTTGAGAAGCAAGCAATAATTTATTATTAACTAAAGTAAGAAAAAGAATTTTAGCTGTTACAAGTTACGAAACTAAGATTGAAATATGATCCACAAATTTAGAATTGAAGCTAAGAGAGAACAAAAATGGCGCAAATTTTTTTTTATTTTATTACATATATATATATATCCATTTCTGGACTTTTGTTTTATTATTAATTTTATCAAAATATCTATAGTTTCTATAAAAATGCGTCCATTGTTGTCCGATATAAACAACTAATCTTAATATGCTAACATGAAAAATAAAAATAAAATAACGTTGAATGCATTCATAATAATGACAAATCTAAATATGAAGAAATTCACTGGAGAATTCTAGACATAAATTTCGAGAGTTCATTTCAAAAATTCCTCTAAGGCTCAGAATTAGAGTGGTATAGTTCGTACCTATTTTTTCATGGAGTCTAATTATATCTTTATTAATTGTCTAATTTTCATTAGTTAATATTATAACAACAGTTCAGTTTTTATGTGACGGAGTCCTTGCACCTTTATAACAGTTCCATATTTGGGTATCTTTGTGAAAATACTTTATACTTGTAATTCAATATAGTAACACATTTTATAGTATATTAATATAGTAATAATAAATTTTAACAATGTAATAAACAAACAAGATAATAAAGAAACATAATAAAGGAAAAAAATATCACTAATAATAAATATCATAATAAGTATAAGTTACTCTCATAATGGGTAATAATAAATCTTTCAGTAAGTAATAGTAAATATTTCAAAAGACATTCTTTAAATTCTAAATTATATACTAAATTTCGTTTATTTCATCTCAGGTATTTTTGGGATGAAATATACAGGGGTTGGACAAAATTATGGAAACACCTTAAAAAAAAAACAAGTTTCCTTGCCTAGTATTGTGTAGGGAACCCGTTGTTATTCAAAACAGCTTGCAGACTTCTCGGAATGGATAAATACAGTTTCTGTATGTTTGCCAAGGGAATATTGTACCATTATTCCTGCAAAATGGTGGCAAGTTCAGATAACGATGTTGGCGGTGGATAGCGAGAACGCACTTTCCGCTCCAATGTAGACCACAAAAGTTCGATAATATTTAAGTCTGATGACTTTGGTGGCCTAGGGAGATGCGAAAATTCATCCTCGTGCTCAGAAAACCAGTCCTGGGCAATGTGAGCTGTGTGAATGGGGACGTTGTCGTCTTGGAAGATACCATCATCATTGGGGAACAAAGCTTGTACCATTGGATGGACTTGATCGGCCAAAATGTTCACATAAGTTTGAACAGTAATCCGCCCTTACAGAGTTATCATGGGGCCACAAGAGAACCACGATATGGCTGTCCAAACCATCACCGAACCCCCGCCATGTTTCACTCTTGGCAACAAGCAGTCTGTATTATAGGCTTGAGATGGCGTTCTCCAGACGTAAACCCCAGGCTTTATGACTTAAACACCACTTTTCCTGTTACAGGCATTAGCATTACTGATGGATGGCTTTTCAATTGCAACACGGCCAGCAATTCCCTATTTATGAAGCGCCCTTCTAATTGTTTTGGTACTCACAGGATTTGGTAACATGACATTCATTTCAGCAGTAACTTTTGCAGCTGTGGACTGCTTATTTTTCGCGATAATCCTCCTTAATGATCATCTGCTGCGATCACTCATCACACACTTTCGTCCGCGCTGTGATTTAGCGGATGATGCTTTTTCCGCATTTCAAATATGCGTAATAAATCTTCGACACAGTACCTCTTGAAACACCAAAAACCTCGGCTACCTTGCTTACGAAAGCACCCACCATACGCGCGCCAACAATTTGTCCACGTTCGAAGTCTGTTATCTCTGACATAATGCAATGATAATCTCACATAACAGTGCTCCAACAACGACTGAACGGTTCAGCGATTTTACGAAGTTGTATAGGTGGCGTCAGTAGGCGAAAACTCTAGAGCCATCAACATAGTTCATTATAATCAATCTTTCTTTTCAAACATGCATTTCAAAAGGTGTTTCCATATTTTTGTCCAACCCCTGTAGAGGAAAGTGGAATAGAATAAAGAATATAATCAATTATTTAATCATTTACTTAATCTTGTAAATCGAGTACAGGATTAAGTAGGAATATGATAAAATAATATAAAATAAAAATAAATAAAAATTCATTTCATTTTTGAGAATGCACGTGACCTTCAAACTACTAAGACTCTTTAAAAGAAATATTAATAAATAATAAAAATAAAAGACAAGATTATTAATGTCAATTCATGTCAAATAATTACGCAATAAATATTCTCTCGGTGTGATAAAACATTGCAAGATGCAAGTAGGAAAGAAAAAAAGAAACAAAATTAAATTCTAATTGACATGTACTTGGACTGGAATGTAGCAGCAAAGAGAGAGAGAAAAAAATTAAAATAAAGTGATAAAAATTTTGTTACTTGGCAAATAATTAACTTATTAATTGATAGCTTAAATTTAATATTACAAATAAGTTCAGTTGAAAATTTTTTTTTTAATATTTATTTGTTATTATATTATTCTAAGTAGAGTAATTCAGTACAGAATGAGAAATTTCCACTGTGTTCGTCTACGCCGGCATAAACAAACAAATATAAAAATTTCCAGACAAGTGAAACTCTCGCTGCAGTCAAGAGATTCATTGCCATTCTGTAAGAATTACAGTATATTATCTGAATTAAAATATGGAAAGAAATTTACTGTTTAAGAGAAAAAAAATTATAAAATGATAAACTAGAGATATAGTCTAAGCTACAGTTTTTACTTGAGTTTGTTGTTGTTGATTAGAAGGTTGTTGCTCATGACTTAATTTAAATTTATCAGGGGAATAATAAGGCCTTAATTTAGATACATGTACTATTTCTGAACTTTTGAACTGGTTTTGCCTATCAATTTCAAAATTTACTTCGAATAATTTGTTAAGAATTTTATAAGGGCCACTAAATACTTGTGATAACTTTCTAGTATTAGGGTACTGAAATACTTCATAGATAACTAGATCTCCTATTTTAAATTTTGGTTCGATATAATCTTTATCATAATATCTTTTATTTTTTAAATGAAATTCATCAGTTCTTGCTTTAGCAATTTTAAGAGCTTCATGAACAAGGGGATAATAATTTTGTTGTAAGGGGGAGTCATAGGGTAATTGGCCAAAAAGCAAGTACGCAGGTGGAAATTTAGTAATAGAATGGGGTGTATTATTATATTCATTAATTACGTCAGTTAAAAGCTTAGTCCAGGGAATTTTAGAGGTAGTGGAGTTTACTTTACATTTTAATCTAGTTACTATTGTCTGATTTACTCTTTCACATTTCCCATTCGTTTGTGGATGATGGGCAGTGGTCAAACGTTGTTTAATATTATGATTTCGCAGGAATTTTTTGAATCTTGAAGAAGTAAAAGCAGCATTCCTGTCACTTAGTAATTTTTGAGGGGACTGTAAACTTGAAATCTTACTAAAACAGAATAATTGTTGACGGATTTTGATATTGAAGATTTGTTTCAGACAATTCGTATAAGTTTCTGTAGTGACACTTTTGGAAGGAAATGCCCAAACATATCTTGTGGCATTGTCTATTATAATATGGAGATATTTTTTTGTAGAATTATAATAATTGAACCCTCCTACAGTATCAACAGACAGACAGTCAAAAGGTTGATCTGTAGTGGGCATAACTTGTAATAAGCCAAATTTTTTCTGTCTAGGTTTTTTATTTTTTTGACAAATATCACAGTATTTAACAAAGTTAGTAATGTCTTGGGTCATATCTGGCCAATAATAGTTAGGAGAAATTAAATTTTGCATTTTTTGAACACCAGGGTGACCAAACTGTTCATGAGCAACACTAAGCAATTTTTTTCTTAGGGACATGGGAACTACCACTTTACGGAAACCTTTTCTTTTAACTATAATCACTCCATTGTCATTAATATAATTTGATCCACACACATTTTCTTTTTCTTGCATCTCAATAATCTCTTTAACGTCAAGAAGAAAAGTAAGGGGTTTACAAAAATGAGAAATAGGGTTTCGGGACAACATATCGGCTTCGACATTTGTAGATCCCTTTAAGTACTCTATTTTGTAATCGAACATACTTAACTTCAATGACCACCTAAATAATCGACCTCTTAAATGTTTGACATTTTTTAACCAAACAAGATATGCATGATCAGTATGGATGGTAAATTGTACACCGTGAAAGTAATGATAAATTTATCTAAAGTATCAATGATAGCAAGACACTCTAGTTCGGTAATGAAATAATTTTTCTCATAACTTCTCAATCCTCTAGAAAAATAAGCAATTGGATGTAAAAAGTTATTATGGTCGGGTTGTTTAAGAACTGCACCTACCGCTACCTGAGAAGCGTCAACAAACATGTGTAGGGGTAATTTGGGGTCATAAATCTTTAAAATTGGTTTAGCAATGAGGGCATCTTTTAATTTTTGAAAAGAGTTTTGACATTCAGTATTCCATTCCCAAATAGTATCTTTCTTAAGTAATTTATTTAGGGGGTGTCTAATTTCAGCATATTTGTCAATAAATTTATGATGCACATTTATAGAACCAAGAAATCTTTGTAATTCTTTAGTATTAGTAGGAGGTTTTAATTTTTTAATTGTTTCTATATTAGTATTAGCTGGAGTTAAAGTTCCATTTTGGATTTCATACCCTAGAAAATTGATTTGTTTTTGAGCAAAAGTACATTTAGATAATTTTAATTTAATATTTTCTATTCGGCATAAATCAAAAATTTGAATGAGATGCTGTATATGTTCATCTATTGATTTAGATAAAATAATTATATAATCAAAATAATAACAAGCAAAGTCTATTTTATATTTTGTAAGAATTCTTCTAATTGTCCTGTTGAAAATTGGGGGGCCTACCTTTACACCAAAGGGGAGAACATTCCATTCCCAGAGCCCACAATTAGTAGTAAAGGCTAACTTTTCGGAATCGGCTGGGTGAATAGGTATGTGCCAACAGCCGGAGGCTAAATCTAGTGTAGAGAAATATTGGGCACCACTTAATTTGTCTAAAATTTCATCTATTCGGGGCAAAGGTTCAGCGTCATTTTTCACAATAGAATTTAATTTTCGGTAATCAACACACATTCGGGTTTTTTTGACTTCATCTCGTTTATTTACTAACGTAACTGGAGAAGAATATGGGATTAACTTTCTTTAATTAACCCAGCAGCTAATAAGGATTGGATTTGCTGAGATATTTCTTTTTCATCAACAGTGGATGTACGATAAGGCCTCAAAGATATTGGTAGGTCAGATTTAAGATAAATACGCTGAGGTTCAATATTAATTCTCCCTACATCATATTTATTTTTTAAAAAATATCTAAATAATCCCTTAAAAGTTCCCTTACATTTTTATTTTGAATAGCCTTCAGATTCCCCAATAGATTATAATCATCATTATTAGTTCTCGGCAAGGATTGAGGAGTTATGGTATTTCCATAATCGGGTTGCAAAGTAGTATCATTTTTTATAATATCAAAATGAAGCAATTCTAAGTTATCACTGGATATGTTGACATATATGAACGAAATATTGTCTTGTAACACCTGGCTTTTTGCACAATCAATTTTCAATTTAAATTTGGCACAATCAGGTAAACCTAAAATAGCATAGTTCAAATCTAGCTTACTTACTAAAAAAATAACATATCTCTTTATATTACCAAATTTAATACATAATCGACAAGATTTATTAATTGTAAGAGTTCCTTGTGCCTGTCTAATAGTAATAGGGGTAACATTATGTAAATTACCATTTAAATATCGAACAAATTTGAGGAGTAAAATTGAGACAGTTGATCCATTGTCAACCACACAATACACTTTGTTATTGCCCACATATCCAGGGATGATTAATTGTCAAATATTATTAGTAGGGGGTGGTTGAATATGAGCAGGAGTTTGAGATTGAAAGGAATTTGTGTTAAATATACAACTCCTCTCCCAATGATATGCATTTTCTATGCCTCTGTTTAAACATATTCTGCACGGACGACTAGGGTAGTTGTTTTGATAATGAGTCGCAGGCATTCTAGGAGTGAAAAACCTAGGATTGAAATTTTGGGATGGATTGTTTGGAGTAGGTCGAGTCCAATGTCTGGGCTGAGGATTGGGATTGTGAATAGGTCTAGTTTGTTGAAAATTTCTATTGCTGTTATTAGAGGTATGATTTGGAATCGCTGCTAATTGTTTAGCAATGCGAAACCATTCACGAATATTGGAAGGAGGGTTAACCATCAAACAATTTTGATACTCCGGCTGAAGTCCATCAGTTAATATCCCTGTATAATTAAATTTTCCCCAAGCTGAAGTTGCCTTCCAACTCAACTTTCTTTCTAAAATAAGAATCCAAATCACTTAGATCATTTAACTTTAAGGAAGTAAACTCAGAAAATTTTGGAACTCTAACCTGAATGAATTTTTCAGTTAGAATCTTGACAATTTCCTCATAAGTAAAACAATCCAAACAATCATTTATATAAGCTTTTAGCGCTTCCCCCTTTAAATATTTTGAAAGATATTGTTTTTTCCACTGATTATCATTTTTTTCTCCAAAACACTCATTATCAAAGTGTTTAAACCACTTAAACATATCCATGCCTGACTCAAAGTCAAAAGGTACAATATCAAGTTTATTTTGTGACATTTTCTCTTCCTTTACTAATCCAGATCTTAATAACATGGAAGAAGGATAAATATTTAAATGCTATACTTCAATTACTAAAATTCAATTACTATACTTCAAATACTTCAATAAATAACAATAAAAATAACAAATAATAAAATAATAAGTAATAAATAATAAAATAATAAATATCGGTTTTCCATACATGGGAAATAACAAAGAATTTTAAGAACACAAATACTTTTCTTTACGTATTGAAAATAAATTTAGCAACAGAGAATTTTTTAAGACAAAATAATCCATCTTTCGTATTAAAAACACCTCTAAAACTAAATAAAATTTCTATGAGCAGAAAATTTCAATTAATTATAAATTAAGAACAAATTTATTTTTTAATATTTGTAATAAAAGAAAAAAAATCAAGAATTTAAGCAAAGAAATTATTATTAAAATTTCTTAATCAATAAACAAATAAAATAATAAATAATAACTTACAGACACCTCGATGTGGCCTTGTTCATATACCTAAAACTTATTAAAATAAACAAAAATAAAGCACTTCGTAGATACGACTCACAAGTGCATTAATTAGCTTATATTACCGATGGAATCAACCGTAGTTGCAAGTGTTCATTTATTATGAAATGAAAATTGATCAAAATATTTCTGCACTTTTACCTAGAAAATACAATAATAAATAAATAAAAGCAAATGATGTTGAAATTTGTCGTGCAGGTGTTCTTTGGATTAAACAATCAGCACACGTTTTCGTAAATATCATGTATAAAAAAATACTAGAGGCATATTTCACAATTAAAAGATTTGTAGCTGTAGATACCACACATAATTACAAACAAGACTTCATAACATGAACTTTTTCCACAGCTGAAAGGTTTCTCATTTATATGGACAGGAAGATGTTATTCTCAGATTTCCTTTTTTGAGAAAAATTCCTTCTTTATCGACCGCATTCCCCTCAACACCAGTAGCACCATTCGATGATTCATGTCGGTTCAAGATGAGTAATAAACAAAGGCAGAAATTCCAGCAATTAGTTTCAAGCTCGGCGAAAATGGCGCGTGTACACACAGCGTTGCGAAGAATTCTCAGACAAAGGTTCAGTTGTAATTAAGCCACAATAATTTCCTTTTCTCAAAAGTCGTACGCCTGTTCATTTTTTATCCTGTCGACTAAAATGTAATAAATAAATATACGTTGAACTTGACGAAAATAAACTATGTTGCATAAATTCTAGATATTCTTAGCAGCACGGGCAGAGTAGTCGCTCCGACAGTTGGCGAGCAGTAGAAGAGTTTCATTGGGGTATTTCCCCATTAAAAAACAGACACCATCAGTCTTCAAGTTCTTTATTGATGAACTCATAAAATAGATAAAATCTTCCCTGCAATCACCTTAGTACCCATCGACACTACAACTGTCATTATCTCGTCCACATCATCGAATATTCTAATGTACGGTAATGACAGGTATGAAATGTACGGCTTGGTAGTTTAAAGGGCAAATCCATTCTAACCTCCTAAAAGACCAAATGAATATGGGACATTTCCACGACAAACTAGCGCCCTCCTACTCCGCGTCAATCATTTTAAAATCCAATTAGGATGAACTCGAGCCTCAAACGGACAAAAATGATCAATTCTAATTGGTCGTAGCAGGCGGTCCTTGGCAAGAACTATATTTTTTCCTCGGAAGAACAAGCCCTTTAGCAACGCGTATTAACACCTGTCACGCGATGTTAAAATAAAAAATAAAATTAAAATCCCAGGAATATTCCAGAAAGTAAAAAGCTTACGAAATACCTCCCGCCGTTTTGAGAAGCAAGCAATAATTTATTATTAACTAAAGTAAGAAAAAGAATTTTAGCTGTTACAAGTTACGAAACTAAGATTGAAATATGATCCACAAATTTAGAATTGAAGCTAAGAGAGAACAAAAATGGCGCAAATTTTTTTTTATTTTATTACATATATATATATATCCATTTCTGGACTTTTGTTTTATTATTAATTTTATCAAAATATCTATAGTTTCTATAAAAATGCGTCCATTGTTGTCCGATATAAACAACTAATCTTAATATGCTAACATGAAAAATAAAAATAAAATAACGTTGAATGCATTCATAATAATGACAAATCTAAATATGAAGAAATTCACTGGAGAATTCTAGACATAAATTTCGAGAGTTCATTTCAAAAATTCCTCTAAGGCTCAGAATTAGAGTGGTATAGTTCGTACCTATTTTTTCATGGAGTCTAATTATATCTTTATTAATTGTCTAATTTTCATTAGTTAATATTATAACAACAGTTCAGTTTTTATGTGACGGAGTCCTTGCACCTTTATAACAGTTCCATATTTGGGTATCTTTGTGAAAATACTTTATACTTGTAATTCAATATAGTAACACATTTTATAGTATATTAATATAGTAATAATAAATTTTAACAATGTAATAAACAAACAAGATAATAAAGAAACATAATAAAGGAAAAAAATATCACTAATAATAAATATCATAATAAGTATAAGTTACTCTCATAATGGGTAATAATAAATCTTTCAGTAAGTAATAGTAAATATTTCAAAAGACATTCTTTAAATTCTAAATTATATACTAAATTTCGTTTATTTCATCTCAGGTATTTTTGGGATGAAATATACAGGGGTTGGACAAAAATATGGAAACACCTTAAAAAAAAACAAGTTTCCTTGCCTAGTATTGTGTAGGGAACCCGTTGTTATTCAAAACAGCTTGCAGACTTCTCGGAATGGATAAATACAGTTTCTGTATGTTTGCCAAGGGAATATTGTACCATTATTCCTGCAAAATGGTGGCAAGTTCAGATAACGATGTTGGCGGTGGATAGCGAGAACGCACTTTCCGCTCCAATGTAGACCACAAAAGTTCGATAATATTTAAGTCTGATGACTTTGGTGGCCTAGGGAGATGCGAAAATTCATCCTCGTGCTCAGAAAACCAGTCCTGGGCAATGTGAGCTGTGTGAATGGGGACGTTGTCGTCTTGGAAGATACCATCATCATTGGGGAACAAAGCTTGTACCATTGGATGGACTTGATCGGCCAAAATGTTCACATAAGTTTGAACAGTAATCCGCCCTTACAGAGTTATCATGGGGCCACAAGAGAACCACGATATGGCTGTCCAAACCATCACCGAACCCCCGCCATGTTTCACTCTTGGCAACAAGCAGTCTGTATTATAGGCTTGAGATGGCGTTCTCCAGACGTAAACCCCAGGCTTTATGACTTAAACACCACTTTTCCTGTTACAGGCATTAGCATTACTGATGGATGGCTTTTCAATTGCAACACGGCCAGCAATTCCCTATTTATGAAGCGCCCTTCTAATTGTTTTGGTACTCACAGGATTTGGTAACATGACATTCATTTCAGCAGTAACTTTTGCAGCTGTGGACTGCTTATTTTTCGCGATAATCCTCCTTAATGATCATCTGCTGCGATCACTCATCACACACTTTCGTCCGCGCTGTGATTTAGCGGATGATGCTTTTTCCGCATTTCAAATATGCGTAATAAATCTTCGACACAGTACCTCTTGAAACACCAAAAACCTCGGCTACCTTGCTTACGAAAGCACCCACCATACGCGCGCCAACAATTTGTCCACGTTCGAAGTCTGTTATCTCTGACATAATGCAATGATAATCTCACATAACAGTGCTCCAACAACGACTGAACGGTTCAGCGATTTTACGAAGTTGTATAGGTGGCGTCAGTAGGCGAAAACTCTAGAGCCATCAACATAGTTCATTATAATCAATCTTTCTTTTCAAACATGCATTTCAAAAGGTGTTTCCATATTTTTGTCCAACCCCTGTAGAGGAAAGTGGAATAGAATAAAGAATATAATCAATTATTTAATCATTTACTTAATCTTGTAAATCGAGTACAGGATTAAGTAGGAATATGATAAAATAATATAAAATAAAAATAAATAAAAATTCATTTCATTTTTGAGAATGCACGTGACCTTCAAACTACTAAGACTCTTTAAAAGAAATATTAATAAATAATAAAAATAAAAGACAAGATTATTAATGTCAATTCATGTCAAATAATTACGCAATAAATATTCTCTCGGTGTGATAAAACATTGCAAGATGCAAGTAGGAAAGAAAAAAAGAAACAAAATTAAATTCTAATTGACATGTACTTGGACTGGAATGTAGCAGCAAAGAGAGAGAGAAAAAAATTAAAATAAAGTGATAAAAATTTTGTTACTTGGCAAATAATTAACTTATTAATTGATAGCTTAAATTTAATATTACAAATAAGTTCAGTTGAAAAATTTTTTTTTAATATTTATTTGTTATTATATTATTCTAAGTAGAGTAATTCAGTACAGAATGAGAAATTTCCACTGTGTTCGTCTACGCCGGCATAAACAAACAAATATAAAAATTTCCAGACAAGTGAAACTCTCGCTGCAGTCAAGAAATTCATTGCCATTCTGTAAGAATTACAGTATATTATCTGAATTAAAATATGGAAAGAAATTTACTGTTTAAGAGAAAAAAATTTATAAAATGATAAACTAGAGATATAGTCTAAGCTACAGTTTTTACTTGAGTTTGTTGTTGTTGATTAGAAGGTTGTTGCTCATGACTTAATTTAAATTTATCAGGGGAATAATAAGGCCTTAATTTAGATACATGTACTATTTCTGAACTTTTGAACTGGTTTTGCCTATCAATTTCAAAATTTACTTCGAATAATTTGTTAAGAATTTTATAAGGGCCACTAAATACTTGTGATAACTTTCTAGTATTAGGGTACTGAAATACTTCATAGATAACTAGATCTCCTATTTTTACCCGACTACGGCAAAGCCAAAGGAGGGTTATGATTTTGACAGGCTATGTATGTATGTATGTATGTATGTATGTATGTATGTATGTATGTATGTTCATCTGTTCCCTCGTAACTTCTAAACCACTAATCAGAATTCGACAAATGACATATCATTAGAAGCGTCTTAATTGTCCGCTGGTTATAGGCTATATAGATTTTCACCAAATTCAATGTGGCGCCCTCTAGCGGACAAAATATACAGAGTAAAAAAATAAAGTTAAGCTAGATATGCCGTGTTTGGTATCATTTTAAAGCGCTTCACTTGTACATTTCGAATATATATATATTACTAGCATTTGCTTGTGACTTTACTTGCATTTATGGGCTAATTGCATATAATTCACATCTTTTCGTTCTTAATTTCTTTGGTACTTAGTAATCAGAATAAGACCACTGCAGTGCCATTAGAAGGGTCTTGATCTTGATATTCTGTTGGTTGTGAGCTATAAAGTTTGTCACCAAATTTACTATTTTTTGTCGTAGTTGGGTTTTAGTTTTTTTACTTTATCTTGTAAATTTTGGTTCGATATAATCTTTATCATAATATCTTTTATTTTTTAAATGAAATTCATCAGTTCTTGCTTTAGCAATTTTAAGAGCTTCATGAACAAGGGGATAATAATTTTGTTGTAAGGGGGAGTCATAGGGTAATTGGCCAAAAAGCAAGTACGCAGGTGGAAATTTAGTAATAGAATGGGGTGTATTATTATATTCATTAATTACGTCAGTTAAAAGCTTAGTCCAGGGAATTTTAGAGGTAGTGGAGTTTACTTTACATTTTAATCTAGTTACTATTGTCTGATTTACTCTTTCACATTTCCCATTCGTTTGTGGATGATGGGCAGTGGTCAAAAGTTGTTTAATATTATGATTTCGCAGGAATTTTTTGAATCTTGAAGAAGTAAAAGCAGCATTCCTGTCACTTAGTAATTTTTGAGGGGACTGTAAACTTGAAATCTTACTAAAACAGAATAATTGTTGACGGATTTTGATATTGAAGATTTGTTTCAGACAATTCGTATAAGTTTCTGTAGTGACACTTTTGGAAGGAAATGCCCAAACATATCTTGTGGCATTGTCTATTATAATATGGAGATATTTTTTTGTAGAATTATAATAATTGAACCCTCCTACAGTATCAACAGACAGACAGTCAAAAGGTTGATCTGTAGTGGGCATAACTTGTAATAAGCCAAATTTTTTCTGTCTAGGTTTTTTATTTTTTTGACAAATATCACAGTATTTAACAAAGTTAGTAATGTCTTGGGTCATATCTGGCCAATAATAGTTAGGAGAAATTAAATTTTGCATTTTTTGAACACCAGGGTGACCAAACTGTTCATGAGCAACACTAAGCAATTTTTTTCTTAGGGACATGGGAACTACCACTTTACGGAAACCTTTTCTTTTAACTATAATCACTCCATTGTCATTAATATAATTTGATCCACACACATTTTCTTTTTCTTGCATCTCAATAATCTCTTTAACGTCAAGAAGAAAAGTAAGGGGTTTACAAAAATGAGAAATAGGGTTTCGGGACAACATATCGGCTTCGACATTTGTAGATCCCTTTAAGTACTCTATTTTGTAATCGAACATACTTAACTTCAATGACCACCTAAATAATCGACCTCTTAAATGTTTGACATTTTTTAACCAAACAAGATATGCATGATCAGTATGGATGGTAAATTGTACACCGTGAAAGTAATGATAAATTTATCTAAAGTATCAATGATAGCAAGACACTCTAGTTCGGTAATGAAATAATTTTTCTCATAACTTCTCAATCCTCTAGAAAAATAAGCAATTGGATGTAAAAAGTTATTATGGTCGGGTTGTTTAAGAACTGCACCTACCGCTACCTGAGAAGCGTCAACAAACATGTGTAGGGGTAATTTGGGGTCATAAATCTTTAAAATTGGTTTAGCAATGAGGGCATCTTTTAATTTTTGAAAAGAGTTTTGACATTCAGTATTCCATTCCCAAATAGTATCTTTCTTAAGTAATTTATTTAGGGGGTGTCTAATTTCAGCATATTTGTCAATAAATTTATGATGCACATTTATAGAACCAAGAAATCTTTGTAATTCTTTAGTATTAGTAGGAGGTTTTAATTTTTTAATTGTTTCTATATTAGTATTAGCTGGAGTTAAAGTTCCATTTTGGATTTCATACCCTAGAAAATTGATTTGTTTTTGAGCAAAAGTACATTTAGATAATTTTAATTTAATATTTTCTATTCGGCATAAATCAAAAATTTGAATGAGATGCTGTATATGTTCATCTATTGATTTAGATAAAATAATTATATAATCAAAATAATAACAAGAAAAGTCTATTTTATATTTTGTAAGAATTCTTCTAATTGTCCTGTTGAAAATTGGGGGGCCTACCTTTACACCAAAGGGGAGAACATTCCATTCCCAGAGCCCACAATTAGTAGTAAAGGCTAACTTTTCGGAATCGGCTGGGTGAATAGGTATGTGCCAACAGCCGGAGGCTAAATCTAGTGTAGAGAAATATTGGGCACCACTTAATTTGTCTAAAATTTCATCTATTCGGGGCAAAGGTTCAGCGTCATTTTTCACAATAGAATTTAATTTTCGGTAATCAACACACATTCGGGTTTTTTTGACTTCATCTCGTTTATTTACTAACGTAACTGGAGAAGAATATCGGATTAACTTTCTTTAATTAACCCAGCAGCTAATAAGGATTGGATTTGCTGAGATATTTCTTTTTCATCAACAGTGGATGTACGATAAGGCCTCAAAGATATTGGTAGGTCAGATTTAAGATAAATACGCTGAGGTTCAATATTAATTCTCCCTACATCATATTTATTTTTTAAAAAATATCTAAATAATCCCTTAAAAGTTCCCTTACATTTTTATTTTGAATAGCCTTCAGATTCCCCAATAGATTATAATCATCATTATTAGTTCTCGGCAAGGATTGAGGAGTTATGGTATTTCCATAATCGGGTTGCAAAGTAGTATCATTTTTTATAATATCAAAATGAAGCAATTCTAAGTTATCACTGGATATGTTGACATATATGAACGAAATATTGTCTTGTAACACCTGGCTTTTTGCACAATCAATTTTCAATTTAAATTTGGCACAATCAGGTAAACCTAAAATAGCATAGTTCAAATCTAGCTTACTTACTAAAAAAATAACATATCTCTTTATATTACCAAATTTAATACATAATCGACAAGATTTATTAATTGTAAGAGTTCCTTGTGCCTGTCTAATAGTAATAGGGGTAACATTATGTAAATTACCATTTAAATATCGAACAAATTTGAGGAGTAAAATTGAGACAGTTGATCCATTGTCAACCACACAATACACTTTGTTATTGCCCACATATCCAGGGATGATTAATTGTCAAATATTATTAGTAGGGGGTGGTTGAATATGAGCAGGAGTTTGAGATTGAAAGGAATTTGTGTTAAATATACAACTCCTCTCCCAATGATATGCATTTTCTATGCCTCTGTTTAAACATATTCTGCACGGACGACTAGGGTAGTTGTTTTGATAATGAGTCGCAGGCATTCTAGGAGTGAAAAACCTAGGATTGAAATTTTGGGATGGATTGTTTGGAGTAGGTCGAGTCCAATGTCTGGGCTGAGGATTGGGATTGTGAATAGGTCTAGTTTGTTGAAAATTTCTATTGCTGTTATTAGAGGTATGATTTGGAATCGCTGCTAATTGTTTAGCAATGCGAAACCATTCACGAATATTGGAAGGAGGGTTAACCATCAAACAATTTTGATACTCCGGCTGAAGTCCATCAGTTAATATCCCTGTATAATTAAATTTTCCCCAAGCTGAAGTTGCCTTCCAACTCAACTTTCTTTCTAAAATAAGAATCCAAATCACTTAGATCATTTAACTTTAAGGAAGTAAACTCAGAAAATTTTGGAACTCTAACCTGAATGAATTTTTCAGTTAGAATCTTGACAATTTCCTCATAAGTAAAACAATCCAAACAATCATTTATATAAGCTTTTAGCGCTTCCCCCTTTAAATATTTTGAAAGATATTGTTTTTTCCACTGATTATCATTTTTTTCTCCAAAACACTCATTATCAAAGTGTTTAAACCACTTAAACATATCCATGCCTGACTCAAAGTCAAAAGGTACAATATCAAGTTTATTTTGTGACATTTTCTCTTCCTTTACTAATCCAGATCTTAATAACATGGAAGAAGGATAAATATTTAAATGCTATACTTCAATTACTAAAATTCAATTACTATACTTCAAATACTTCAATAAATAACAATAAAAATAACAAATAATAAAATAATAAGTAATAAATAATAAAATAATAAATATCGGTTTTCCATACATGGGAAATAACAAAGAATTTTAAGAACACAAATACTTTTCTTTACGTATTGAAAATAAATTTAGCAACAGAGAATTTTTTAAGACAAAATAATCCATCTTTCGTATTAAAAACACCTCTAAAACTAAATAAAATTTCTATGAGCAGAAAATTTCAATTAATTATAAATTAAGAACAAATTTATTTTTTAATATTTGTAATAAAAGAAAAAAAATCAAGAATTTAAGCAAAGAAATTATTATTAAAATTTCTTAATCAATAAACAAATAAAATAATAAATAATAACTTACAGACACCTCGATGTGGCCTTGTTCATATACCTAAAACTTATTAAAATAAACAAAAATAAAGCACTTCGTAGATACGACTCACAAGTGCATTAATTAGCTTATATTACCGATGGAATCAACCGTAGTTGCAAGTGTTCATTTATTATGAAATGAAAATTGATCAAAATATTTCTGCACTTTTACCTAGAAAATACAATAATAAATAAATAAAAGCAAATGATGTTGAAATTTGTCGTGCAGGTGTTCTTTGGATTAAACAATCAGCACACGTTTTCGTAAATATCATGTATAAAAAAATACTAGAGGCATATTTCACAATTAAAAGATTTGTAGCTGTAGATACCACACATAATTACAAACAAGACTTCATAACATGAACTTTTTCCACAGCTGAAAGGTTTCTCATTTATATGGACAGGAAGATGTTATTCTCAGATTTCCTTTTTTGAGAAAAATTCCTTCTTTATCGACCGCATTCCCCTCAACACCAGTAGCACCATTCGATGATTCATGTCGGTTCAAGATGAGTAATAAACAAAGGCAGAAATTCCAGCAATTAGTTTCAAGCTCGGCGAAAATGGCGCGTGTACACACAGCGTTGCGAAGAATTCTCAGACAAAGGTTCAGTTGTAATTAAGCCACAATAATTTCCTTTTCTCAAAAGTCGTACGCCTGTTCATTTTTTATCCTGTCGACTAAAATGTAATAAATAAATATACGTTGAACTTGACGAAAATAAACTATGTTGCATAAATTCTAGATATTCTTAGCAGCACGGGCAGAGTAGTCGCTCCGACAGTTGGCGAGCAGTAGAAGAGTTTCATTGGGGTATTTCCCCATTAAAAAACAGACACCATCAGTCTTCAAGTTCTTTATTGATGAACTCATAAAATAGATAAAATCTTCCCTGCAATCACCTTAGTACCCATCGACACTACAACTGTCATTATCTCGTCCACATCATCGAATATTCTAATGTACGGTAATGACAGGTATGAAATGTACGGCTTGGTAGTTTAAAGGGCAAATCCATTCTAACCTCCTAAAAGACCAAATGAATATGGGACATTTCCACGACAAACTAGCGCCCTCCTACTCCGCGTCAATCATTTTAAAATCCAATTAGGATGAACTCGAGCCTCAAACGGACAAAAATGATCAATTCTAATTGGTCGTAGCAGGCGGTCCTTGGCAAGAACTATATTTTTTCCTCGGAAGAACAAGCCCTTTAGCAACGCGTATTAACACCTGTCACGCGATGTTAAAATAAAAAATAAAATTAAAATCCCAGGAATATTCCAGAAAGTAAAAAGCTTACGAAATACCTCCCGCCGTTTTGAGAAGCAAGCAATAATTTATTATTAACTAAAGTAAGAAAAAGAATTTTAGCTGTTACAAGTTACGAAACTAAGATTGAAATATGTTCCACAAATTTAGAATATTGAAGCTAAGAGAGAACAAAAATGGCGCAAATTTTTTTATTTTATTACATATATATATATATATATCCATTTCTGGACTTTTGTTTTATTATTAATTTTATCAAAATATCTATAGTTTCTATAAAAATGCGTCCATTGTTGTCCGATTTTTGTCCATGGATGAATCCAGCATTTCCAGTTCTACACGGTAATAAAAAAGGGTCGATCTACTAAAAAAATTTTAGTGATCCTTGTAATTACTTAATTTTTTTATAATGTTACTCGGTTACAAGGAATCTGTAAGAATTACTAAAAAAAGCTATCAACGAATAGAGTTCATAGTTTTACATTTTTAATAGCTATTACTAAAACTCACTTGGCGGCCGTGATAACCTAGTGGTCATAGCACCGAACTTCAGTTTGAAAGTACCCGGGTTCGATGCCGGACGCCACCAAATATGCACCGACTGTGTGCATTGTATGTGCTCGTTAAATAAACGGATTATGAAAATCCTGTCGTAGCAGTTACCATGGGTTATTATTTCCGGACTTTCCTTCCCCTTTAGAAACATGTCAAAATAGAGCAAGTAGCAATGTTTGGTGCTGCCATCTATTGCGGCTTTCCCGAAAATCTTCCTTTTTAGAAGTTTGCCTTTTTACCCACTGGATGCAACTTGAAGGAAGCTACTGCCCTTCGGGCACACGTAATGGTTACTAAAAATAATTTTGGAGTTATTATTAAAATTTGCTTGGTGGCTCATACTAAAAAGTTTTAGTTAGTTTTACAAAAAATTCTTTGTTCAGTTAACAAAAAAAAAAAAAAAATGTTTGTTTCACTTGCAAAAAAAGTTTCTAATGGTTACTAAAAAATTCTGTGAAATACAAATTTACTAAAAAAATTTCATTAACCTCTAGAATTTTTTACAGTGTATGTATGCGTATGTTTAAGAAAAAAGGATTTGTAAAACAAAGAAAACCGCTCATACTTGATATAAACAATTTCTTTTCAAGTTATATAAAGTTTTTTTTAAATTAAAATTTACTCATAATAGTTACGTTAAATGTAGTGTAGAAGTAAATATTTCTTTGCATGTTCGTTTTGAAAAAATCCTTCCGGCAATGCCGGGAGGAAGAGGTAGCTTTCATATACTTATATATTTACTAGCAGGCTATGCCCGCTGCGCAGGTCAATACTTCAAAATCAACCGTGGATGAAACGAACTGGTGAATTTAAATTTGTATTTTACATAATTTGGACCTCCAGCAGCACCTTGCTCATTGCTGAAAACGATTTAGACACCATTGTGATATTAAATTATCTTAAACGTTGCGCAAAAACCAGCTATTTAGAAGTAACTATTTTAGTTTATTACTAACAGTGCACATTTGGAAGCGAAATGAGACCATTATGGCAACAGGATTAAAAATTTTCCCTTATCTGAAGAAATATTAATTATTACAGTCGTTACCATGGTACAACTTCTGAAAATTTTCTTTACAACTTTTCATTAAGGGAAGCCAGAAACCCAAAGCTACTCCCACCTAAAAAGTTTATACATATATTAAATTTTGTCCGCGCGATAAAAGGCACAATTATGCAAGAATCATCTTCAAACTCGTCAAGTACATTGAGATGGTTACTATCTCAGTGGTAATTCCAAATGATCAATATCGGCCCAAGGGAAGGGTTCAAAAATTTGAATACCATCTTAACATGGCTTTCACAAAACCAGGTCTTACAAAACAATAGCACAAAATAAACGTTTTTCGTTACAGCAAGTTGACAACGATTTAAAAAAAAAAAAAAAAAAAAAAAAAAAAAAAAAAAAAAAAAAAAACAATAAAATTATCACTACAACAATTGCTTCATTATTGCAAAATTTCCTCCTGAAAAATGAAAACAAAATTATTTGCTCTTTCGTATTTAAGCATTTTCTCTTTAGTTATTTAAGATAAAATTATGTAAATTTGTATAATTTGGCGAAAGATTTGGCGAAATTGGTTGACGTGATAATCAAGTAGTAGCCAATTTACACTTTTCGTATTTCACAAAAGATTCCTACACAGACATCATATACGCAATAGGTTTAGCACGATTATGTTGCAACTACAATGTGGCAAAATCCTCATTTTAGAATACCAAAGAAATTTGTGTATATTTTATTATTTTCTATCATTTTAAACAGCAATTAACAATAAATAAAAAGTAACTGTAAAACAAAACAACAAATATCATTTCAAAAAAAAAAAAAAAATGAAAGTAAATAAACAACTTATCATCAGATAAACAACAATAGCTGGGTTACTATATGAGGCAAATAATGCCATTTTGGCGCCAGTGAGATACCTCGATGAGTATATGACCAAATCAGTGACAAAATTTCCATTTGGAAAAAACTTTAATCGGTATTTATACTGCATTTTCCCTACTTATGTATAAGAAAAAACTTTGGCACAGATGTCATGTATGCACCGCATTGGCAATTTTTTTCTGGCGCCAATTTGGAGAACTTGGTTTTTAATTACCAATTTCATAAATATTTTTTTAATTATTTTGTATTATTTGAAAAAAATATAATTAGGATGAGCGAAGAGAATCCTCTACTAGGCTACTCAAATTACAATTTGTCGTACACTTTACAAAAAAACTATTCAATATTTTGACTTCAAATTAAACACAAAAATAAAATATGATCTGTAGATTTGCAGAATATAATTTTTTTACAGTAAAACGTAAAAAAAAATATTATTTGAATTAATTTATTTTACATGCATTTCCAATACGGACGCATTTTAGCAAATAAATAAAAAATGAAACGCGTATATTTTCAGAAAAAAATATAAATCATAGAGTAAGTAATTATACTAGAAAGAATCATGATTAATTTAATAAACAAAATATGTTTTCTTTATTCAGCAAAATCGTTTGCACAGATGACACTTAAACATTTTAAAAGAATTGTATTATGGATTTTTTTTTATGTAAAGTGGCAACAAAAGAATTGTAAACAAATAAAATTAATTGTTAAATTTGTTATATAAATGAAAAATTAAAAGAATTACGTGAACTTGTTGCCTCGATTCAAGCTCTTTATAAATGTACGAAAGGAAAAGTTGGCCGATTCAGAAATGACAAATGGACTTCAACCATTTCTTACTTTATCATTTGTATCGAAAGTAATGTTACGTTCTTATTTGTGGGCCGAAAAGGGTTTAGTGTACGGGACTTTAAACTTTGTTGCACGTGTTAAAGAAAATCACAAGCCACCAGACCAGATATCGCGAATAATCATTTATAAATTTGAATACTATAGTAATTTAACTTATAAGAATTGGTGCGTACCAATTCCCCCAATAATTGAATTCTGGAAAAATGGAAGCATAAATTGCTCAAGGAAAGAATTTCCTCAGCAGTTAGCTTTAACTGTTACAATTTATAAATCCCGAGGTTTAACATTAGATGAAGCAGTTGCAGATATTGAGGATATATAGGCACCAGTTGGCTTAAAAACGTACGTAACGTTGTCAAGAGTGAAAATCCTTCAAAATTAAACATTCAATAGAAATTTTCCTTACGAAAAATTCTACAATATCAAAAATTCTCATGCACTAACATGTATAAAAACGAAGAAATTAGAATACAAAATTTTACAGTTAAAAATTCATAGTATCGACGAGAGCTGATTTCAAATGTTTTTCCAGAAAATAGGATTTTGAAGAAGTAACTTTCTTCAAGCTCTCTTCAAATATATTATTCTAAAATAGCTATCAAACATTATTTGATGTTAATTACAAAGATTGGAAACATGCATATTTCAAACAACTTTAAAAAACACCAGTGGCTACTAGAAATTGTTAAATTCTTTAAAAGAATTTTTATTTGAGAATTTAAAAATAATTTGTAAAAGTTTCCTTCGAAGATTTTTTTATGCCAGCCTTACATCATAAATAAAAAATTCCTAGGAAATTGATAGTTATTTGGCTGAACTTACATTTGTAGAATTAAAATGCGCCAAAACATAAAATAACGTTTTTGTTTAATAAAGATGTAAAAATAATATTAAAAAATATTGTTACTTTCAGATATATGCTTTATAAAATAATGCTTCGCGAATCCAAACAAAGCATGGCTTTTGCTAGTAAATAAAAAAGTTTAATTAATAGCTATAGAACAAAATGATTTATATTATTTTAAAAAACAAAATGAAAGTTAATAAATAGTTTATTAATAAATAAACAACCATAGTCGGTTTACCATGTGGGGCATAAAATCGCCATTTTGTTGCAATCGTGCGAATGTGGTGCGTATATGACATCTGCGCCAAAACTTTAAAAAGTTGCAATTAAATTATTTTACAGCTTGGATGAGGAAGATATTTATACTAAAATTTAAACATTATGCACATTTTTTTTTTTTGCTATAACTGCTATTTATATATTTACAATTAAACATAAAAAAATATCCTAAAAATGATCTCACACATTTAAAAGAGAGTGTGAGAATTTAGTAATTGTGAACATTGCTCCGGCTTATGCCTTCTTGGTATAAAATCGCATTGTTTGATGACAAAAGTAAATTCAAACACCCAAATAAACAAATAACATACAATTAACAGATAAAACCATTTTTAAAAGTAATTCTGCTATTTTGTCCTGTAAGACACATAATGGTAGAATTAGATTTTAAAATTAATTTTTTAAAAATAGAAAAGTGTTATTTACGTTTTATCTAGTAAAATATTTAAAATACATTTTTGTTAGCCTGCGCGAAAGAGAATAGCGAAAGTTTGATTGAAGAAATATTGAAGAGGAAATGGTCAATTAAAAAAAGACTTGTAAATTTTATTCAGCGGGAATTCTTCATTTCAAAATGTTGAATTTATCTATAGTAATAACGCATAATTGCATAAATTTGCTTTGAATTGCAAAATTTTTCCTTCAGTACTACCTGTTTATACCGTCGACCAATTTCGTCAAATTATACAAATCGCCAAACTGTTAGCCAGATTATATAGATTAGCATAAATTTTCATTTAAATAACGAAAAACAAATTAGCAGAACATATATAAAAGTAGAAATAAAATGTCGAATTAAAAATCACTTGATGACATAATTAGTATTTATATTATGCTTAATGTCAAGTGTATGTGACATTTACGATCATCCATTATCGACATTTAATCTTGGAATTTGGGGGTAGATATTTAATCGATGGGGTAATCTTTCTTTCTTCAGTTTTTAAATTTTAAAACTGAAATTTTTCCTGTAAGTGAAATTGACGAAATGGCGCAAGAAAAATTAAATTAACAATGAAAACATTTGCAAAAAGAAATAAAAGAGTTCTACTCATATCTATATAATTTACGATTGAATATTAAAATATACTCTAAAAATTGTCTTCACTTGAAAAAAAAACAACAACATTATTGCGACCATTAAGAACCTAAGTCAGGCATTAAGTCGGCAATACATTTTCGGCTTAAAAACACATTCTTTGGCGACAAAAGCAAGATGAAAAAGGTATAGAAACGAATAGTAACTCACAACTTACAATGTATTTTACAATCAGATCTGCTTTTTTCTGCTGTAAGTTATATTATACGGAAATTCGATAAAAAAGAGAAAGAAAATAATCAAAAGGGAAATAACTATCATTCAAAATTCATTTAATCAATTTCTGAAATTCATGTTTTTATTCTAACACCAGGGATAAGTCGCCAAAAGTTGAACCAATTGTTATATTTCGCGTTAATTTATTTTTTAAGCATTACAAATATTTTTTTCATTTTCAAGATAAATATATTTTTATAATATTACGCCTCATTTAAGCGGTCTTTCTTTATCATTATTAATATTGTCAGTAGTTATTTTCTGCTATTATTTGCAAGATATTTGTAATATTTCTAATAGATATAGCCATTTTAATTCTTTTAGCAATTATAATTTTCGCCAAAAACAGCTACTGGCAACCCTTTTGTCAAAAATAACCGAAAAATACGAAATTTACTACGAAAAATCAGAGTTTGCCCTGTAAATTTGAATCATAAACCTTCGGAAAAATATTTCCTATCGAATGATACAATCGGCAAAAAAATCCATCGGGTAGTTTTTGAAAACACTCGTTTGGAAGTTTCAGAACTTCTGCTTTATAATATACTAGCAGGCTAAGCCCGCTGCGCTGGTCTATTTTTCAAAACAAAACATGAATCAAACAAAATATTTAATATGATTGTGTTTTTTAAAGCAACTTCACATCGAATGCTCTTTCACATTTCTGAAAATCATACAAAACGCCATTGTATTTATAGATAGAAAACCAACGATTATAAATGTGGGAGCGATTCTTTCTCCAACAGCCAAGTATCATGTCTTGTAAGGTTCTTCATATCGCAACTCTGATAGAAAAGGTCTTTAGAAAGCAGACGATTTTCTGAAAAAACTCCATTCAGACGAAAAGCCGAAGAAAAAAGAAATGAACGGAAGAGATCGTTGGATGGAATGTTTTGAGAGTTGGTGTTGACTTTAGAAGAATGTTGATTAAGATGACGCGATTAAGATGTTTTAATTAAAGCTTCCTTTTGAAATTCTTCTTTTGCCAATTCAGCTGTTCTTTGTAGCTATGACAATTTTAAAAGCTTTCTTCAAGCTTAAAAAATATTTGTTGGATTTCATTCTAATTTTCATATAATGTACCTATGTGAGTAACAAGGACATCTATTCTGTTATGAAAAATTAGTTTCAAACCATTTGGAAATTACATATTTATATATATATATAACAGGGTTCATACTTTCTTTCCATGGTAAAATTCAAGCACCTTACTCAAATTTCAAGTACCTTTCCAGAAATTTGCAAAATGAAAATTTTACCGTTGCAAAATATATTGCTTGTTTGTATAATGAGCAAAAATATCAAGAGAAAAAAAAAATTCATTTTCACATGTTTTTAGATGAACACCATACATAACATCTTACAAAATCAAAGTTTTAATCAGACAAAAATAGAAGCTTGATAATTTTACATTGTGTTATTAAGCTTATTGCATATTTCAGCTTTTTAACTGTTATCTTCTATAGTTTAACTAAAAATTTAACTTCTGCTTCTTTTTCTTTTACAGTTTATCTCATGCTTTTTGATTGTATGCATTTTTTTTTTTTGGGGGGGGGGGGGTAAGATTATCTTTAAATTAGAAGTTCTTTTACATCAACTTTAATGCTTTTGTTTTCTTTAAATTAAGTTTTTTTCCCCTCTATTTTTTCTTTTTGATGATTTTTTCAGATACATCATATACCTTTGTCTACCTCTAGATGCAGATGAAAATAGCTCTTTTGTTTTTACTACTTTAGAAGTACACTACATAATCTTTAAAGAAATATAAATGTTCTTTAATATATTCTATTTTTATTAACAGAGAAACTTCTCATAACAGAAGCTTGTCTATGGGACAAACAATACAAGTTTGATACAAAGAAAAGCTTTAATATATCCTTTAACACACATATATTGATCAGAAAAAAAAAATAATAATAATCTTTTAATTTCTCAAGGCTGGTAGAAAAATAATAATAATAATAATAATAATCTTTTAATTTCTCAAGGCTTGTGAAAACAAATTTGCAGTTTCAAGAAAATCCTTATAATCCCGAAAAGTGGCTTCACAGTCATCTTCTGGGATCTAACAACTTTCTTGCAAGACATTTATGATAGATTTTTCTTGTGGAATTCATTTTTCTTTATCCTGTGCAACTTTACAAGGATTTAAATATGAATTGCACACAACACTATATTTTATTGGACTTTTTAAATGATTTTTTTCATCATTGCACAAATGAAGTCTCTTATTTCATGTTTCAAAGCAATAAGATCATTTTCTTTCAGGGATTTTTGCTCTATTGGCATTTCCGAGCAATTTATTCCTAGTGAATTCAGTCTTTAGCTTAGCAATAGATATTATATTTTTTTAATTCAAGCTGAGGAAGGTTCGAAAGTGTTATATGTTTTATTTCACCATCCGTAAGAGTTTTGTAATTTAATAAGCATGAGCAAATCAATATTGCTTAATCAGCTGCAAAAAATGGCAGCACTGGTTTTTCAGTTTGATATTTCATTATAAAAAGCTGCACCAAAAATGCAACTGACGAGAGAAAATGCAACTTAATTTCTTTTCAACACAAGACATAAATGACTTTAAATCTTCCCAAATTTCAATGGCCTTTTTTTAGAGCTGGTAGGCCGTCAAGCCATCTATGTCTGCAAAACCTTAAGGCAATCTTGCCAGTTGATATTTCACAGCAATCTTGAAGCCTTGCTGGATAGACTTTGAACAGCCTGTGCAAATTAGTAAAAAATACAGCAATTTGTTAGTTTGAAGAAGCTACACAGTTTTAAACAGATTATGCAATCTGCAGGTCCCTATATTTAGTATATGATAATCATAAAATTAAGTTCTCAGGAAATCTGCACAGTATTTCCCATATCGAAATTACTAAGAGCATTTTTTATACCATTATGCAAGTTAATTGTTGAATGATGCAAGAGACTTGAATTTTTTATACTAGTATATATATGATTAAGATTGAATGCCAAATTGGACAAATAAATCGATTTACATGGACTGTGTTGATTTATTTAAAGTTCGTGAAATACTGTGAAATTTCCTCTGTCCACTAATTTAAGAGATTTTCAAAATATCTGAAATTTTTAATAACAAAAATTAATAAATAAGACTAAATATGCGAAAGAATTTCAAGCCTAACATCATATTTTTTTAAGCCTTTTTTATAAATTCTTTTTAACTATCAAAATCATTTATTTAAAATAAAGTACAATTTAACATAAAATGAAAAAATAAAAAAGTAATAGATGATTATGTGTATTTTATTTCACATGTTTAAAAAACAGGCAAAAAAAAAAAAAAAAAAAAAAAAAAGCGAGGGGATAGCATATTTAACAAAAAATAAATGATCACATGAAACCAGAATTATTAAAAATACAAAATTATTTTTATTTATTATTAATAACAGTAATTATAAAGAGATCACAGGTTCATTTTGAAGGATTTTCTTTTAAAAATTTCAAATCATACAAATTCGATCGAGCCCCTGTGACATAAGTCTGCATGCTCAAGATATACTGGCAAATACAGTGAGACCACCACTCACAGGTTGTTTTGAAAGATTTTCATATAAAATTACATAAATTTGATTGGGAAATGGGCAATGTCGGGCAAAATGTATGGAAAAAGGCTGCTAAAGTCAGTGTAGCCTCTTCATTACAAATTCATTTTGAAAGATTTTAATTTAAATATATAAAATTATAAGTTTGATTGAGAGTCAGGCAACACCAGGTGAGTCAGCTTGTATGATATAAAAACAAAAATTAATATATCAATTTACTACATGAACATTCGTCAATCGTCAGAACTAAATTTTGGTATAGGATATTTATCTTTCTTTTTCGTAAGAGGAAGTATTTGATTAATCAAAATATAGTCATGAAAGAAATGTCACTATTTTTAAAAGTAAATACAAACTTAAACTACCTAATAATAATAATAATGTGGGAGCGATTCTTTCTTCAACAGCCAAGTATCATGTCTTGTAAGGTTCTTCATATCGCAACTCTGATAGAAAAGGTCTTTAGAAAGCAGACGATTTTCTGAAAAAACTCCATTCAGACGAAAAGCCGAAGAAAAAAGAAATGAACGGAAGAGATCGTTGGATGGAATGTTGGGAGAGTTGGTGTTGACTTTAGAAGAATGTTGATTAAGATGACGCGATTAAGATGTTTTAATTAAAGTTTCCTTTTGAATGTTCGAATTGTAAATATTAATATGTAAATATCTTTTTTGTAAATATTAACGTTTAATATAAGTCATTTAAAAGTTTAAAAACGGTGTCAGAATTTAATTTACCTCCGAGTTTATTTACTTATGTGTTCGAAAGAACTTTTATAAGAAGAATCTCCATAAATTTTGGTGTCAGAACCGAGACAAACGAACGCCCACAGAGAAGAAATATATATATACTTTAAATAATCAGGAAGCCGTTATTATTTAGAACTGTGATGGAATCCTTGCTGGAAATTATTATGAGGAAATCTTTTTTGAATATATGTTTAATGATATGAAGCTGTTGGATACTGCGACAACAATGCTGTTTAAATGTGTGAAGCTGAGCATCTGATTATGAAGTGAGTTTATTATTTCATTTTTCTTTTCAATAATGGAAAAATTAGTTGATTTAAAGGAATTAGAGTTTTCTTTGAAAACTGAAAAATCAGCTAGTATTAAGATATTGCACAAATTAATTTTTGGAGAAATCGGTGACAGAAATAATCGACGTAGAATTCGGAATTTTACTGGGTTTACGTTTGAAGTAGATTCCGATGAATATCAAACTAAATTCAAAGAAATTAAAGATAATTTTTCTGTTAACGACTTAATTACCATTTGCAATGTTTTGTGTATAAATAATTCGGTAACTTTTGATGAAATTGCTGCCAGAATAATTTCTAGTTTATGTGATTTTAATATTTTAAAAATTAATATGATAGCCGATGTAGGTACTCTTAGTGATGACGAAAGTGTTGATGAATTTAATGATGATTTACAAGATAAAACTAAAAATATTTCAACTGTTTTTGAGAATAATATGAGAAATGATTCTGGTAGTTCTAATTGTGAAAGTAATGAAAATCAGAAAATTCTAATTCCTGATTATGTTATTAAACCAAGCATTTCTATTAATGATATTGAAAGTATGATTACAATGTTTGAAGGTACTCAAGTACAAAATATTAATAAATGGATTGCCGATTTTGAAGATATTGTTTCATTATTTAACGTTAGTGATTTGCACAAATTGATTTTGGCTAAACGCCGTATGACAGGCAAAGCAAAATTATTTCTTGAAAGTGAAACAAATATTAATTCGTGGTCTAAATTAAAAGCCCTACTCATATCTGAATTTGGTCAAACGTGCAATTCAGCTGAATTACACGAATTGCTGTCCAAAAGAAAAATTAGACCACATGAATCGTTAGATGAATATTTTTTAAATATGAAACAATTATGCTCAAAAGGCAATATTGAAGATTCTGCCCTTATTCAGTATGTAATAAATGGAATTAATGACCCCATTTCTAAAAAATCTTTTTTGTATGGTTGTCCCAATATTGTTGAATTTAAACAAAAATTAAAGATTTATGAAAAAATAAGATCGGAGTATGAAAATGCAAAATTTCATAAATATGAAGGAGCTAAGCTTAAATTAAATCCGAAGTTGAAGTTAAGAACAAATTTAAGCCTGTAAAGCCAAATATGCGTTGTTTTAATTGTGGCGGGAATAATCATAAGAGTATTAACTGTGTAAATAAAGATAAAGGGCCGCTTTGTTTTGCTTGTAACGCTTATGGTCATAAATCATTTCAATGTAATAAATCTAAAGATACAAGTGTTAAAAATGCTCAGTCACAAGTAAACATTATTACATCCCAAGATTTAATTCTGAAAGAGATAAAGCTTTATTCTTTGCGTTTAATCTCTTTAATAGATACTGGTAGCCAAAAACTTTGTTAAAGAAAAGTATTTATGATAATTTGAAGAACTTTGTAGAATTAAAACCTTCGAGTATCTCTTTGACCGGTCTAGGAAAAGCCTCAATTAAACCAGAAGGTTGTTTCAATTCAGAAATCGAAGTAGATGGTTCAAAATTTAAAGTTACTATTTTTGTCGTTAAGGACAGTTGCATTAATTTCGATTTAATTATTGGCACTGATGTTATTCATCAAGGTACATTAACTATTTCTGAGAATAAAGTGAAACTGTTTAAAGCTGAAGTTCAGTCTAATGACTTTTTAGTTAATATTGTAAATGTTTTGGATGAGCCTAAAATTGATTTAACTCACATTGCTGACAAAAAATTACGTTCAGAGTTATACTCTTTAATAGAAAATTATGTACCAATTAAAACTAAAACAGTAGATGTTAAAATGAAAATTAATTTAACTGACGAAATCCCAGTTTGTTCTTCTCCTCGAAGATTACCGCCATGCGAGAAAAAAATAGTCGAAAACCAAATTGAGGAGTGGCTAGCTCAGGGAATAATTCGAGAAAATTCTTCTAATTTTTCTTCGCCGGTTGTGTTAGTCAAGAAAAAAGATAACACAATGAGACTTTGTGTTGATTACAATTGTTTTAACAAAAAGACAGTACGTGAGCATTTCCCCTTGCCAGTAATTGATGATGTAATAGACCAATTACATTCTGCCGAAGTATTTACCACCATAGATTTGAAAAACGGTTTCTTTCATGTAGATGTTGAAGACTCGCGGAAATACACCTCGTTTGTTACTCATGAAGGACAATACGAATTTTTGAAATGTCCATTCGGGTTGACCAATAGCCCTAGTGTTTTTCAAAAGTATATTCATAATGTATTTCGAAACGTATTAAAAGATCACATTGTTGTCATTTATATGGATGATTTAATAATACCTGCTAAAAACGAAGCTGAAGGTCTAGAAAAATTAAAACTTGTACTCGAAACTGCATCGGAATATGGATTAGAATTAAATCTTAAAAAATGCAATTTTTTGAAGCGTGAAATTGATTTTTTGGGGTATAGAAACATAAATGGTAAATTGTATCCCTCTCCACTGAAGACTAAAGCAGTAATAAATTTTCCCGAACCAAAGTGTACCAAAGATGTTCAAAGTTATTTAGGATTGACAGGATACTTTCGAAAATTTATAAGAAATTATTCGGTTATAGCTAAACCGTTAAGTGACCTGCTAAGAAAAGATTCAAAATTTAAATTCGATATAGAAGAACAAAGAGCTTTTAATGAACTCAAACGTATTTTGTCGTCAGAACCAGTACTTTTAATTTACAATCCCAAAAGTCCGACCGAAATCCATTGTGATGCCAGTATTGATGGCTATGGAGCTGTTTTAATGCAACAATCTCCAGTAGATAATCAATTTCATCCAGTTTATTTCGCAAGTAAAAAAACCACCGAAGCTGAACGGAAGTACACTAGTTACGAATTAGAAGTTTTAGATGTAATTGAAGCCCTGAAAAAGTTTAGAGTATATGTGCTAGGTATCCCATTTAAAATTGTAACCGATTGTAATGCATTTAAAATGACTATGGATAAAAAAGAAATGAGTACAAAAATAGCTAGATGGGCAATAATGTTATCCGATTTTGATTATGTTATTGAACATAGACAGGGTAGCAGTATGAGACATGTCGATGCATTAAGTAGGTATCCTATTTGTATGGTAATCCAAGATAGCTTAACTTTAAAAATTATCCAAGCTCAAGAAACCGATGACCATATTAAAACAATAAAAGAAATCCTAAAGGTGAAATCTTATGATGATTATCTAGTTAAAAATGATGTTCTTTATAAATGTGTTAATGGTAATGATTTATTAGTTGTACCGGAAGACATGCAAATGAATATAATCAAGGCCGCTCACGAAAAAGGTCATTACGCAGTTGCAAGAACAGAGAAAAGTTTAGAAAATAATTTTTACATCCCTAAAGTTAAACAAAAAATTGAGAAATGTATAGCAAATTGTGTTCCCTGTATTTTAGTTAATAGAAAATGTGGTAAACAATAAGGCTTACTTCACCCAATAGAAAAAGAAGAAACTCCATTACATACGTACCATGTTGATCACTTAGGTCCATTAGAAAGCACTAATAAAAATTACAAACATATCCTTTCGGTCATTGACGCATTCACAAAATTTGTTTGGTTGTATCCCACAAAATCTACCGATGCTGCCGAAGTAATTTCTAAATTAGAAATCCAAAAATCTATCTTTGGAAATCCAGTTCGAATTATATCAGATAAAGGTCCTGCATTTACCTCTAAAGCTTTTGAAGATTATTGCATCAATGAAAATATTAAACATATCCCGATTACCACTGGATTACCCAGGTCTAACGGCCAAGTTGAGCGTCTAAATTCTGTCATAATATCTGTTCTGTCTAAATTGTCTGTCGATAATCCTAAAAAATGGTATACACATGTAAGCAACGTCCAACAGGTGATAAATTCGACTTTTCAGAGAAGTATAAGCACAACTCCTTTTGAATTGATGTTTGGTACTAAAATGAAACTAAAAAATAACATTGAAATTACTAGTCTTCTGAATGCTGAAATACAATCTGATTTTACAAATAATCGCGAAGATATGAGAAAAAATGCTAAAAAACAGATTTTAAAAGTCCAAGAAGAGAACCGTAAAACTTACAACCTCAGACGAAAGAAGGCTAACAAATTTAAGATTAATGATGTGGTTGCTATAAAACGCACACAACAAGGTCCAGGTTTGAAGTTAAAACCAAAATATTTAGGTCCGTACAAAGTCATAAAAGTAAAAAATAATGACACCTACGATGTAAAGAAACTTGGATTCAACGAAGGACCCATGGTCACCAGTACATGTGCAGAGTACATGAAGCAGTGGACGGACGAAGCTTGAAAAAAAAAAGAATTTCACCGATTGTGACACTATACCAACTATGACAAACCTCTGGACTGACAACTACTAGAATTTTAACTTTATTCTCGAAAAGACGAAAAGACGTAAGGTAAAAGAAGATGAAAAGACGTATGAAAGAAGAAGACGAAAAGACGTAAGATAAAAGAAGATGAAAGGACGTAAGAAAGAGAAGACGAAAAGACGCGAAAAAAAAATATATGAATTTTTTCGAGAAATAATCTAAGCTTTGATAAACAATTTGAATAATGACTTCTTTTTTTCAATTAAGACTTTGGATGCTGCTGTGTTTTTTTTTCTTTATCTTTCCAGATGATCCAACTGCTGCTGCCTCCAAAGGGACGAGCATTCGAGGACGAAAGCCTAGTCAGGACGGCCGTTGTGGGAGCGATTCTTTCTCCAACAGCCAAGTATCATGTCTTGTAAGGTTCTTCATATCGCAACTCTGATAGAAAAGGTCTTTAGAAAGCAGACGATTTTCTGAAAAAACTCCATTCAGACGAAAAGCCGAAGAAAAAAGAAATGAACGGAAGAGATCGTTGGATGGAATGTTGAGAGAGTTGGTGTTGACTTTAGAAGAATGTTGATTAAGATAACGCGATTAAGATGTTTTAATTAAAGTTTCCTTTTGAATGTTCGAATTGTAAATATTAATATGTAAATATCTTTTTTGTAAATATTAACGTTTAATATAAGTCATTTAAAAGTTTAAAAACGGTGTCAGAATTTAAGTTACCTCCGAGTTTATTTACTTATGTGTTCGAAAGAACGTTTATAAGAAGAATCTCCATATAAATGCACGAAAAATGCATTAAAAGTTAGCAAACAGCTGTTTCGAATCTACTGTCGAGATTCTTCATCAGTGCAAAACTCAGCGAGCTAGAAAAAACAAAACTGAGCCAAAAATAAAAGCAACAACAATGGAATCAAGGCCCGTTGACGCCTAAATATATTAAAATAATAATAAAATATTATGTTGTTGTATCAGCTTAAGCATTCGATAAAATTTGGGCTTTTAAGAAAAAAAATATTTCAGTTGACCATTTATTGTAGAGTTTGATAGATATATGAGGCAATTATGAAAAGAGCAATTTAAATATTGTCTATTCACCATACTTCTAAAATAGCGAGCATTATGATCGCAGAGACTAACCATTGAATTTAAACAACTTTCAAGTGATTCATTTTCATTTCATAGTTTTTGAAGTCTATACCTCTCAACTTGAGAATATGGGTATCTGTGGAAACATTAATACATCCTCTGTCAATATTATATTATATTTCGCAACGTACATCTGCTCTTGACAAATCTATTACAGTGTTCCGTTTTTGGAATGCAGCAGAATAAATAAAGTTAAATAAAGTTTTCCTTAGAAAAATAAGGTGAATGTTTTTTGAATGTGTGAAATTCATTTTTTGATACAGATGTCATATACGCATTACGTTGGCGTGGTTGAAATAAAATGAACATTTTATGCCTCTTATGGTAATCCAACTTTGTTTTTAATTTATTAATGAACTATTTATTTACTTTCATTTGCATTTTAAAATGATACAAAATGTTATGCTCTATACATAGAAAAGTAAAATAGAAAATAGAAATGTATTTGTCATTTGAAAACGAAGTTTCCGTTAAGGGAGACTCGTAAGAAAAAACCCAAAATTTTTATTATTGATTTTAAAGTAATGAATTTTGGTGTACTATTAAAGAACCTTTTTGTAAGGAATAATTAGCAAAAAATTCACTTTTTATTATAAAGTACATTTTTTGGGGAGATTTTTATGATTTTTTTTTTTTTGGTCGAAAAATACGCTTTTTAAAATTACTACTCCTCATTCAATTTTCAATATTTTGGTATTACTAAAATTTCTTAAATAGTGTTATAGTATATAGAAAAGAACTAAGGAGAGATATTTTTAATTTTCTATTTTAATCGGCTAAAAAAAAAAAATACGCATAGTAAATTACCTTAAATTTGTTATAATTTTCATGTTTACCAATTTATGTAAAATTTTCAGAAAAAAATATCTCTCCTTACTTTTGTTGAAAATTTTTTTAAAAATGTAAAAACATAAACACTTTGTTTCTAAATCATTTTACCACTGAGCCTTAGTACTTTGAACTTAGGCAAAATATGAAAAAAAGTCATTTTCAGGAAAACACGTTTTAAATGGCCTCTAGTCCTTTAAACTCTATAGTGAGTACAATTAAAAAAGCTCATTTTCTACCTGTTTCAAGTATCCCCGAGTTCTGAAATTTTGCATGGATATTCGCAAATATGTATTTTATCGTTTTCTGAGATAAAATTTTTTTTGAACTTTTGATGATTTTTGGCTTAAAATGGGGTTCGGGTCTCCCTTAAAGTGGCGCCAGAAATGTATCACCCCAACGTGGTGCATATATAACATTTGTGACTCTTTCTTACAACATGGGTGTGTGCATTTGCACCTAAATTTAGTTATTTAGCTCTATTTTTTTAAATATTAACTGGAGTTTGTACAATGTACGACGGTACTACTTGATTATTCTATCGAGAAAAAAATTAATAGCAGATTATAGGAATAAATGTCAATAATCGATGATCGTAAGTATGATAGCAATTGATATTACACGTGATACACGTATTTTTTTACGTCATAAGTGCTTTTTAATTCGACTTCTAATTTGTATTTTTTTATTTATGTTTATTGTTCTTTCGTTATTTAAAATGAATTTATGTAAATTTGAATAGTATGGCGAAGCTGGCCGACGTGTTAATCAAGTAGCACTCAATTTACATTTGAAAATATCATATTTCACAAAAAACTCCGGTGCAAATCCGGATTTGCAAGATTTCCTTCCAATACCAATGCGGCAAAATCCTCGTTTTAGAATAGCGAAGAAATGTGCATTTTTAAAAATTATTTTCGTTATTTTAAAACGAAAATACTAATAAATAAAAAAAGTTACTATAGCACAAAACAATTTATAGAATTTCTAAAAAGAAATTGACAGTGAATAAACAATTTATTAATACAGAAAACACTATTGCTGGGTTACCATATCAGGCAAAATAACACCGTTTTGGCTATAGTCAGATACCTCAATGTGTATATAATATCTGTGCCAAACATGTTTGGAAAAACAATAATCGTTATTTATACAGCATATTTAAATACTGTAGTATAGTGGGGGAAAATGTATACATGACATATACGCACCACATTGGCGAGTTTTTTTTTTTTTTTTTTTTTTTTTTTTTTTTTTCTTCTCATGCCGATTCGGAGAAAATTTTGTTTTCAAATACCAGTTACATATAGAGTTTACAATTATTTTCTGTTATTTTAAATAGAAAATAACAGTACATTTTAAAAAGTTTAGTTAATAATTATAAAACAAAACTATTTATATATTATTTATTTATATTAAAATAAAATAAAATAAAAATTTATTAATAAATAAACAACAGTTAGGTTACCAAGTGAGGCATAAAATCGCCATTTTATTGCAGTTGCGCAAATGTGGCGCATGTATGACAAATGTGCCTAGATTAAAATAGTTTATATAATTGGAAAAAAAAAAGAAAAAAATTGTAAATAGACAATTTATTAATAAATAGACAATAACATCCGGGTTGCCATATCAAGCAAAATAATGACACTTTGGCGTCAATTAATTACCCAGATGTATATATGTTATTGGCGTAAGAGACAATCGCACCAACGTAGTGCATAGGAGATATTTGTGCCAAAAAATTTTTAAAAGTTCCAGTTAAATTATTTTACAATATCTATGTATGTGGAAAGACATTTACCCTAAAATTTAAATATTCATTTTTGTGGTATTAACAGCTATATATGTATTTAAGTTAAATGTAAAATGCTTTCCTAAAAATGCTCTCACTCATTAAAAGAGAGAGAGAAAAAAAATAGTTATTGCGAACATCGCTCCGTCTTGTGCTTTTTTTGGTTTAGAATCGCATTGATTGGCGACAAAAGTAGATTGAAACACCCGATTGAACAAACAACATACAAATAACAATTAGAGCCTTTAAAAAAATAATTCTGCGAGTTTCTTCTGTAAAACACATAACGGGAAAATTAGATTTAAAAATATTTTTAAGAAAAGAAAGAAAAAAAATACTTATGTTTTACCTAATGAAATTTTTGATATGTTGTTTTCTTTTAATCTGGCTCGAAAGAAATAAGTAGCCAAATATTGTGTCACTTCAAAACTTTCTTTCACATTGAGATATTTTTTAAATATTATAAATATTCTTTTTTTTTTTCGTTAAAGATAAATATTTTGCTTTCATAATATTATTTTGCATTAAATGGATTTTTTTCTTTTTATCATTATTTATTTTAAATCAATGAATTAACAGGGTTTTTTTTTCGAAATGTTTATATTATTTTCCATTAGAGAAAGCATTTCATTTCTTTTTTGAAATATAATTATCGGCAAAAAAATAATTGTTGTTGCAACCCTTCCGTCAAAAATAACCGAAAAATACGAAATTTAGTACGAAAAAACAGAGTTATCCCTGTATATTTGTATCATAAACCTCCGCAAAAATATTTCCTATCGAATGATATAATCTGCAAAAAGATCCATCGGGTAGTTTTTGAAAACACCCTTTTGGAAGTTTCAGAACTTCTGCTTTATAATATACTAGCAGGCTATGCCCGCTGCGCTGGTCAATATTTCAAAATCAACCGTGGATGAAACGAACTGGGGAATTTAAATTTGCATTTTAAATAATTTGGACCTCCAGCAGCACCTTGCTCATTGCTGAAAACGATTTAGACACCATTGTGATGTTAAATTATCTTAAACGTTGGACAAAAACCCGCTATTTAGAAGTAACTATTTTAGTTTATTACTAACAGTGCACATTTGGAAGCGAAATGAGACCATTATGGCAACAGGATTTAAAATTTTCCCTTATCTGAAGAAATATTAATTTTTACAGTCGTTACCACGGTACAACTTCTGAAAAATTTCTTCACAACTTTTCATTATGTGAAGTCAGGAACCCAAAGTACTCCCACCTAAAAACTATATATATATTAAATTTTGTCCGCGCGATAAAAGGCAGAATTATGCAATAATCATCTTTAAACTCGTCAAGTACATTGAGATGGTTAATATCTTAGTGGGAATTACAAATGAGCAAAATCGGCCCAAGGGGGTGGTAATTGGGAAGGGATTCAAAAATTTGAATACCACCTTAACATGGCTTTGACAAAACCATCTCTTACAAAACAATAGCAGGAAAAAAATAAACATTTTTCGTTACAGAAAGTTGCCAACGATAAAAAAAAAAAACACACACACACATTAAAATTCTCCCTACAGCAATTACTTTATTATTGCAAAATTTCCTCCTGAAAACAAAATTATTTGCTCTTTCGTATTTAAGCATTTTCTCTGTTATTTAAGATTGTATAATTTGGCGAACGATTTGGCGAAATTGGTTGACGTGATAATCAAGTAGTAGCCAATTCACACTTTTCATATTTCACAAAAGATTCCTACACAGACATCATATACGCAATAGGTTTAGCACGATTTCCTTGCAACTACAATGTGGCAAAATCCTCGTTTTAGAATACCAAAGAAATTTATATATACTTTATTATTTTCTATCATTTTAAACAGCAATTAACAATAAATAAAAAAGTAACTGTAGAACAAAACAATAAATATCATTTCAAAAAAGAAAATGAAAGTAAATAAACAACTTATCATCAGAAAAACAACTATAGCTGGGTTACCATATAAGGCAAATAATGCTATTTTGGCGCCAGTGAGATACCTCGATGAGTATATAACCAAATCTGTGAAAAAATTTCCATATTTGGGAAAAAAAAACTTTAATTGGTATTTATACTGCATTTTCCCTACTTATGTATAGTGAAAAAACTTTGACACATATGTATGCACCACATTGGCGCAATTTTTTTCTGGCGTCAATTTGGAGAAAACTTGGTTTTTAATTACCAATTTCATAAATATTTTTTAATTATTTTCTATTATTGGAAAAAAAATTAATAAATAAAAAAGTTTAATTAATAGCTATAGAACATAATGATTTATATTATTTTAAAAAACAAAATGAAAGTTAATAAATAGTTTATTAATAAATAAACAACCATAGTCGGTTTACCATGAGAGGCATAAAATCGCCATTTTGTTGCAATCGTGCGAATGTGGTGCGTATATGACATCTGAGCCAAAACTTTAAAAAGTTGCAATTAAATTATTTTACAGTTTGGATGAGAAAAACATTTATACTAAAATTTAAACATTATACGCATTTTTTTTTCTATAACTGCTATTTATGTATTTACAGTTAAACATAAAAAAACATCCTAAAAATGCTCTCACACATTTAAAAGAGAGTGAGAGAATTTAGTAATTGCGAACATCGCTCCGGCTTATGTCTTCTTTGTATAAAATCGCATTGTTTGATGACAAAAGTAAATTCAAACATCCAAATAAACAAATAACATACAATTAACAGGTAAAACCATTTTTAAAAGTAATTCTGCTATTTTGTCCTGTAAGACATAATGGTATAATTAGATTTTAAAAATATTTTTTTAAAAAATAGAAAAATGTTATTTACGTTTTATCTAATAAAATATTTAAAATACATTTTTTTAGCCTGCGCGATAGAGAGTAGCGAAATATTGATTGAAGAAATATTGAAGAGGAAATGGTTAATTAAAAAAGACTTGTAAATTTTATTCAGCGGGAAATTTTTATTTGAAAATGTTGAATTTATTTATAGTAATAGCGCATAATTGCATAAATTTCCTTTGAATTGCAAAATTTTTCCTTCAGTTCTACTTGGTTATACCGTCGACCAATTTCGCCAAATTATACAAATCGCCAAACTATTAGCCAGATTATATAGATTAGCATAAATTTTCATTTAAATAACGAAAAACAAATTAGCAGAGCATATATAAAAGTAGAAATAAAATGTCAAATTAAAAATCACTTGATGATATAATTAATATTTATATTATGCTTAATGTCAAGTGAATGGGACATTTATGATCATCCATTATTGACATTTGATCTTGGAATTTGGCGGTAGATTTTTAATCGACGGGATAATTTTTCCTTCTTCAGTTTCTAAATTTTAAAACTGTAATTTTTCCTGTAAGTGAAATTGACGAAATGGCGCAAGAAAAACTAAATTAACAATAAAAACATTAGTAGGAGAGAAAGGAGAGTTGAGCACCAGCAGGTGGTGGGTGGTGGAGCAACTCCTCCACCACCTTTTGCTCCTCCACCTACTCCACCACCTTTTGCTCCTCCACCTATAGGAGGGAGCCTCCTCCTCCACCTATAGGAGGGAGCCTTCTCCTCCACCTGTAGAAAATGTATGCTATAAGATGAAGGGTCAAAAAGGAATTTTTTTTTTGGCGTACTCTAACAAGAGGTTAATTTTGGAGATTTTTTTTAAATTGAACTATAACAGGAAGTTAATTTTGAAGATTAATTTTTTTTTGCGAACTCTGATAAGAGGTTAATTTTGAAGAGACAAATTTTTAGTGGTGACCTCTAGTGGACGAAAATCTAAATAATTTCGAATTTATTTAAAAATTGAGATGAGGTTTGAACCCTCGTAAAATGTAAGGATGGCTTAGTGATTTTAGCTGTTATCTTAACCACTAAGCCATCCTTGCATGCCTTGCAAAGAGTATTTAAAGATATGGTAGTTAGAGGTTTAGTCATTGTCTAAAATGACGTCATAAAAGAAAGTTGTGGAAATTTTAGATGATGATAATGCGTTTTAATGTGACGAATAATCAAATTTTTTGTTGTAATGAAGGAGATATATCCGGTTCCAAGTCACTCAGCAAGTTTTGGGGGTGTAAATTCTTTATTTCGTGCTGCCGAAGGAAAAATATCGAAGAAGGCAATTCAGAAATGGCTGAGCAGCGTCGATTCTTATACACTTCACAAACCGGTTCGGAGAAATTTCCCGACCAACCGAGTGATCGTGTACACCATAGATCAGCAATGGCAGACCGACCTGGTGGATCTCAGCAGTTTACAAAAACACAATCAGGGATTCCGATATCTTCTTACGTGTATCGACATTCTATCTAAATATGCATGGGCGATTCCCTTAAAAACAAAAAGAGGGGAGGAGATAGTTAAAGCTTTCCGATCTATTTTCACCGCCAGAAAACCCAAGTTTCTTCAGTCAGACGCTGGAAAAGAATTTAAGAACCGATTGTTTCAAAGGTTTTTAAAACAAGAAGGGGTACGCTTTTTCACAACGTATAATAACACCAAGGCTTCGGTGGTGGAACGATTCAACCGAACACTGAAAACTAAAATGTGGAAATATTTCACACACCATCATACATATCGCTATATCGACGTGTTGGATGACCTTTTACGAAGTTATAACCATACCTATCATTCAAGTATTAAGAGATCCCCAGCGGAAGTGACTACTGAAAATGAAAGTGAGGTGTGGACGACCCTATATGATGATCTGGAGAACGTGAACCGAAAACCGTGTGTGTTTCAACCGGCTGATGTGGTGCGTGTTTCGAAACAAAAACTTACATTTGAAAAAGGATATGAAACGAATTGGACCGAAGAACTGTTTGTTGTGACGGAGTGTGTGCCGAGAGACCCTCCCGTGTATCTAATTAAGGACTTACTAGATGAACCCATTCAAGGAACGTTTTATCCGCAAGAACTTCAAAAAGTTCGACTGAAAGAGAAATATACGATTGAAAAGATTTTAGAAAAGCGTATGCGAAAACGACGTGTGGAGTATTTTGTTAAATTTAAGGGATATCCTAACAAATTTAATCAATGGATTCCCTCGTCTGATTTATCCTCCTTATAAAAGCCTGAAAGAAGGGGGAAAGATCATTTGCCAATATGTCCTTCTACCTGACGTTACCCTCGGATAGTTCCAGGAATTATTTTCCTGAAAATAAAATTTCTCATTTTATCACTCGATTACCCGCTCCTTTGGAACTCAAAGGAGAATGGGAAGTAGGAATCGTCGAATTTATTTACCCGCACACCTGGTATAACGTGAATCATTCAACGAACTTGATCGGATTCGACTTAAACGATGGAAAGCTACTTGCGAGGCGAATTCCTCCTGGATTTTATGAAACAGTACCCGATATTTTGAAAGCTATTGCAATTCCAGACATGGAAAAGAAAATTTCTTTTTATTATAATTCGGTTACGAAAAGAGTCACTGTCAACGTGCAAGATAATGCGAAACTGATATTGCATAATGGTCTCGCTCAGATGTTAGGTTTCGAACCGTGCGAAATCGCATCTCTCGATGGTAATGTTGAACAAACAGTCGACAGCCCGTTAGTTGCAGATCCGTGTGCTCATTATAGAGTGCTGATGATTTATTCGGATATCGTAGAACCGCAAATTGTTGGAGACGTATTAGCACCTCTGTTACGTATTGTGAATGTGACTGGAAAAGATGGAGAAGTGATTTGTGTGACATTCGACCGACCGCATTACTTACCGATTTCTCGAAAATCCTTCGATTCATTAGAAATCGTTATAAGGACGCATCTGGGTGAATTGACGCCATTTGAACGTGGGCGGTCATACGTGAAGCTTCATTTTCGTCAAAAATACCTCTCGTGATGTTTGTTCCCTATCAGTGTTGCGCGAAATCTTTCGAAGATTATTATACACATCAATCGGGCAGCGGTTTAAACTATTATCAAGGTTCTTCATTTCAAAGGGGTTATGGATTTGGTGGTCTGTTTCGATCGCTGTTTCGTGCTGCGGTTCCCCTATTCAAGTCAGGAGCTAAAGCGGTTGGGAAGCAACTATTTCACTCGGGTGTGAATGTCCTTAGTGATCTCTCACGAGGTGAAGACATTAAAATCGCTGCCAAACGAAGATTGAAAGAAGCTGGCAAAAATTTAACAGATAAAGCTGCTAGTAAAGTAAAGATGATGATTGGTTCCGGTCGTCGCTATAAAAAGCGAAAGCGTTCTAACAAAATCGTCATTCGTCGAAAAGCCAAGAAAGTGAAAGTGAACGATATTTTCGCTTAAAGATGTCTGGATTTATACATAAAGATTCTACTGCCTGCGCCAAATCCGAATTGGATCTGTTTTTAATCCCACCTACCCAAACAGCTATTGAAAAAGGATTCTTTGTCGAATATCATCCCCTTGCAAATATACGAGATGGAGGACCTGTGGAATTTAACATTTCTGGGAATGGCGAAGACTATATTGATTTGTCGTCATCCTACCTATACGTGAAAGTGAAAATCACCAAGTCAGATGGATCTACTTTAGCTCCAGACGATCACGTCGCACCTATCAATTTATTTTTACACGCCCTGTTTTCACAAGTGGATATTAGTTTGAATGAAAGAGTCATCTCCTCGTCAAGTAATACATATCCTTTCCGTGCCTATATTGAAACGCTGTTGAACTATGGAGAAGATGCTAAAAAAAGTTTACTGGGATGTGAATGTTTTTATAAAGATCAACATTTGACGGAAACAGACCCCACCTTATCCTCGAATGGAAACCCAGGACTGAACAGACGTTACGAATTGACTAAAAATAGCAAAACCTTGGATATGATCGGTCCCCTGCATTGTGATATTTTTCAACAAAATCGACTGCTATTGAATATGGTCGATCTAAAAATTAAAATGACACGGAGTAAACCTGATTTTTGTCTTATGGCGAAAAAAGACGCAAAAAACCCTCTAAACTATCAAGTGGTTTTAGAACATGCATAGATTTTTATACGTAAAGTGAAAGTGAGTCCTGGTGTGCTTCTCGGTCATGCAAAAGCCATGGAAAAAAGTTCAGCGAAATATCCTATAGATCGTGTTTTGTGTAAGACCTATTCTATATCCACCGGAAGCAAATCTTTCATGCAAGATAATGTGTTTTTAGGAGTGATGCCGAAACGTATTATTATAGGACTTTTGGAAAACAGTGCCTATACGGGACAATATGATTTGAACCCCTTTTACTTCTATCATCATAAAGTCAACTTTTTAAGTGTTTATGTCGATGGCCAGCCCGTACCTAGTAAGCCATTGGAATTGGATTTCGAAGGAGATAACTATATAAGAGCTTATCATCAACTGTTCTCTGGGTTTAATCGTGATACTGGTATTTACTTGACACGTGAAGAATTTGCTGATGGTCATACGTTATATGCTTTCGACTTGAGTCCCGATCTGTGTGATGGACCTCATTTCAATTTACAACATCAAGGAAACTGTCGAATTGAAATAAAATTTACGGACGCATTAGTCAAAACGACTACTGTGTTGGTGTATGCAGAATTTGAAAATATTATCGAAATTAGTAAATCTCGTCACGTGATCTGTGACTTCCCCAACTGATGCCCATGAATTCTGTTCAAATTGAGAAGATTCTAAATGAAGAACCAGTCACCCGAAACTATTTTTTGGGTGTTTTTCCTAGTGATCAACTACCAAGAAGAATTCACCGTTACCCTGCCTGTTTCATCTGTAACGTGGACAAGTCGACAGAGCCCGGAAGCCACTGGGTGGCCTTTTACCTGACATTACCTGAAGAAGTGGAATTCTTTGATTCATATGGAAACAAGCCTACCTTTTTTGAAGGAACCTTATCGAACTATGCATCTCATTTTTCACGAGTGTTGTTTAATCCACTCGTCTTACAAGCTAACGTCACTGCCGTCTGCGGGCAGTATTGTATATTTTATATTTATTGTCGATGTCGAGGTAAAACTTTGAAACAATTTTTATCTCATTTTGTAACTGAAAATTTATCGAATGACCGCCGTGTCTATAATTTTGTAGCCAAACGATTTGGTGTTCGCGCAAATTTTTATCAATAAATTCTTCTCCTTTACATTGAAATTCTATGGTGTCTGTGATTATTTAAAGTGTTGTTTTATTTGTTTGTGTTTATTCAGAATGGAGTTTCCACGATTTCAACATCCTTGTACTATGCTTCTTGCTGGACCTACGAGAGTAGGTAAAAGCTGGTTTTTGAGGGATTTACTTAAGGAAAGAAATCTCATGTTTAATCCTCCTCCAGATAAAGTGATTTGGTTTTACGGAATCTATCAAAAGATGTACGACGAAATGCCTGAAATTACTTTTGTGGAAGGATTTCCTTCAAATTTTCGAGAATATTTAGGAACTAATTCTTTAATTATCTTAGACGATCTTATGATTGAGTGCACAAATGATGAACGCTTAACCTTTCTTTATACAAGAGGAAGTCACCATTTAAATATCAGTGTGATATTTATCACACAAAACCTCTTTCATAAAGGAAAAGAAATGAGAGGTGTTTCATTAAACAGTCAATACTTGATACTGTTTAAAAATCGACGTGACATGAGTCAAATTATTTATTTGGGAAGACAATTATACCCGAACAAAAGTAAATTTTTTCAAGAAGTGTTCGAAGATGCGACTAAAAAGCCATTTTCCTATTTACTCGTGGATTTGAGGAATGAAACGGTTGAAAGCTTGCGCTTGAGAACACAGATTTTACCCGGTCAAACTCAATTCATCTACGTTCCCAAACAAGGTTTAAAAAGAAAGACATTTAGTTTTTAATTTAGTTGCAATCATGACGTTGTCTGTGAAACAACTACGTGATTTAGAACTGATAAGAACTTCACCGAAAACCTTACGTAAGCAACTGTTAAAAAAATTACCGTCTCGCTCTGTTAAAGCTATTTGTGAGTGTTCCCATAACGTGTTGAAAGGAAACATTCCTTTATCATCCTATCAAAAAAAGTCTTTAAAGAAATATAAAACCACCCTTCGCAAAATTGCGACGAAAAAAGGTGCTCTCTTTAGAAAAAAGAAACTCATTATACAACACGGTGGATTTTTAAATATTTTAATTCCTGCTGCTCTGAGTGTTTTAACGGGTCTTATCAATGGAGCTCGCAACTAAATATGCACTCATACCAGAGGAGGAATTGTCGAGACATGTACCCACTAAAAAACAAATGACGGATTTTGATCTGAACATGTCAAAAATTTTAAACAGTTCTCTCCCCGATCATGAAAAAGTTCAACAATACTATAAACTTTTAAAAAGAAAAATGAATTTGCAAGAATTCAACTTGCCTTGGAAATTGAATCGACCTGAAGAGGATGATGAAAAGAAGGAACCCCCGAAACAAGACCCTGTGAAAGAAGAACCTGCTACTAAACTTGAAGAGAAACCAGAGAAGGAAGATTTCGATGAATTTGTTATATCCTCTGTTCCCAATCCTATGAAGAAACAAGCTGAGGCCTTATTAAAATTACTCAAGTCTGATTCTAGCAAGATGAAATGGAATCGAAAAGGATTAATCACGTACAAGGGAGAAACCTTACAAGATACTAATCTAGCCGAACTGTTTCATTTAATATTTTGTACCAACAAAAAGCCACCTGTCAAGCCACCGACGGAATTTTTAGAAGCCCTTCAAGAAATAGGTGTGCCCAGAAGTATGATAAAAAATAAATATTTGTCATTTCAACCCAAGACGAAGATTGTATCACCCAGAAATGTGTTTGTGAAAACCAAAAAGAGACCTACTCATGTCTCGAAATCCAATGTACTCTTAAAAACTTGGTCAAGTTTATATTAATAAAATGAATTTAAACTTTAACACTTTACGTCTTCTTTTTTGAATCGAGCATCTACAAACAGTTACAAAAATTTTGAAAATAACACTTACCTAAACACATCCACTTGCTTCAAAGATCTTGAACTGAATAACTGATAAGGAGTCAGTGACGTCTCGGAGAGTGATTTCAGTTATCATGAATAGGTTGTTGTTCTTCAATCACTCCCGTGATACGTGATTTCACCGTGATTCGATCACAGAAAGAAGTCTCGACCAATCAGGGAGGTTTTATCTTGATAACGATTAGTATAAAATCCCCTGCACGAGAGGACAATCTTATTATCTTGTGCCTTCATCCGTTCCTGCCTGGTTGTCTTCTTGCTAGCCTACCTGCTTGTTCGAGCGAATCCGAACCTGTCTGTTCCTGTTTGCTTACTTGTTCCTGCTTGTCTACTTGTTCCTGCTTGTCTGTTCCTGCTCGCTGATTTTCACCATGCCTTCTGTGATGTATACTGAAAATGGACTGAATGTTGAATATATTAGCGACTTTATTGAAAAAAGTCATGCTGATCGCTATATGGCGGAACTTCGAACTTTACCGTTTTACCGACCCACCTTCCGAATTCGAGGAAAAGAAGCTAAGCCTAAACGTTTGATGTTGGCTTATGGTGATACGAACACTAGTTATGCTTTTAGTGGAACCAGCCTACCTGCTAACCCTTGGACGCCTCTGACGATTGAATTACGAGATAAAGTTGAAAAGGAGACTGCCTGTACTTACAACTACGTGTTGTTAAATTTATACAAAGATGGAAATGACTTCATCAGCCACCATAAAGATAACGAAACCTGTTTGAATGTGAACTTTCCTATCGCAGTTCTCAGTTTTGGTGGAAAACGAACCATTGAATTTAAAAGACCGAATGTACCGTCCACTTTCATCGAGTTAGAACATGGATCATTCTATAGCATCTCCAAACCTTCCAATGAACTGTTCACGCATGGAATTGCACCTGAACCTGCTAACAAGGATATGAGAATTAGTCTAACCTTCAGACATTTAATAACACATCCCTTGGATTTGAAAAAGCCGAAACTAAATTTGGACTCTGTGAATCTAAAGCATCTTTCACCACTCAACAGACATTGTTCACCACTGAACAGATCTGATCATCTCTCGCCGCTGAACAACCCGGGACCTATCGATGATATACCATCGAATGACTGGCTTACAAGAATGTTCCAGGAAATGGACACTATCGATCCACTCTTGAAACAATGGAATATCACTTCATCAGATCGTGTCATTGCAAGTTGGGATTTAAAACAGAATGTCTTCCTGCAACTTGTGTTGGAAAAGAACTTTTCTGTAAAACTTCATATACGTAATTTTAAAGAATTTAACGGAGGTGAGTTGTTTCCCTCTAAACAAGGAGTTGTTATGACACCAATAACTTTCGCGCATTTTCAAAAACAAATTCATAAATTTAATTTTCATTCTGTCGGGGATTTTTTTTTATCCAATAACATGTTACTAACTGCATTCATCGACGAAGAAAGCTGTCTGCTTCAACAAATATTTTATTCTATGTCTAAAGGCTTTTATTTTAAACCTTGTGGGATTAAACTCTTTCACGAACAAATTTTTCAACTTTTAGAAAACATTCAAGATATCAAACAAACACTAATCAAAGCCATGTTTACATTACAATTGCCCACTTTAATTATGAAAAATTCATTCGAGTGTGATAATCACATAACTGAAGCAAAGGCTAAAGACAAATTTTTAAATTGTGTTTTTGAGGAATTAAATGCTTGCACAAATAGTACCTTTGAATGTGACGCGTATGAGATTGGTGACCCATCTCAGTTTAATCACGCTTGTGTATTGAAATCCACCCTTGAAAAATTTCAATTAAATCAGGATTTTATATTTTTAAATGTTAATATTTATAACATAGCAAAAAATACTATTGATTGTTGTTTGTGTCATTACAAGAAAACTTTTTTTGAACAATTCCCATCTGTTCAATCTTTTGTAACCTTATTCGAAAATTACTTATTGGAAGAAAAATTTGAAATATTCAAAGAAAAATTGTGAATGTTTTCAATAAATCGAGTTCAATTAATATTTTTTGTCTGTTTTTATTCCAACACATACATACAATCTTTTTTTCAGCTTTTGAAATATTTTTATAAATTCTCTAAATGAGAAAAAAAATATTAAAAATATGATTTGGGGAATGAAATTAGATGTCCTTTTTATTAGGACGAAAGAATTTATAATCATGTTTAATGGGTGGTTAATTAATTTTTTCAAGATCTCTTTATGGGGGGAAAAAAATAATAAATCAATTTTTAATAATAATAATAATAAAAGAATTGAAAAATCTTTAATAAAGATTTCAAATAGACATCACCTTCCTTGGATAAATGTATTTTTTACAGAAAAAAAATCTTAATGAAATCTTACATCAAAAAGTAACTAAAATGTTTCATAGTAATTTATAAGTTATAAAAATAGCGAGTGGCATTTTTCAAAAGAAAAAAAAATATTTATTATTATTCACTGACGCGGTTAGAACATGTCAATTCATATTTTCTTTGAGTGAATCAATATCACTATCTTCTCACGACACTAGATAAGATAAGGAAAACGGCATCCTTTGATGGTAGGGGAAAGTGCATGCCGCAGTAAGATAAAAGAAATGGCGGAGTACGACATGCCAATCATTGTGACATGATCGTGTCTCAACGTGTTGAGTTGTCGCGGCAAGATAAAAGAGATGGGTGGAGTACTTCATGAAGACCTTGAACCGCCAGCTTGTATTCTCAACCCCTTGACGTCATTGTGTTGCGCGCGCTACCTATCTCTTGTAATCTCAACCCCTTGACGTCACTGCATAGGGGGCGCTTCCTATCCTGACGATAGAGAGCGCTGATGTGATCCTGATAACACTCTGATTTCTAATCATTCGGTCTTCGAATTTACTACCAGTTAATTGTTTATTTTGTGTTGTGCGCGAGTGTTCGTTGTATTTTTAGTTTTGTGAATTTTCCACAAGTGTGTTCAACGAAATGGCGAGTCTTCATTCTTCTCGTGGAAAGGAGGTTAGTGTTTTTATTATTATTATTATTTGAAACTATCTATATTTTTTCTTTTAATACAAATGAATGTTTAAAACTAATTTTAAGTGATTAAAATTTTTAAATTATCCCTAAGCATATTACTTTTCAAAAAACATGTTAAATTACTTTTAACGATGATGTATTTAAAATCTAAAAAGATACTTTTGGAAGTTTTTTCTTAAAACATTATTTGAAATATATTTAAACTCTAAATTTTTATTAATTAAAACTTTGTTGACAATTTTAGTAAATGTTTTAAAATCTAAGTTGGAATATTATTGAAGTGTTTATTTATATATCAATAGGGTCTACAATTTGAAAGATAGTCTTAAAGTAATTTTTTTATATTGAAACTGTATATTTCCTTTAAAATGACCTGATCTAGTATAGATTCGAATGAAATTATTATTATTATTTATTGTCAATCGTGTGATTTTATATTATTACCAGTGAATATTTATTACTATTTGAAATCAATAGGATTTATTAATATACATGTTGAAAGATAGTCTAAAAGTAATTGGCAATATATATATATTTGTGTGAAATAAATAGGTTGATTTAATGATAAATTGAGCGAAAGCTTTAATTGAAATAAGAATTTACGCTTATTATTGTGAACTGTGTATTGTGATTAATAGTCTTAAATCTTTTGGATTATTCTTAATCTATAAATTTCAGAAAGTTTATTATTTTTTTTTTTCAATAGATACTTTTATTTTTGTGAAATGATAAGATAAGGCTAATTTGAATGAATGCTTTTCAAAGTTGAATTAAGAATTATTATTATTATTATTTATTGTCAATCGTTTGATTTTATATTATTACCAATGAATATTTATTACTATTTGAAATCAATAGGATTTATTAATATACATGTTGAAAGATAGTCTAAAAGTGATTGGCTATATATATATATATTTGTGTGAAATAAATAGGTTGATTTAATGATAAATTTAGCAAAAGCTTTAATTGAAATAAGAATTTACGCTTTTTATTGTGAACCGTGTATTTTGATTAATAATGGTAAATTTTTTGGATTATTCTTAAAATATAAATTTAAGAAGTTTTTTCTTTTTTAATTTTTATTATCAATTGTTTTCGATACTCAGCCATCTTGTTATGCATATATATATATATATATTTATCAATTTCCAACTTATTTTTACCAAGTCAATCACTGCAATTTCAGAGTCTTAATTTTTGCATTCTTTCTTTCTTTTATTTATTTTATTTGTTTGTTGTCACATGTCTATCCTAGCGTGCATTGTACTGAGTATGCAACTCTTTTGGACACCTAGTCATATGTATTTTCTGTAAAAATGACGAGAAAATGGATTAATCTTATAGCAATTTAAACAAATACTTTCCAAATTAAAGTTAATATAAGAATGTTTTCATTGGAGTATTTATTTTTATCTGAAATCGATTGGGTCTGTTGTTATTGAATATTCTTTTTTTTTTTTTAAATTCTTTATTCGAAATGATTTTGTTTAGTTGAGTCAATGAAAATTTTAACGAATGCTTTTTTCTAAGATTCTATTTTATCAACTGCTTTTTTCCTAAAATTCATTTTTCATTTTAAAAGTTAACCTGATAAATTAATTGAAATAATTTTGAAACGATTTTAATCTAATATCTTGCTTTTAATTCTATTATTTTATAAATGGTTTTTTCCTTCAATTTTTTTTTTCTAAAATCCAGAATTAATTTAGAAGTTTTAACTGTAATTAAAACTAATTTTCATGGGAAAAAAAAAAATGCTTTTCTATTTGAAGTTTTACTTGTGAAGTATTTTGATTTAAATATTAGAGTTTCGTGAACTATTTTTTAACAAGAAAGTATGTTAGAGTCTCTAAATTTTTTGCAAAGTTTGTTCAAATAATCCTTGGTTAATAAAAACGCATTTCTTTGAAAAGTTATAAATATACAAAGTTGTTAAAATCTCTTTATTTATTTTTTTTTAAATGTTTCCGGTTGTTTAGATTTGAAACTAATTAATTAACTTTTGAATAAATGTGAGGGTTAATATTTTTCTGTTTTTATTTAGTCGGAGAAGGATCTTAATGTATCCCCCAAAAACTCCAAAATTTGCTAAGGAAAACAGAAAAAGCTTTCCAAAGTGAGAGAAAGATGGTTATCTCTCAAAGTGACTCTGATGAGGTAAAAATATATTATTTTGAAAAGTTATTATTTTAGATATGAAACTGTATTAATGTCATTTAGAAATGTTTATTATCATTTAAAAAGTAATTAACGAAATGGATTTTTAACATTTGAAAAAAAAAAAAAAAAAAAAAAACTTCATTTGTTGACAAATTTTTATTAAAATCAGAAAACTAAAATTAAATATTGTGAAAATTGAACTGAAAAATGAATTATAAACATTTGAAAAATAATTTAATTGCAAAATTAATTTCTTATTTTTTGAAATGCTATTAACTAAATTTTCAATATGTGTAAGTTTATTATCATTTTTTTAAAATGATTAAAAAGTAAATAATTTTTATTATTCGCAAAGTTTCTAACAGACTAAATTTTTATTATGTACAAAGTGAATTTTTAAATTGAATTGGCAAATTAATTTTTAATAATTGAAAAGTGATTAACTAGCATTTATAATATGTGTAAATTTATTACTAAAATGAATTTTTTAATAATTGAAAAGTAATTTATTATCAAATTAATTTTTAATATTTGAAAAGTAATTTATTATGAAATTAATTTTTAATAATTTAAAGTAATTTATTTCCAAATTAATTTTTAATGTTCGTAAATTTCCTAAAACAGACTTTCTCTAAGTTTTAAATATTCACAAAGTAATTTTAATAAATTTGTTTATTAAAATAATAGAAAATAACTTTGATTAGAGTAAATAGTGTATACAATATATTTTTTAACTAATCGAAAAATCATTTTTGTTTAAAGTGGGATCAGGAATTTCCGATTTCACCTTCAAAACTGATTCAGGTTCTGGATGATGTGGAAAAGCGTTTCTCTTCTAAGGTATGTTGTGGTGTTTAATATATCTTTTGCATGAACCCAAACTTTTGTTGATAGAATGCTATTTTTAAAATGTAATGAACTTAATTTTAAGTTTTGGTAAATTATTAAATGAACTGATTTTCAGAATTAAATGAAGCCTTTAAAAATTTAACAACTAAACTTTTTTAAATTTAAAGCTTTTTAAAACTTTTTTGTAAATTTAAGCACCTTTACAATGTAACTATTTAAAAATTGGGAAACATTTTCAAATCAAAACTTTAATAAACTAAACAAATGTAATTTATTTTTTAGAGTAAACATACATGTGAAATTTGTCACAAGGGTTTTTCAAAGAAATTTAACCTACAACGACATTCTCTCATCCATGACAAAGCTGGTCCATCGACCACAACTATTTTAGCAGGTCCATCAACCCCAGCAGGCCCATCCACCATCGTACCACGTTCATCTACTTCTAAAGCAGATCCATCCAACGCCATAACAGGTCCATCGATGTTCAATGCAACGTCATTAACGGTAGTTGTTTTATTTTATTACATGTATCAGTGTTTTCTCCACAGATGTTTTTAGATTAATTGTATGAAAAAAAAAATGTTTCCCCACAGGTTTTTTTCATTTTATTGCATGTATAAATGATTTTCTCTACAGGTTTTTAAAATATGTTGACATTAGAGAAAATTTAAACTAAGATTAAATTTTGATTTAGTTAATAGTTTTTATAACTTAATTTAGAAAACGTTATAAATAGTTTCAAAATTTGTAAAGATATTTTTTTTTTAACTATTGGTTTCAGAAAATTTTGACGAAATTTGGGTTATACATATTTTAAAAGCCTATTAGTTGGGACTTTAAAGATAATTACAATTAAGGTTTTCTTTTTTAGGGTGGAATTTCATGCGACATTTGTAAACAGTCATTTACTAGGATGGATAGTATGAAACGCCATCGGTTAACACACCTTCAGAAAGAAAACCTACATCAACCATCAACTTCGTCCTCCAATATTTGTGAAATCTGTGGAAAAAGCTTCAGTAGACCGGACGCTCTTCGCAGACATCTGCATTCACACGCAGAAAGAAATGTTAAGTTTACTTGTGGTATCTGTGGGTCATCCTTCACACGTTCGGATAATTTGAAGCAACATCTCAGGTCTCACGAGAATCCACAATACAGTTGCAGAGATTGCGATCAAAAATTTTCAACGAAGTTCAACCTCAATCACCATGTTCGATTGCAGCATAATAATAGCAATTCGAATTTCATCTCAGTTAAGAAACAGAGAAATGATAAAGCTGAAAAATTTCCACCAAGAAAGCAAACAAACGCTTTAAATGTTTTTCGTACTGTCTATATTGAACCAGAGGATGAAACCAAGTTTGACATCAATGTATTTTACCATTCAGTCCATGACGAACTGAAAAACCTGATTGAAGAAGCAGTGGAGGAACAGAATGCAATCAAGTGGCACTTGCTTCTAAAAGTAAGCCTAGAAAAAGTATCAGCTGAGGGTGAAGAAGAAGTGATTATAAGATACTTTCATTCCGACACTATTTCAGAGTTTACAATTGACAACATTGAAGAGCACCTGGATGAAGCGCATTCGAAAATCCTAAAATCATTCGATAAATTCATCCAACAAGGATCTGGTTGGAGATTAAGAGATATCATCTACTTCGAACTGAAACTGGCGAAACAAGACCCTCTTCGTGGCAACAGTTACGTGAAACTTCCAAAAGTTATCCAAGATACGAAAAGTGTCTTAAATATTCAAAATTTCGATGATGAAAAATGTTTTCTGTGGTGCGTCTTGGCTCATAAACTAAATCTTTCAATAGACGAACATCCAGAACGAGTGTCAAAATATCTCCCATTTGAGAATCAATTAAAAATGGACGGAATTGCCTATCCTGTTCCTTATCAAAAGGTAAAACAAATTGAAGAGAAGAACAACCTCCGCATCAACGTTTATGGGTTCGATTCAGGTGAAATCTCCATCTTGCACGTCTCTGATCAAACTCATCATGATGTCATCAATCTTCTTCTCATCAGCAATGGTGAAAAAAGTCACTACACCCTCATCCGTGACTTCTCTAGATTCATGGCTCATCGCACCAATCATAACGGTATGCAATACTACTGTTTCCGTTGTCTTCATGGCTTCTCAAGGGAAGATTTGTTAGAAGAACATGTTCATTATTGCAAAAAGCAAGCTGTACAAGTCATCACCATGCCCAAGGAGGGTGAAAATATATTGAAATTTTCAGGAACGCATTATCAGCATCCCATCGCATATACCATCTACGCCGACTTCGAAGCCCTGATCATGCCCATAGACACCAGCAGACCCTCCAACAGCTCTTCGTATCAAATAGATACAGCCAAACATGTACCGTGTGGGTACTCGTTCATCATTGTGGGCTCTGATGGACGGAAATATAGGCCCATGACGGTATATCGGGGCGAAGATGCAATCGACAACTTTCTTGAAGAGATTTTGAAAGTTAGAAAAGAATTGGCGAAGAAACTTAATTATATTGCTCCAATGAATTTAAGTTCGGATGAAGAAAGACGATTTCAAGAAGCTACTCACTGCTCCATATGTCATAAAGTCTCAAGATCAAAGCGTGTAAGAGATCACGATCACATTACTTCGAAATTTCGTGGTGCTGCTCACACATATTGCAATCTTAACTTTAAACAAGCCAAAATAATACCCGTTGTATTTCATAACTTGAAGCATTATGACGCCCATCACATTATGACAAGATTAGGAAGATTCAAAGAGTATAAAATCGATGTGATCGCTGCCACCTTGGAACAATACATTACATTTAAAATCAAGAGAGAAAACTGCAATGTTCAACTTGCATTCATCGATTCATTACAGTTCCTCCCAGCGTCACTGGACAAGTTAGTTAGCAATTTACAACCAAGTGACTTCAAATTGCTGAAAGATGTATTTCCACTTCACACGGAACTTTTGACTCGTAAAGGGGTCTACCCGTACGAGTATTTTGACAGAATGGAAAAGTTCGACGAAAAGCAACTCCCACCAAAATCAGCTTTCTTCAGTGACTTAACTGGTGAAGACATATCCCAAACAGAGTATGAACATGCCCAATTAGTTTGGAACACTTTCCATTTGAAAACGCTGGGAGAATACCACAACTTATATGTCATGACAGACGTGATATTACTTGCAGATATTTTCCAAAACTTCCGTGATTTATGTCTGCTCTTTTATAATATAGATGCTGCACACCTCGTCACTTCTCCAGGTTTGTCTTGGCAGGCCTGTTTGAAGATGACCGAGGTGGAATTGGAGCTGTTCACAGACCCGAATATGCTTCTATTCATCGAACATGGTGTGAGAGGTGGCGTGTCGCAGATTTCCCACAGATTTGCGACCGCCAACAACAAGGATGTTCCCAACTACAACGAAGACGAAGACAACAGCCACATCATGTATTGGGACGCAAATAACCTCTACGGTTGGGCTATGTCTCAATACATGCCTCACGGAGGGTTCTGCTGGGCCAACCCAAAAGATTTCGACACAGAGAAAATAATTTCAATCTCAGAAGAAGCCAACATCGGCTACATCTTCGAAGTGGACTTGAAGTACCCTGAATCTCTTCATGATCTACATAACGATTATCCCCTCGCACCAGAAAGGATGATGGTCACAGAAGAGATGCTTTCACCATATGCTAGAAGTCTGCTGAAGAAGGGGTTCAGGGGTACGCCCAAGTTAATACCAAACCTGCAAGATAAGAAAAATTACGTATGTCACTATCGAAATCTTCAAATATATATCAGCTTGGGATTAGAAATTCAAGAAATTCATAAAGTACTCCAGTTTCATCAGTCCCCTTGGCTCAAAAGCTACATTGAATTCAACACGGAGAAACGGAAAATGGCCAAAACAGGATTCGAACGTGACTTCTTCAAGTTGCTGAATAATTCAGTATATGGAAAGTGCATAGAAAATCTCAGAAAAAGAAGGAAGATCGAGCTTTGTAATGACGAGAGGAGAGCCATGAAGTTAACATCATCACCAAACTTCAAATCCTTCAAAGAATTTGATGAGAATCTCGTAGCTGTGGAGAGGCAAAAGCCCAGCATTTTAATGAACAGGCCGATTTATGTTGGGTTCTGCATACTCGAACTGTCTAAAGTGCTGATGTACGATTTTCACTACAATTTCATTAAGAAAACGTACCCTGAAGATCGTGCAATTCTCCTCTTCACAGACACGGATTCTTTGACGTATTACATCAAGACAGACGACCTACTAAATGATATGAAAAACAACAGCTCAAAGTTCGATTTTTCTGACTATCCCAAAAATCACCCACTTTATTCTGACACGAATAAAAAAGTTTTGGGAAAGTTCAAAGATGAATTAAACGGCGAAGCTGCATATCAATTCGTAGGCCTAAAGTCGAAGATGTATTCCATCAAATCTTCGAGGGAGGAGAAAAAAAAAGAGCCAAGGGGATATCAACACGTGTTGTGAGAACGAAATTAAAGCATCAAGATTATGTGGATTGTCTTCAAAATCAAGGAACAACATATGAATTACAAAAAAGAATTGGTCAGCAATCACATCGACTTTTCACCATGGAGCAGAAAAAGAAATGTCTCAGTCCATTTGATGATAAAAGATTTTTATTAGATGACGGCGTTACTAGTTTAGCATATGGACATTGTAAAATACAAAAAAAAAATGAAGATGTGAAATTCTTCAAAAAAAAAATGTAAAAAAAAAGTATATACATAAAAAATTGTAAAAAAAAATGTAAAAAAAAAAAAATTGTAAAAAAAAAAAATTTAAAAAATTGTAAAAAAAAATTTTAAAAAAAATGTAAAAAAAAAATTGTGAAAAAAAGTGTGTGTGTGTGTGAATGTGAGTGTGTAAATCTGCCATTCGCTGCTTATGATTAGGCAATGTCTTAAGCATAGAATGCCGGTCCCAAGCCCGGGTAAAAGATGAGGGTACACTCTTTAAAATTTTCTCTTTTTTTCGAAAATGTTTTCTTGAAATTAACCTCTTATCAGAGTTCGCAAAAAAAAAAAATAATCTTCAAAATTAACTTCCTGTTATAGTTCAATTAAAAAAAAAATCTCCAAAATTAACCTCTTGTTAGAGTACGCCAAAAAAAAAATTCCTTTTTGACCCTTCATCTTATAGCATACATTTTCTACAGGTGGAGGAGAAGGCTCCCTCCTATAGGTGGAGGAGGAGGCTCCCTCCTATAGGTGGAGGAGCAAAAGGTGGTGGAGTAGGTGGAGGAGCAAAAGGTGGTGGAGGAGTTGCTCCACCACCCACCACCTGCTGGTGCTCAACTCTCCTTTCTCTCCTACTAACATTTGTAAAAAGAAATAAAAGAGTTATACTCATATTTATATAATTTACGATTACATATTAAAATATACTCTAAAAATTATCTTCACTTGAAAAAAAAAAAAAAAAAAAAAAAAAAAAAAGATTATAGCGATTATTAAGAACCTATGACAGGCATTAAGTCTGTAGCGCATTTTCGGCTTAAAAACACATTCTTTGGCGACAAAAGCAAGAAGAAAATCGTATAGAAAAGAATATGTAACTCACAACTTACAGTGTCTTTTACAATCAGATCTGCTTTTTTCTGCTGTAAGTTATATTATGCGGAAATTCGATAAAAAAGAGAAATAAAATAATAAAAAGGGAAATAACTATCATTCAAAATTCATTTAATCAATTTTTGAAATTCATGTTTTTATTCTAACACCAGGGATAAGTAGCCAAAAGTTGAACTAATTGTTATATTTCGCGTTAATTTATTTTTTAAGCATTACAAATATTTTTTTCATTTTCAAGATAAACATATTTTTATAATATTACGCCTCATTTAAGCGGTCTTTCTTTATCATTATTAATATTATCAGTAGTTATTTTCTGCTATTATTTGCAAGATATTTGTAATATTTCTAATAGATATAGCCATTTTAATTCTTTTAGCAATTATAATTTTCGCCAAAAACAGCTACTGGCAACCCTTTTCGTCAAAAATAACCGAAAAATACGAAATTTAGTACGAAAAATCAGAGTTATCCCTGTATATTTGTATCATAAACCTCCGCAAAAATATTTCCTATCGAATGATATAATCTGCAAAAAGATCCATCGGGTAGTTTTTGAAAACACTCGTTTGGAAGTTTCAGAACTTCTGCTTTATAATATACTAGCAGGCTATGCCCGCTGCGCTGGACCATATTTCCAAACTAAACTTGACTCAAACAAAATGTTGATTTAAAATTTTTATTTTAAAGCAGTATAGACCATCCTGGAATGTCCTTCTCCATTGCTGAAAACGAAGCCAACGCCATTGCGATATTGTACTATTGTATGCCTTCGAGAAAATTTGGACAATCAAGCACCATATCTTTTATTTTATCAATTATAGTGGAGTTTCGTATGAAAATGAGTCCGTTATGACAACAGGAATCAAAATGCTCTCGAGTAATCACACTATTACATTAGAGGGCATTTCAATGATTATAAAATTGATTATCAAACTCTATTAACTTTTGGATCGTACATTATCATTTGTTAGTTCTTAAACTCCTGACATCTGAACTTGCAATATATGTAGTTCTGGTAGCCTACATACAATATCCGTACATGTTACATTTCATTTTTTTAATAAACGACCTCTTCTGGCAGGTCTATTGTAGTTTCCTATCTACCTTGATCTGTTCCAGCAGAGTTTATAGAATAAAAAATGTAAAGAATTTTTGACAAATAAAGATGAGTGTTTAACTTATATAATTATTAGAACAATGAAGCATAAAAAGTGTGTTTTAAATCTATATTATTTGAATAACATCAACATTATATCAGTTTCACAGTCTCTTCATTTTATAAAACAGTTGTATACATGTAGACGTTAAATTTGGGATAATCTTGCTAACTAAATTTTGCAGAAAAATAAACCTTTAGCTTGCATCCAATAAAATCTTTCTACCTTCTGTAATCGATTCCATTATGATTTTTGGCCTCAAACATTAGTAGTGCTTGTAACGATATTGTTACAAATGTACCAGACTTATTTCATATTTATTCTCAAATGAATGTGAAATTTACGATCATCCACTATTGGCATTTAATCTTATAGCTTTATGATAGTTTTTTGTTCGACGGGGTAATGAAGTGGTATCTAATAGTTAATATTTGACAAAGTTCTGTTGATAGGGCTTATCGTTAACGGAAACTGCTACGTAATCCTAAATATATATATATATACGACTGCCGAGATTTTATAGATATTTTTTTCTTAAACAACTTTAAAGTATATTTATTTTCCTTACGATTTTTTTATTAGAGTGAATGATAAATTAATTTCAAATATTTTTTCATTATAATGATTTTTCCTGCACATTGAAAATATTGCTTTTTTAGTGATAGTATAATAACTGCAGATGAAAAAGATATAATAGTAAGCCTAAAACACAGACTTAATGACTGTGCTTGGCGTATGTCTTGGCGGTGACTCGATAAGTACGCTAATTCTATCAAACTAAATACCCCGACAGAACGTAAAAAAAATAATGCTAATACTTGATTGTTCCGTCTATCAATTTCGCCAAATTATACAAATGGACATAATTTTAATTTTAAGTAACCAAAGAATCTATAAATTACTAAAACATTAATAGAAATAAAAATAAAACTCCAAATTAAAATTAGTTGATGACGTAACAATTACGTATAACATATTTAATGTCAAATGAATGTGCCAGTTGCTATCATCCATTATTGACATTTAACCTTATACTTTGGCGCGTTTTTGGTCGATGGGATAATCAAGTATTACCTAATTTTATAAACAAATTATATAAACAATAACATTTAGGTGCGGATATCATCTACGGACCACGTTGGCGCGATTAAATCAAAATTGTGATTTTATGCCTCACGTGGTAATCCGGTAATAGTTGTTTATTTATCAGTAAACTATTTCATTATTTTTCTTTTCTCTTTTAAAGTTGTCTAAATTGTTTTATTCCATAATTATTAATTGATTTAATTTATTTATTATTATTTCCTTTTTAAAAAAAAATAGAAAATAAATAAAAGTAATATAAAGTAATTGGTATTTGAAAACGCAGTGTTCTCTAAATTGGCATCATGAAAAATCGCGCCAAGGTGATGCGTGTATAAAAATGGGAAAATGTTTGCAATAATATAAACAAAAAAAGTAAACAAATAATTAAAAAATCGCCATTTCGATATTTTTTTAAAATAACATCAAGCAGGAAATCAAATAGAATCAATTAGTAAAAGTTTAATTATGTAATAAGTTTATTTAATAAGGGCACTACTTGAATATCCCATCGACCAGTTTCGCCAAATTACACAAATCGCCAAACTAATAGCCAAATTATATATATTGACATAAATTTTATTATAAATAACGAAAAAACAAAAGATTAAGTAGAATTTTAATAAAAATACAAAAAAAAAAAAAAAAAAAAAAAAAAAAATTGTAATTTAAGAAATTACCCCAACCATTTGAAAAATGTTTCACTCGATACATTCATCTATCATTTTAAGCTAAATACCAGTTGTTTTATTGTGTATTATCCGTGCCACTGCTATAAATGACTTTATACATGCTGCAATTTGAAGGTACGGTTCGTTTAAGTTATATCACTCTATTGTCGCCAAGCATAAAAGTTGGCGACGAAAGAAACATTTCAAACTATTTAACATTGTTGGTGCAAAAGTAATCATTATTAAAATACAGCTTTGGCATATACTGTTATACTTGTAAGACTTTGGCATATATTGTTTGATTTTACAGAGCAGAATTTTGGTGATGGAGGTTTTAAACAAAAATCGATCGCAGCACATGCATCTGTGAATGGGTCCATCAGACATCGAATCAAAAAAGTTTTTTCCCAGTTTTTCCCAAGCCGATTGCTTTTTAGTTTTCTTTTTAGGTGGTGGAAAATCAAGAGTAATAGCTATAACATTTTCCGGCTTGTTAGAATCACTATTGGCACTCAAATTTTCCTGGTTAGAACCGACCGATAGTAAAACGCCATGGCTAGTGGATTGGTCGCCCTGGCGACATGATGTTTTACAATTAATCGGTTCGGCATTAAATTGCTTCCTTTTTCGTGATCGCCTTTCAACACGTAATTGGTTTTCAGCGGCTCAATAATCTTTTGATTTTATCATTTTCTGCATTGAAAGACGTTTTTGCGCCAAACCAAATACAGTATTACTCAGTTATCCCGTCGACCAATTTCGCCAAATGATACGAATCGCCAAACTAATAAGCAACTTATACATGTTGACTAAATTTTTATTTTAAATAGCAAAAGAAGAAATAAAAATCACTTTATGATTGTTTAAGTACGCGTATTGTGTTTAATATCATTGAATGCGATATTCACGTTCATTCATTTCTTTGGCTTCGGCTTTTTCCGTATCTGTTAATTTCCGTCTACCCATTTTTAAATTTGTTAGTTTTCTCCTTTATTACAATGATTTTAACCATTTTAATTTACTATTCAAATAAAAATTCTTCTAAAAGTAAAGAATTTAATTTAAATTCAAATAAAAACTCTTCTAAAAGTAAAGAAATTAATTTAAATTCAAAAGTGACCACATCATTCAAAAGTGGTAACATCATTCAAAAGTGGTAACATCATCGGGTCCATTCTCCCGAAAACAACAACCATTTTTCAAATGGTTAAAAAAAAAAAAAAAAAAAAACAAGTTGGAAATTGCACGTGAACGTAGCAAATGAGGTGCGTTCGTACGATAACGAAGTTTTAAAAATATTCAGATCTTGCTGATATAGTAGAGCGTACTTCGGATACAGTATAGTAGTCGAAATCTTTGTGTTTCTGTAAATATGCAGAAAGTAATTTTTATTACAACTCAGAAACGTATATCTTATTCATAAAATGTGAAATAGTTGAATATAATTAAAACACGCCCCAAACAATGTTTCCCCGTATAGCATTATGTAGTGGAATACTTTTGTGTGGCCCTGTAATTTAATAATAAAAATTCTTTGCATCACAGATTGTACAGAATGCATATTTTAATATATATTTCATAGATTCATGCCAATTCTATTATGTTCGAATGAGTGTAACATCATAAAAATGCATTTGAATCTTTTTTTCCCATTGACCGTAATGTAATGGAATACCTTTGATTGTCCCTATAAATGATCTATGCATCCGACTTTCATAACATTTGAAATGACTCGATAAAATTACGTAATAATTATATGTTTTAAATTTCAAACGATTAAAATGCATTTGAAACTTTTTTCCCCATTGACCGTAATGTAACGGAATCCTTTTGATTGTCCCTGTAATTGATCTATCCATCCGATTTTCATAAAATTTGAAATGACTCGACAAAATTATGTTATAATTATGTATTTTAAATTTCAAACGATTCGGTTGGGTAGTTTTTGAGTTGTTATATGCGGACGGACAGACAGACAGACAGACAGACGGACAGACAGACGGACAGACAGACAGACGGACGGACTGAGCGACAACAATAGGTGCTACGTATTTACATAATTACGAACGCACCTAAAAACGAAATAAAAATCCCTTAATGACGTTTTAAACACGCGTATCTTAATTACTATCATTGAATGTGACATTCAAGATCAGCCATTATTGGCATTTCATCTTATAATTTGGCGAAAGTTTTATGGCCAACGGGATATTACTTTAATAAGCATGGAACAAAACAATTTATATAATTTTAAAGAAGAGGATGGAAGTAAATAAATATTTTAATAATAAATAAATAACAATAGTCGGGTTGGCATGTCAGGCAAAATAATATCAATTTAGAGTCCATTAATTGCCTCGGTGCGTATATGATATCTGTGCAAAAATAATTTCGGTACTTCTAGGTTATCCCGTCGACCAATTTCGCCAAATTATACAAATCGCCAAACTAATAGCCGAATTATATATGTTGACATAATTTTTATTTTAAATAAAAAAAAAAAAATAAATAAATAAAAATAAAAAAAAAATAATTAGTAGAATATTAATAAAAATATTAATAAGAAGTCGAAATAAAAATCAATGACATTTTAAACACGTGAATCGCATTTAATGTCATTGAATGTGACATTCACGATCATCTATTATTGGCATTTAATCTTCTAGTTTGGCGATAATTCTTTGATCGACGGGTTAATCTAGAAGTACCATAATTTCCAATACTATAATAAATTGCCATTTGGCGACACTCAATTTTCGAAAATTAGTCCAATATGATTTTAAATACTACCTAACACAGGGGAATTATGAAGAAAATCGAAGAAGAAATGGCTAATTAAAAAAAAAAACTTTTAATTTTTTTACAGAAGGCATTTTTTATTTGAAAATGTTGAATTTATCAATAATAATAACGCATAATTGCATAAACGTACTTTGAATTGCATTATTCCTTCTTCAATTTCTAAATTTTAAAACTGTAATTTTCCTGTATGTGAAATTGACGAAATGGCGCAAGAAAAAATAAATAAACATTAAAAAATATTTGCTAAAAAAGGGTTATGTTCGTTGATCGAATTCTTCAAAATTACGGAGGAAAACTTTTGAAAACGTATGACATTAATTTACAATATATATGGGTGGCGGAAATTTACACTTAAGCTAAAGCGTAAATGTTTGATTCCAATTTTTAATATACAAACTGTTATATATATATAATTTATAATTGAATATTAAAATGTACTCCAAAATTTAGCTTCATTTGGAAAAACATTATTGCGATCATCAACAACCTAATGTCAGACATATGCATTTTTGGCTTGCATCTTTTGCGAAAAAAGCAAAATAAAAATCACAAAGAAACAAATATATAACTCACAATTTACAGTTACTTTTATAATCAGATCTGTTTTTTTTTTCTACTGTAAAACATATGATACGGAAAATCAATTTTTAAAAGCAAGCGATATGGCGCCAATTGTTGTATCAATTGTAATATTGCACGATGAGTTATTTTTTAAGCATTACAAATATTTCTTTCATTTTTAAGTTACATATATATTTACTATTTTACCTCATTTATGCGGTTTTTATTTTTTTTTTTCAAATATCATTAGTATTTATTTTCTGCTTTTATTGATAGATATTTATATTACTGTCCAATAAATATAGTCATTTCAGTTTTTTCTTTTTTCTTTTTTTTTTTTTGTAATAATTTTTGCCAAAAAATAGCTACTGGCAACCCTTTTGTCAAAAATAACCGAAAAATACGAAATTTAGTATGAAAAATCAGAGTTATCTCTGTATATTTGTATCATAAACCTCCGCAAAAATATTTCCTATCGAATGATATAATCTGCAAAAAGATCCATCGGGTAGTTTTTGAAAACACCCGTTTGGAAGTTTCAGAACTTCTGCTTTATAATATACTAGCAGGCTATGCCCGCTGCGCTGGTCCATTTTTCCAAACAAATCTTGTCTCAAACAAAATAGTGATTTGAAATTTCTTTTTTAAAGCAGTGTAGACCATCACCTGGAATGTCCTTCTGCAATGCTGAAAACGAAGCCAGTGCCAATGTCATTGCGATATTGCACTATTGTATGCCTTGGACAAAATTTGGGTAATTAAGTACCATCTCTCTTATTTGATCATTTGTAGTAGAGTTTGATATGAAAATGAGACCGTTGTGACAGCAGGAATCAAAATGTTCTCTACTCATCACATTATTTTGTCAGAAAGCATTGCAATGATTATCAAACTCTATTAATTTTCAAATACACATTATCATTTGTTAATTCTTAAACTCCCGAATCTGAACTTGCAAGATGTGCAGATCTGGTAGCCTAAATACAATCTCATTACATGTTGCATTACATTTTTTAATAACCGTCCTCTTCTGGCAACTCTACTACAGTTTTCTATCTACCTTGGTCTGTTCCAACCAAATACATAGCAAAAAAATGTAAAAAAGAGTGTTTAACTTATATATTTATTAGAAGAATGAAGCATAAAAGGTGTGTTTTAAAGCTGAATTTTTTGGGTAAAATTAAAATTACATCAGTTTCATTGCCTCTTCATTTTTTTAAACCAGATGCAGGGCTGCCACAGGCGACTATTTTTATATTCCGTTTGCACCACTATTTTTCTAATATAAATTTCAAAATATATTTTTCTTGCAAGTGTTGTCAAAGTGTATGTTAAGGATTTCTGTTTAAAGAAAGTGGTGCCAGTTAGAGTTAAAAAATAGTCGCCTGTGGCAGCCCTGCAGTTGCAAACATGTAGCTGTTAAATCGGAAATAAACTTGATGCTAAATTTTGTAGAAAAATAAACCTTCAGCTTGTAATAAATTCCATTATGATTTTTGGCGTCAAACATTAGTATTGCTTATAACGATTTGTTACAAATGTATCAGACTTATTTCGCGTTTATTGTCAAATGAAAGTGAAGTTTACAATAATCTATTATTGGCATTTAATCTTATATCTTAGCGATTTTTTTTTTTTTAACCATTTGAAAAATGGTTGTTGTTTTCGGGAGAATGGACCCGATGATGTTACCGCTTTTGAATGATGTTACCACTTTTGAATGATGTTACCACTTTTGAATTTAAATTAAATTCTTTATTTTTAGAAGAATTTTTATTTGAATTTAAATTAAATTCTTTACTTTTAGAAGAATTTTTATTTGAATAGTAAATTAAAATGGTTAAAATCATTGTAATAAAGGAGAAAACTAACAAATTTAAAAATGGGTAGACGGAAATTAACAGATACGGAAAAAGCCGAAGCCAAAGAAATGAATGAACGTGAATATCGCATTCAATGATATTAAACACAATACGCGTACTTAAACAATCATAAAGTGATTTTTATTAACCATTTGAAAAATGGTTGTTGTTTTCGGGAGAATGGACCCGATGATGTTACCACTTTTGAATGATGTTACCACTTTTGAATGATGTTACCACTTTTGAATTTAAATTAAATTCTTTATTAACCATTTGAAAAATGGTTGTTGTTCTCGGGAGAATGGACCCGATGATGTTACCACTTTTGAATGATGTTACCACTTTTGAATGATGTGGTCACTTTTGAATTTAAATTAATTTCTTTACTTTTAGAAGAGTTTTTATTTGAATTTAAATTAAATTCTTTACTTTTAGAAGAATTTTTATTTGAATAGTAAATTAAAATGGTTAAAATCATTGTAATAAAGGAGAAAACTAACAAATTTAAAAATGGGTAGACGGAAATTAACAGATACGGAAAAAGCCGAAGCCAAAGAAATGAATGAACGTGAATATCGCATTCAATGATATTAAACACAGTCAACATGTATAAGTTGCTTATTAGTTTGGCGATTCGTATCATTTGGCGAAATTGGTCGACGGGATAACTGAGTAATACTGTTTTTGGTTTGGCGCAAAAACGTCTTTCAATGCAGAAAATGATAAAATCAAAAGATTATTGAGCCGCTGAAAACCAATTACGTGTTGAAAGGCGATCACGAAAAAGGAAGCAATTTAATGCCGAACCGATTAATTGTAAAACATCATGTCGCCAGGGCGACCAATCCACTAGCCATGGCGTTTTACTATCGGTCGGTTCTAACCAGGAAAATTTGAGTGCCAATAGTGATTCTAACAAGCCGGAAAATGTTATAGCTATTACTCTTGATTTTCCACCACCTAAAAAGAAAACTAAAAAGCAATCGGCTTGGGAAAAACTGGGAAAAAACTTTTTTGATTCGATGTCTGATGGACCCATTCACAGATGCATGTGCTGCGATCGATTTTGGTTTAAAACCTCCATCACCAAAATTCTGCTCTGTAAAATCAAACAATATATGCCAAAGTCTTACAAGTATAACAGTATATGCCAAAGCTGTATTTTAATAATGATTACTTTTGCACCAACAATGTTAAATAGTTTGAAATGTTTCTTTCGTCGCCAACTTTTATGCTTGGCGACAATAGAGTGATATAACTTAAACGAACCGTACCTTCAAATTGCAGCATGTATAAAGTCATTTATAGCAGTGGCACGGATAATACACAATAAAACAACTGGTATTTAGCTTAAAATGATAGATGAATGTATCGAGTGAAACATTTTTCAAATGGTTGGGGTAATTTCTTAAATTACAATTTTTTTTTTTTTTTGACGGGGTAATGAAGCAGTATTGAATAGTTAATTTTTGATAAAATTCTGTTGATAGGGCTTAATGTTAATTAAACCTGCAACATAAACATCATAAACAAAATTTTCTACTGTCGGTATTTAACGTATATTTTTTTCTTAGCCAATTTCAAAGTATTTTTTTTAACCTGAATGATTAATAAATTAATTGCAAATATATTTTTTTTAATTCTATATCATCGATATTCCGAATATTTTTCCTGCATATTGCAAATATTGCTTTTTTAGGGATAGTAAAATAACTACATATGAAAAATACATAATAAGGCTAAAACACAGAATTAACGACAACTTGGCGAATGCCTCTACGGAGACTTGAAAGTACGCCAGTTCTGTAAACTTAAATATCCAGATAGAATTTTAATAAATAATAGGTACTACTTTATTATTCCATAGATCAATTTCGCCAAATTATACATATTGCAAAACGATTCACCATATTATACAAACGAATATAACTTTTATTTTAAATAACCAAAGAATCAATAAATTACAAAAATATTAATAGAAATACAAATAAAACGTCGAATTAAAAAGTAGTTAATGACGTAACAAACGCATGTAACATGTTTAATTTCAAATGAATGTGACATTTACGATCATCCATTATTGACATTTAATCTTTTATTTTGGCGGCAGTTTTTTGGTCAAAGGGATAATCATGTAGTACCAAATAATATAAAAAATATAAATAATAATATAGCCAATTATATTTTGGTCAGCTGTCATGTATGGATCACGTTGGTGCGATTGCAACAAAATTGTGATTTTATGGATTGTGTGTTAATCTGGTTGTTGTTGTTTATTTACTAATAAACTTTGTTTCTTTATTTTTTCTTTCTTTATTGTTTTGTTCTATAATTATTAATTAAACTTCACTTATTTATTATTGTTTCCTTTTTAAAATAATAGAAAATAATTAAAAATAATATAACATGTAACTGGTATTTGAAAACGCAGTGTTTGCCAAACTGATGTCAGATTTTTAAAAAAAAACGCGCCAAAGTGATGCGTATATAAAAATGGAAAAATGTTTATAATAATGTAAACGAAAAAATAAACAAATAATTAAAAAACCCCGTTTTTTTTTTTTTTTTTTTTTTTTTTTTTTTTTTTTTTTTTTTTTTATAATGCCAAGCAGTCGTTAATTCTGTAGTTGCATCAATAGTAAATTTTCTTTTTTTCGTTTGTTTCATAATGAAAAACCATAAATTTAATAATCTCAAATAAAATAATCTGACAAATTTTCTATTATCTCGTTGATGATCTAGAAATCTCCTTAATACATAAACAAAAAGGCAAAGATGTCATATGCGCCGTGTTTGGCGCGATAATTTTTAATGCTAATTTGGCGGAAACATTGTTTTCGAATACCAGTTACATGTGTATATTTAAATTATTTTCTATTATTTAAAAAGTAATAAAAATTTATGAAAAAGGTTTAATTAATAAGTATATAACAAAACAATAACTACAATTTATAAAGTAAATAAGAATTTTATTTATAAATAAATATTAATAGTCGGGTTAATATATCTCAGACAAAATGATGCCAATTTAAAGTCTATTAGTTACCTCGGTGATATATAATATCTATGCCAATAAAACTTTCAATAATATAGTAAATATGCTATTTGGTGGTGCTCAATTATTGAAAATTAGTCCAATATCATTTTAAACATTATCTAACACAGGAAAAATATGAAGAAAATTGAATAAGAAATGGCTAATTAAAAAAACTTGTAAAATATTTTGGCACAAATGCCTTATGTGCACCACATTTGTGCATATTTTTTTTTCCTTTTTTAAGCCAATTTGGCGAAAACTTCACTATAAAATATCAGTTACATATATATTTTTGATTGTTTTCTATTATTTTAAAAAGGAAATAAAAATAAATAAATAATGTTTTGTTAATAATTATAAAATAAAACAATTTACATCATTAAAAAAATAATAATAAGATTAAATAGTTTATTAATAAATATACAATAGCCGAGCTACCATATGAACATAAAATCGACGTTTTGTTGCAATCGCGCCAATGTGGTGCATATATGACATCTGTGCCATTTTTTTCAGCAGGCAATTTTTATTTCAAAATGTTGAATTTATCGATAGTAATAACGCGAAATTGCATAAATTTCATTTAAATTGCATAGATTTCCCTGTTCAGTTTGTAAATTTTAAAACTAATTTTCCCTGGAAGAGAATTTGACAAACTGGCGCAAAAAGAGTATGTTTGTTGATTACAATTTTCAAAATTGCGGTGAAAAACTTTTGCAAAAGAATTACATTATTTTACAATATATATATGTGTGTGTGGCAGAATTTCACACTAAAGCTAAAATTTAAATATTTGATTACATTTTTTAAAATATTAACTTATGTTTATTGAATTTACAATTGAATGCTAAAATATACTCCAAAAATTATCTTCTTTTGGAAAAAACAACATTATTCCGACCTAATGTTAGATATATGCATTTTTGGCTTAATTCTTTGCCGACAAAAGTTAAAAAAAATTTCAAAGAAACAAATATATAACTCACAATTACTTTTATAATTAGATCTGTCTTTTTCTGGAGTAAGTTATATACTATCGAAACTTGATAAAAAAGAGAAAGAAAATAATAGAAAGGAAAATAAATATCGTTCAAAATTCATTTAATCAAATTTTCAAGTTTTTTTTTTTTTTTTTTTTTTTTTTTTTTTTATTCTAACGCAAGGATAAGTCGCCAAATGTTGCATCAAATGTAATATTTCATGTTATTTTTTAAGCGTTACAAATATTTCTTTTAATTTTAAGATAAATATTTTTTTATAATATCATGCCTTATTAAATGGTTTTTTTTATTATTATTATTATCAATAGTTATTTTCTGCTTTTATTTGCAAGATGTTTGTAATATTTCTAACAGATATGTCATTTTTAATTTCTTTAGTAATGATAATTTTCGCCAAAAAATAACTACTGGCAACCCTTTCGTCAAAAATAACGGAAAAATACAAATTTACTACGAAAAATCAGAGGTATCCCTGTAAATTTGAATCATAAACCTTCGGAAAAATATTTCCTATCGAATGATACAATCGGCAAAAAAATCCATCGGGTAGTTTTTGAAAACACCCGTTTGGAAGTTTCAGAACTTCTGCTTTATAATATATATGATATATGATATGATATGATTTATTTATTTTAAAGTAAGTTACATTGTTCAAAAATACTAAGCTCAAATTAGTGGAAATAATCTTATAAAATTAGTGATTTTATAAGATTCAATACTAGTTTTTGTCAAGACTGAATATTAATAGGAATTTTTAGAAATTAGTCATATTTTATTCAACCTGGTTTTAATTTAAGCGATTTAGAGAGTCACCAAATTCCACGATATCATAAAGTGTATGCCATTTTAAAGCAACATTGTGGATCGTTTATATCAGACCGTTTCAAAATGTCAGCCATAAGCAAAATTCAAAGTGCTATAACTCAATCATTTTTTAAAATATAGACAAAATAAAAAGTGTTCTGGAATCGTTGTTTAAAGTTCTAACACGTAAAAGAAAAATATTTTTTCAACTTTTAATTTTTTCGCATTTAATTTTAAATTTTAAAATTTTTTAAAAATTTAAAATGGCTACCATTTTGAAACTTAATGGTGGATGATGCTGACCAAGAAACTTGGTCGAGACATTTGTATGTACTATGTACATACCAAGTTTCATTGAAATCGATTCATAAATACGCGTGTTATCACGTGACAAAATCAGATCGTTTCAAAATGTCAGCCATAAGAGAAATTCAAAAAGCTATAACTCAAACATTTTGTAAGATATAGACAAAATAAAAAGTGTTCTGGAATCGTTGTTTTAAGTTCTAACGCGTAAAAGAAAAATATTTTCCAAATTTTGATTTTTTTCGCATTTAATTTTAAATTTAATTTTTTTTTAATTTAAAATGGCCACCATTTTGAAACAAAATAGCGGATGATGCTGGCCAACCAACTCGGTCGAGACATTTGTATGTACATGTACATACCAAGTTTCATTGAAATCGGTTCATATATACGCGTGTTATCACGTGACAAAAATCAGATCGTTTCAAAATGTCAGCCATAAGAAAAATTCAAAGTGCTATAACTCAATCATTTTTTAAGATACAGACAAAATAAAAAGCGTTCTGGAATCTTTGTTTTAAGTTCTAACACGTAAAAGAAAAATATTTTTCAACTTTTAATTTTTTCGCATTTAATTTAAATTTAAAAAAAATTTAAATTTAAAATCGCCGCCATTTTGAAACAAAATGGCGGATAATGCTGACCAACGAACTCGGTCAAGACATTTGTATGTACTATGTACATACCAAGTTTCATTCAAATCGGTTCATAAATACGTTAGTTATCGCATGACAAAAATCAGATATATATATATATATATATATATATATATATATATATATATATATATATGGTTATAATACCATTAAAAGTAGACAAGATTCACCAATGGACCAATGGATTTTATCAGTTAAACAATAAACCAAAACGAAGAATTAGAAATATATATATATATATATATATATGTCAACATTTGAACGGAGGGTGGTTTTGGGGTCTGGGGGTCATGATCGGTGAAAATATACCAAAATTTTCCGGAAGTGCTTTCCTCCGGACGGCTGCAATAGGTAGCATTTTACTTTTTATAATGAAAGCTACCTAAAAGTTATTAAAAGTATACTAGCTAGAACATTAAAATTAAGAAGAGAATATCCATATATGAATATCCTCATTTACTTGCCAAAGGTATTATGATGAAAGTATCAATAGTTTGCATGCAAATTTGAAAATTAGAGCCTTTTGAATAAATATTTGATTATGCATAGAATATCAAACAATGTACAATGAACCCAAAGTTGAATTGACAATATTCAGTGCATTCTGTAATGAAATCTAATTGCAAGAAGGGAGCCAAATTTTGTATTAAACAAGATCGGTAAACTAGTTCCTTGTGTAATGCTTACACTAAATTTACGCTGGAAACAATTGAGCAATATATTTCACTTATACTGCATCTTTTATAACTTCTTCACATTACACAATTTCATTTTTTATGTAAATAAATAGAAAAAAAAATAAATTTCAGATTCAAACTTTTAGAAACTGCCTTTGAATTTCTTAATCTTTTTCTGCATTTAAAAACTAATTTTGAAGACAAATATGTATATTCATATATATACATATATCTTGCGCAAAGCCGAATACTAAAGTACAATCCGCTTATCCTTACACTGAAAAGAATAGGTTTTCAAAATTAAGTAAAAAGTACTCAATTTTAAGTACTTCACATACTCCAAATAGCTCCGATCCAAATGTAATCAAAACTGAGAAACACAGAAACTTGAAACAAAAATATCAGTTTTCAGGAAAGATAAATACGCTCATGACCATAAATTAGGGATAATTCAGAATCACATGGAACTCAAACTCTAAAGTAAAAATTTCACTTGCAGAATTATCACACACATCTTCAAGACTAATATGCAAATTTCAGAAAGCCAACAGATGGCACCGGTAGTACGTCATAATGACGAAAGTTTGAAAGAGGCGTATTTAAGGAACGGTGGCAAAGGAGTAAAACTGTTAAAAAGCATTTTCTAAGCCTCTCAGTGCCAAAACCGAACAGTTATGATACAGAGGACGCATGTAGATCATATTTTACGTGGTAGAATTATCGGCCGTCTGGAATGTAGACATACTCAGATGGGAGTATCCGAGGATCTTCGTATTGCCAAAAGTGTAATCTCTATCCCCTACATGTGTGCCGGAACTTCGGAGAGCAGTGATTGCTGAGTGGAGTAATCGTCCCCAAGATCAGCTTGATAATTTGATAGTCAGCATGCCTAGGTGTTGTGCGGACTGCATTTCATCGTCTGAGAGACACACATTTTATTAACTATCATGCCAACCATATAATCTTAAGTTTTCTTTTTTTTTTTCTTTTTTTTTTCTTTTTTTTTTTTTTTTGTAATGGGGGCACTTTTTGTAATTGTTCTGGGGAGCAACAATTGCAGATTTTATGATTGTTAGCATACATATACCATCGTTTTTGTACTTTTTCTTTTGTTTAATAAATGGGCTTGACGAATAAGTAACGTTTGTTTTGTTTAAGTACCATTATGTGCTGGAACTGGCACCATCCTTAATTTATGGACATGAGTGCATTTTTGCCAATATTTGGAGATTATACGTAAATTTACCCTAATTTTGCTCATTTTTTCTATTTTTGGTTATTTTTAGTTTTTATAATAAAATAAAAACGGGTATTGCCATATTTATTAAATATTTTTGGCACATTTTAAATTTCATGTATGTGTAGTTTTTAATTAGTATTCTTTTTTATATCAAGATAGTTATTTTTTAAATTAAACCATGAAAGTATGTTAGTGCAATTTTGCTAAATACATAAAAAAAACTTTGATGATAATGATAATGTTAAAAATGGACGAGAGTGTCGTTCCCGGCCTTACATTTTTTCTATTTCTTGATACAGAACAAAAACTGGGTGGTGGAAAGGGGAGCAGTGAACCTGGGGTTGTGAAAAGTTTTGATGGGGCTAATTTTGAATGCTTAAACCTGTTTGATAAATAAAAAATATGTATTGTTTTAAACAGTGAATTATAAAACTGCTGAGATTTCATATTTTATAAGAATACTAGGGGGGCTCCGCCCCCCTGCTCGCTATGCTCACCAACCCCCCGCGTAATCGCTTCGCGATTCCAAATTTTGACTACCCCTGCTTGCTGCGCTCGCCAATACCCCATGGTATGAATAAGCAGTTGCAGACCTTTCAAATGATGTGTCACACGACTGGTGTTGTAAAGAAATTAAAAATGTGCCCCCCCTGGGGTGCAGAGTGGGAGGCGACACAAAATACATCCATAATATGAATAAGCAGCTACAGACCTCTCAAATGATGTGTCACACAACTGGTGTTGTAAAGAAATTAAAAATGTGATCCCCCCCCTTGGGGAGAGCAGAGTGTGGGGGTGACACACAAGACATTCATAATATGAATAAGCAGTTGCAGACCTTTCAAATCTTGTGTAACACGACTGGTGTTGTAAAGAAATTAAAAATGTGTCCCCCCTGGGGAGCAGAATGGGGGATAACACACAAGACATCCATTATATGAATAAGCAGTTGCAAACCTCTCAAATGATGTATCAAACGACTGGTGTTGTAAAGAAATTAAAAATTTGGCGAAATATTACAGTTATCGCCAAGTTGGCGTCACTTTTGACAACTAATTTTGGTCGCCAAATTTGGCAATATATCGCCAAGTTGGCGACAAACTTGGCGATTGTTGGCGATGGTAACCTTTCCTCTCTTTATGGTAACCCATACGGCGATGCATAGACGGAGTCCTTTCCTGATTGGTCTATTCGACTCATGGAAGGAGTGGACAACCCGGATTCGTTAGTTCCGGAAATCTTCCACATCAGCATCATTCCAGGAGTCATTCCTTTTAAGGCTAGTTTTTTTTTACTATAGAAGGATTTATACAGAAAAAAAATGTGAAAGTATTACTATTCTTCAAATATTCTGTTTTGCAGAATGTATTAAAATAATAAAAGTAAACATTCATAACTTTAGAAATCTTTAAAAATTTAGAATTTTTTTGCAGTCTGGGAAGATTTTTAGCCTCCCTGGTATAACAGTTATTTCGTTATGTATTGTTTATTTTGTTATATATTATTTCTATGCACCCCCGTTCCCTTTTCAATTCAAATCTCGTTTAAAATTATATGGCTTGTGCATCACCCAATTCGATTGTGACATATTTTCTCGTCTCTCTTCACACTAGGATTGTCCACCCGTTTTAGTTGTTATACGACATACATTTTTCGCGTTTTTCTCTTTTGAATTCTTCCCGTCGAAGTCTTGTTCCCGTTTAAAATTAATGCCCTAAAGTTTCAAGCTTCATTGTGTTGAGAGACAAAGTTTTTAAATTGGAGTTTCGATTCAAATTTTTTTTGAATTGTGATTCTGATTCACAACAATCCAAATTTTTCATGTAATTCGACGTGGGCTCCTTCAGAAGACCGCTAGTGCCTTCGGAGGAGCATCACAATTCCCTCCTCATCTAAGGCTAAGCCCTAAGCTGATGCCATAACACTTGTGTTTTAGACAAGATTAAGGGTGACGCATATTTTATGGGCGTGCATGAAGCCCCTCTTTTTTGTCATTCTATGCTTCGGCATGAAACACTTCATTAAAAAAAAACACAAATATTTTTATATTTTATATGCATCATATTACTGTTTTTATTTGTTTTGAAAGATATATTGCAATTACGTTATTTTTGTGTATTTCAATTATATATATTCATTTAGTGTTAGTTTTATGTTTTGTGTATATGAGTAAAAAAAAAAAAAACTTATTTGTGTCATGATAGAAGTCAAAGCTGCGGTAACATTTTTGTGCCGTCTGAGTCGACTCAACTTCTAGATAAAAAAGAGCACCAGCGGATATCCAGCTTTATACATACCAACTTGGATCCATAAATATATACAAATATACAATAAAAGAAACTTTAGAACTGGTGACTGTTTTTGAATAAAGAAGTTCAATATATTATCATGACAGCAACTTTCTATGTATATATATATATAAACTTTTACAATTATATACGATTTTATGTTTTATAATATTTTAACCTCGCCTATGCATATTCGACAGCAAAAGTTTTTCTGTGGTGCACCAAGTGATATACATAACGGTTATTTCGTTATATATTGTTTATTTTGTTATATATTATTTCTATGCACGCCCATTACCTTTTCAATTCAAAAATCGTTTAAAATTGTGCTTCGTTTCTTTTTCATTGCCCCCGGCTATTATTCCTTAACCTCCAAAATTTCAGCTTCCCAAGATTATTCATAAGAAATATGCCCGCACTTAATCAACCGTTTGAAATGATTTTCAGATGTCAGCTAATTCCTATCGGAAGTACTTTTCATTGCCTTTTATGGTCATGCACACAGTAACACGATTAAATATACCACTTAATGCGTCTTTTTCCTCTCATGAGAATTGCTAAAAGAATTTAACATCTGCGCATCTAAATTGTGTCGCCCCTTGTCTGGATTTCTTCTCTAGACATAGCGATAGCAATTTTTGGGTGTGAACATTCTTCTTGACTGTTACTAAGCCCTCTTAGCTGCACGTGTAACTTAAAGTAGTGGCAACCATAGGAATTTAGAAACCCCCTTTCTCTATTGGGCATTCAAATTGAATACCGATCTTGCGTGCTGCGTTTTGGCAGTAATTTGATAAGTCTCCTTCATTGTGCATAGACAAACTTTTCGTATTTTGGCGACTTTGTTCTACGCCAACACTGTGTGTGTTGTCTCTGTACGATTTCACTTGACCTCTTGCCACGAACTGAACCAGTTCTAGTTTTTGATTGGGAGACTGTCTCCGATGATCTGTTTGTACCTCTCCCTGCTACATACGGGTAATCCATTATTTTAAGCCTTATGCAATATTACAAAGATTATTAAAACCAAGTTCCAGTTAAATTAAAGAGAAGTTGTTCAGTAAATTTAAATTAGACTCTGTAAATTATCATCGTTAAAAATGCACAACATTCTGTAAGTTTATTTTTAACCAAATTGATTTAATTTAGTTTTTAAAATTAGAGAACCACTTACTCTTCAGTGAGCTTCAAAGTACATGAATTTTCCGAGTAAATTTTAACTGTTGTATCATTAAAGCTTAATACAATTTGCTTCTAGCCGTCATGGGGTTTGAACACGAGACCGCTTGACAGTGGTAGAATACCTTACTGCATGAACTGCAGGAGCTATTGCCGTTGTGTTCAAAATATGTCTTTTATCATCCGCGGGGGGAAAATCGCCACCTCATCTAATAACATCCCTATTCTAAATTATTACAAGTTTAACCCCCTGACTGCCGAGCAAAAGGGCAAAATTGTAATGATTTTTTCTCCTCAAGCTATTTTTAGCACTTTCCAACAAAGTTGAAAAGTGCTTATGGATTTGGTTTGTCTGTCCGTCTGTCCGTCTGGCCGGATGGCCGTCTGTCCGCGCTGTAACTCCCGTAAATATACTCAGATTGCTATGAAATTTTTATATGTTATTGATGTTTACCCTAGCACGAACCCTATTGAAAATGAAGAGTATACCATGATTAGTTTATCTACAGAGAGAATCAAAAGTTTCCATTACATTACAGCCAATGGGGAAAAATCGTTAATATACTCGGATTGTTATGAAATTTTAGGACGTTATTGACGTTTACCCTAGAACGAAGCCTATTGAAAATGAAGTTTCTACCATGACTAGTTTATCTACAGGGCGAATCAAAAGTTTTCCATAACATTACGGCCCATGGGGAAAATCGTTAATATACTCGGATTGCTATGAAATTTTAGGACGTTATTGACATTTATCCTAGCACAAGTCCTATTGAAAATGAAGTTTTTACCTTGATTAGTTTATCTACTGGGATAGTCAAAAGTTTCCCATTACATTACGACATATGGGGAAAAATCGTTAATATACTCGGATTTCCATGAAATTTTAGGACGTTATTGACGTTTACCTTAGCACGAACCCTATTTAAAATGAAGTTTCTACCATGATTAGTTTATCTAGAGAGAGAATCAAAATTTTCAAATTACATTACGGCGTATGGGGAAAAATCGTTAATATACTCGGATTGCCTTGAAATTTTAAGGCGCTATTGACGTTTACCCTAGCACGAACCCTATTGAAAATGAAGTTTCTACCATAATTAGATTATCTACAGGGCGAATCCAGAGTTTTCCATTACATTACGGCTCATGGGTTAAAATGGTTAATATACTCGGATTGCCATGAAATTTTAGGACGTTATTGGCGTTTACCTTAGCACAAGTCCTATCGAAAATGAAGATTCTACCATGATTAGTTTATCTACAGGGCGAATCAAAAGTTTCCCATTACATTACGGCCTATGGAGAAAAATCGTTTCAAAGGAATCTTAAAGATGTTATACCCTGTCAAACATATTAAAATATGCATTCTATAAAATATAAGGTGAAAATGTAGCTATTATTCATTTACAGGGCCACACAAAAGAATTCCATTAGATAATGGTGAAAGGGGGAATTGTCGGTGACATATTTTAAATATATTAAGCTGTTTCATGTATAATAAAATTTATATATGTCACTGAAGCTTAATGTAAATTATACGCTACTGTCTTGCATAATATGAAGTACATAGCATTTACAGGGCCATACAAAAGATTTCAAATAGTATATTCTTTCCGAAGTACCGTATATGTGTCCGATGATGGCTGGTGGAGGGATGAAATGCATTTTAATTATGATATACGCGTTTGTATTTTGCTAAATATATGCACATTATATGGTGTGTATAAATGTTGTAGTTGATATACAGAGCTACCCAAAATATCTCGCCAAAGTTACTGAATATGAGCGTAAATTATTTAAACGTGGTTCTTAAATAAGCTATGCATTTTTACGCTGAGCTGCCTTCAATTTACTGAGAAATGTTTGCAGGATATAGATAAAGGGATATACAGGGCCACGCAAAGAATTCGGTACATGGACGCTTATGAATGATGATTTATGAGAATGTGATTTCATTTGTTTTAAAAGTGTTTTAGTTTACAATAAATTTTTGCCTAATGCTGACGTGTAATAAAGGTACAATGTAAACTACAGGGCTGAACAAAAGTATTCAAGTATGTTTCCATCTAATAGTATGAAGTGCTGAAAAAAGAAATTTCAAGCTACTGGGTATATTCTTGCTAAATTAATTTTCCCATTATATGAACTTACATATGAAATACAGGGCTGTTCAAAAGTACTGGAATACATATTTGGGTATATTTGACTATACATTATTATTTCCCTAAATAACAAAGTTTTGTTAAAGATTTCATTAAGTGTTGGAAAGTGCTTCATAATCTATGCTTAACGCATGATTTTTCTTACTTGTTAATGTTAAAAAAAGGGGATTTTCTATTGTGATACAATTTTTTGTTGCGTATATGCTTATAAGCCTTGAAAGTATTAATCATAACTTAATTTCTTAAAACTGGATTATATTTATAGAATTATATAAATTTAATAAAGCTTCAACTGCAGTGAAACATGCAGCTTAGTGAAGGGATACATCCGGTCGCGACAGTGGGAAGGTTAGAAAAAGTATCCTTAAAGTATTTTTGTCTTTAACCCTTTCGATGCGGAATTTGTTTTGGAGGTGAATGCCTTGTGCAAAATATTTTGACAAAAAAGTCGAAATTCGAAAACAACAGGTAATTACAGTGAGCACTATACACGTCGTGAACGCCTAGGTGACTTTTGTTGACGGTTTCTGTAGTCTACACACCCAACTCCTAGATGTCGACATTAGTCGACTACCCCCTGAAAAGTGTTAATATTTCCAATAAAATTACAAAAAAATGCTAAAATTGTGTATTTTGAATTACAAAATTTAACCAAATATAAAAATAATTTTAAATATAACTATGGAAATCTCTGCAGGTAATTAGACATAATATAAGGAAAATGTGTGCAAAGTGATGACCGAGAATCTCAATTGAATGCAAGTAACCAAGAAACAATGTTAATTTCTAAAGAGTTTCACTTTTTTATATGTTTTACAGAAATTTTTAACAGTGTCAACAGGTTTTAAGAAGATTCAAAAAAGTTCATTAATTACAAATAATCATATTTAAGCATAACTTCGTTTTTTTATTATTTACATGATAAATCATGATACCACACAGAAGAAAATTCTAGTACTAAAATGAATTTTAATCTCAAATTACTTTTCCCTTGTTATATTAGATAAAAATTTTAGCTCTAAAAATGTTATTCAAAAATCAGCATTTTTTAAAAATAAATATTTGTGTAAATTGGGAACAAAAAAGAAATATATTTATTACTTGTACGTTTAAATTGCATAGAAATATAAACCAAAATTATGCATTCAATATTTAACTTTGATTCAATCATTAGACAGAAAATATTAACACCAAACAGCTCATTCCTTTAATTAGAATCTGACTAAAATAATAAAATACTTACACGTTACAAATTTAAATTTTATTTAAACTTCTTAGTATTTCGGACTTGCATTTTTCTGAAAAAAGGATAGTACCAAGATATCATACTTTTAAGTGAAAATAATGAGTATTAATGTAATTAGATAAAGTTTTAAGTTTATTAAATTGAATTGCTGTTAATATATACTTATCTGTATTTAAGTTCAATTAAAAGGACTACTATTTCTACTCTTAAATTTCGTATTGACTTTCTCATTTTAAACCGAAGTGAAGTATTTGTACAAATGAATTGCAGTTAGTTTTTTATATTCTCTGATGATTACTTCGGGAAAAATGCAAGATGAGAATATTAAGAGATTTTAAATGAAATTTTTGTTTGAAATTTGTGAAGCTGATATTACATTAGTCGCCTTTTCAATAAAACAGTGAACTTTTTAAAGTTCATATTGAGTAAATTATGTGCAGAATATTTTTAAATTATTTCAATTTTCAAGAACTATAAAGGGTACCTCCTCTAGTAGGTATTATTCTTCCAGTATTTAATCAAGTTCCTGAATTACTGCGAATTTTAGTCGGAAATGACTTTTATATGTAGCACTAAACGTAATATTTTTATTTTATGTTATTAGACCTGCTGTCACAATGTTGTAAGCGGTTTATTTTATAGGAAACAATTAGGTAAGTCAAAATAATTTCACTTCCATCTTGATTATTTGAGCTATTTTTTTTTTTCTAAGAATAATTGTAAATCGCAGTCAAATAATAATATTTTAAAGTTTATATTTTCTATTTTCAATTTTCTTCGTTCGCCTAATATACAACTGTAATAACTGATATTAAAGAAAACTAACTTTTATGATTATGCTCCTATTTAATTTCAGTCAATTTTATTTATGTTTCTTATGGGATGTTTATTAAAGATTGTAGCAATTATGTTAGTTTAGTAGTAAAACTTAAAAGGAAGAATATGTAATTAAAAGCCCGTATTAGTGACTTTATTTGATCAACTACTGGCTAGGTCCCATTATATATTACATGGTTTTATTTATTTCCTAAATAGATAGATTTTACGTGCATATTCTTGGTCAATGATTTTTCTAATCTAATAATTAACCTAATTTGCACAGTGAATGAGGAAACTTAAATTCGTCAGTTTACAACTACCCTCTTGTATCAAACTGCTACAGATGTACATAAATAATGCTAGAACCATTTTAATAAATCCTATTAATAAATGCAATTTACTTAAATTTTTCATTCTGTATATTTTAAGTTCTTTATTACTATTATTACTATTACTATTATTACTATTATTATTATTATTATTATTATTATTATTATTATTATTATTATTATTATTATTATTATTATTATTGTTGTTGTTGTTGTTATTGTTATTATATTTTTTATATTATTTGTACATTTTCTAAACCTGTATGCATTTGTTAAAAAAGTTGTAAAATGTACATTATTGATAAGACGTAATGCAATATGTTTTTCCAACGTAATATTAATGTAGCTCTACAAATATGTTGCTTTAAAGAAACAAAAATGTAAAAAAGCAATAAGTTATTTCATTATTGAAGAGTTAACTAATTAATTTCAAGAAGTAGATAAGCGTAAAATTTCTAGCGTAAAAAAGGGTGACCACAAGATGTGAGCAACATAGTTTGCATATTGCTGTGTTTTTCTCACTAATTATAACCTTTGCACTCATGTTGGCGATTAAAAAGCTCTGAAGCAGCTGTGTAGTCTCTTTTTACAAAAAATTTTTTATTTGTGCTTTATGTATGTTGTTCGTTATTTCTTATCCTACGTTACAAAAGTTAACCATAGTAACTACTTTAATCACTGTATGTAGTTAAATGTTAATGAATTCATAAACTTTTCTCTTCAGCAATGCAGCAATCAACAATATTGTATATGTTCATAATCTTATTATAACAGCGACCCGTGGGAAGATATAAAAAATTCAAGGAAAATCAATCCTATTTCAATCCATCTATAATCAATCCATGCTGAGCCTCTCAGCCGAAAAAAGTATTGATAGCATATAGGGTTTATATCATTCATATGTTGCACGATAGAAATTAGACCTACTGTAAATTTTTTATTGCAATTTATTTTAAGAAAATTAAAAACACTAAATGACACATGTTAAAGTTTTTTTTTTTGAAAAGATAAAAAACTATCGTCAGCAAGATTATTATAAATGTATTCGATAATTACTATACTGGAAATTCTGAGGAAATATAAAAGGGAAGGTTCCTTACAGGACTATCACAAGGTTTTTTTTTTTTATAAGAAACAGCAAATTTTAAATCAGAGGAGTGTAATGTTATAATTTATTTTTACGTCAAAGCGATTAAAATACAGTGTTTCCTTAAATAGCCAGTGTCAAAATGATTAACGTTAAACTTTTCTCGTAAATGCGAGGAATATTCTATATGGATAGTTTGCATCATAGACATATTCTAGTGCAAAAATTAATCATGCTGTAACATACGGCAACGAAGTTGTGTACAGATAAATAGTTTTCAAATTTTTTTTTTTTTTTTTTTTTTTTTTTTTTTTGTATTTTAATGAAGTTTTTCTTAATTAATTAATGATTTCAAAAATAGAGTTGCAACAGTTTCAAATTTTTAACAGGAAATTACTAAAATTTACAATTATATCCATTGAATACATTTCTTTCAATAAAAAGTATTTTATAAGATTTATTATCATATAGAAATTTTTATGAAATCTGATAAATATATTACTTCAATTAAAAGTATTTCATATTAAAATTAAATTTGACGATGAACATAATAATGTGTTATTTCTTTGTACTTTAAATTTTTATTATGTGAATATTTCTCGGGCACGTATTCGTTCTGTAATAAGATCTCCATTTCATGGGTTTCAATTTGAAAACGAAATGACTTACACATGAAAAAACGTTTATGTAGAATATTATTGTTGCGACTTAATTGAACGAAATTCAGAAAATAGAAGATAAAACTGATAAAAGACGCAATAAAACAAACATTGTTACAATATATAACACATTTCTGGCATTAAGTCTTATGTGACGACATTGCTTTTGTAGGTAGTAAAAATACCAATAAAAATGAGAGATGATTCATCTGTCTTTTGAACTGAAAAAATTCGAAGCTGAAAATACTTATTATCATGCTATTTTTTTCTAATATTTAATATGAACAGGAGTCTTTAAAACTGTTTAATTCTTTCAATGTATTTATCTATAAATTTTTAACATACATTGAAATAAATTGAAGTTACTGAAATTAGGGTTTTATCTACTAGATCCACAATAACAGTTTTCGAAATACATAGCAAGTTTTTAAAAAATCAATATGTCTGTCTGTCTGCCTGCCTACGTCTTAGATTTCCTATTTATATAAATATACTAGCAGTCTTGGCCCGCTACGTTGGTAGGTTTCTCTAAAGAAATCTTGAATCAAACAGAATACATCTATTAAAGAAACTTAATATTTATTTAAACATTCATAATTGTTGCCTTATTCATATAATCTTACATTATCCTGCCCATAGTCGAGGTTGATCGCATAATAGACAAAATCGGTTATATGACTGAAGTACATACATTATTTTTTTTTAAATAAGTGTGTTATTTGAAATTTCTCGCTTCAACCTAAACCTCCTATTTTGATATGGTGAAATATCCTTAACGTTCGACGATTCCATTAAACACGCTTAGGTGGAAATTTCTAAAATAGATAAAACATACGTAAGTTTTTTGTTGTAAATTAAGTAACATCAAATTCATGTCTTTGTTTAAAACTGCTGCTGAGATATGGCGGAATGGCCTAAATTTTCGTGTCCCTGTTAATTCATTTAGACTGGAAAAAATTCAAAAATAGCAGTATTAAATATTAAATAATTTTTAATGGGTTTTTTATTTTGAATTTCATGCTCTTATCTAAAATTGCTGTTAGGATATAGATATGGGTGGACGATTCTCGAAAATTTATCAATCGAAAAAAATCGTCATCATAAAAAAATTAATCAATAAAGCCATTGATCATTTCCAAGAATTTACAAATAAAATGTCCTAAAATCAATCATTGAAACAATTGTTTTAACATGTTTGTAAAATATTTAGTAAATACATGGCAACTAAAAACGCATAGAATTAAAAACAACACACTGAAGAAAGGCTAAACATTAGCCACAGTACTTGGAAAATCATGTGACGGTATCGTAAGATTACAAAATGTTACAAATTTATAACTCATTTAAAAACCACTTTTAAGCTATTTTCGTGGAGCATTTTACGATTTCTGTTGCGATATCCTCTATATGATCTTCAACATCAATGCACGCCTTCAATCAATCAATCATACAATCCTTCGAAAATTGTTCGTTAAAGAAGCATTTCGAAGAAAATAATTGCTTGTTTCTACGCCTTACACGATATATCTCAATTATTTCTTTTGAAGATCGAAAAGCAGATAATGCTAAATAATATACAGAAATTTCGTTTGTCAAAAAATATCAATAAAATCAGGAATAAAAAACGTTGCATGATTTTTCATCTCGTCAAAGCCAGCGCCCACAAAGGACTTGACAAAATTGTTTTTCTGAAGGATAAAAATGTTAAATTAGTATCTCATTGCCCATATTCTTCTGATTCGTCATCTAACGACTTTTTCTAGTTTCCTTATTTCAAACAAAAAATCCGTAAGCAGCGAATTTCACCACCTCAAGAATCTGTTGATGCTTTCCAAAATTATGTTTCGGAGACATCAACTTCAGTGTGGAAAAAACTGATTAAAGAATTGATATGAACGAATGAAAAAATGTATAAATCTTAAAGCCGACTATTTTGAAAAGCATTAAAACAATTAGATTTAAAAAAACTATTTTTCTTTCCATTTTTTGTAGAAGCAGGAAAGACAATCTTCGTAGTGCACTCTGAATAAACAACAATCTCAAACAAATGGAATATTTTCATGGAATACATTTTGTTGTGTAACACATGGTGATAAAACGTTTTTGCTTGATAATAAAAAATTATAAGTTTATTACAAATATAAAAATTGAATGATTTTTATCAAATACAGTAAAATGGCAAGATCTATTATCGCTCTATATAAAGTTAAATTATCACGAGGAATGTTCGCATAAACATTCATAAAATACATAAACTCTATTTAAAAAATAAAAAATTAAATACTTTTATTTTATTTTATTTTTTATTTTTATGCGCTTTTATATAATATTTTACTTTTTTTGTATTATTTTGTTTATTATGAGCTGATAAACATAAACGAAATTTATTCTAACGAAAATAAAACGTTCTAAAAAGAGACTTTTATCTAAAAGTAATATTTTGCTAAGTTAATTATACCCTCTGAGAAGATTTATTATATAGCAAGTTAGACTGTGTCACGCCAGTTTGTCACTATGTTTCTATTCTATTTAAATTTAGCTCCATTTGGAAGCAATTACGTTTTACTTGAGGCACAAGTTTTAACACATGAAGTGAGATTATTTTAAGGTTCCTATTCATCAGATTAACATTGTTATTTTACATTCAACTTTATTAAAATAAATATTGTAACTCAACTAGGTTTTCTTAATCAAAAGATAGTTTTTAGCTGTAAGAAATTTAGTTTTTTCCACATTTATCTCTAAAAAGGAGAAACGAGCATTTATAATGTAGTTTCAGTTATCGACTTTCATATTGCAATTTGAATCCTAACAAATTTCAAAATACTTTTTAAAAACAATTTCGAGATAAATTTTTTATTAAAAATTCATAAGTAATTTTCATTCATTACAAAATTTGGACATTGGTAGTGAATTTTTTTATAAAAAACAAACAAGATCACTAATCGTGCATTTTTACAAAATCAACATTAAAATTTAAATATCATACCTAAACTAATCTAATTAATAAAATATCAGTCAAATTGAACTACGGAATTACAGTAAAAAGTCTAAAAAAGTATAAGATACTTTCGAATATTTGTCGTGAAAAAACGAAAGCACCGGCGATTTGGCGAGCAGCGCTTTGTCTTACCAATACCAAACAATTTGAATGCAATACAGATTATTTGTAATATGATCATTAGAATGCGTGAAAAATAGCATTTACCGAATTTAAACTTAATGATTGAGAAAATATACTACAGTTCTCAGCAAAAGTTAGGACAATGATGAAATACGCTTCTATATTAAGAAGTATGTAACGGATTTTCGTAAATCATCTGTCATATATTACTTCCGATTTATCCTTTAATCACAAACAATAAATTTCAAATTCTACCTTTACATAAAATATAATGACAAGAAAACGAAATTAACACTGTGGCAAAAGTATAGACAATCTACATATTTACAGAAAAATGTTCAGAAATTAAAATCGAGTTGCACTTACTTTGTCTGCAATAGGTGCAAGTATGTAACTTTCCACGGAAGAAACAAAGTCCTGAGTGTCTTCGGTGTTTATTTTGTACTAAACACGCTCAACAACATATCAACGCTCATTAACAGAAAAATATAGCAAAAAGTTGCATAAACTTTACAAGAAATAAAGTCACAAATGTTTTCGATGTGGTCCAGATTAGGACGCCGACCAATTGAGATCAGTAGTATTTTAAGTGTTAAATAATGTTTTTGTTTTCTATGCAACATGAATAGACGCAGTATTTTGCTAAAATTTATAGTTTCGACCAGCTAAAGTTGCCCAGATAAATGTAATTTCATTTACAACATATGTATGTAGTCTTGCGCTGCTTGGCAACCATCAAACAACTCGAGAGATACTCGAACATTAAAGCAGAGGAAAGACCAAATCATTAACCCTTCTTGTCCCCTCCTTGTTGTCGATTAAATAAAGTCCCAGGCTCTTTACGCAAGTCATGTCAAAAGTATTTGATTAAATTCCACCTGATTAATTTGATGGGAATGATGGGAATTTGATTAATTCCCACCTATTTAATTAAATTCCACATGGTTTCGCTACTGAATATCATAGAGTACAGCTTGGGTCCATATAACATGAATTTGCAAGTTCATTGCATTCTTGCTAATTTCAGGTGAGATTTCAAAACTGGTTGTTTTATCATTTTCATGTAAATTGATATTCGTCTTTCTTTAATTCATTTACGAATCGTATCCGTCGAATATGAAGCTCTGACTTACTTTTAAAGTGATTAGCATTAAATCATCATTTTTTGTAGATGGTGAATTCTATTTTGTGACAGACATGACTGAGAGAACTTTTTTGTTCATCTTTAAGTACTAAATATTAATTGATAGTTAAAAAATTGCATGGGGTGATGTAAATATAGGCCTTATGCTATAAAAAAAACACTAAAATTTTAATTCGAGGAAAAACTTAATTTAATTGACGGTTAAAATCTGCCGTGACAGACATGACAAAATTTAGACATAGATTTTGACGAGACACATACTATTATCATTTGCTCTTAATTGGCATGCATACCAAGACCAGAATTTTTTAGGAAACAAAATAAGACTTGGATATGTGAAGCAGAAAGAAAACTATTGAAAAATTTGTAAATAGAAAAACATTAAAACATATTTATCAGCGTGACAGACATGACAAAGTTTTGTGACAGACATGTCACGTGTACAATTTTCTATGAATTATGTATTTTTTTCTTAAATATTACTTTCTTTACTTTTATCAGAACTTGGAGATTACAGTATGATATAACAATATATTATGTTACAAAAATCTCAAAAATAATTAAAATTTATAAAATTCCTTGGAAGTTTTCACTGAAATGAGTTTGTACCAGAAGTTTTCTATTTGGCAGATTTTCTTTTAAATAATAGAAAACTTTAGATTGTGTACGTTTCACATCAAGAAATACCATAGCCATCAATTTTAAGTTAAATAATAATAACTTTCAAATCACAAGATTAAAGCAAAACTGTTTGAAAAAATAATTGTGACAGATAATATATCTGAAACGAAGAAATTGGTATCAACATAATTATCTGGTAACTATTACATGCATTCTAAATTTAAGCATTTTGTTGAGTTGAGTTGTAAAGAGATATTATTGGCATCAACACTAAGTTAAACAAGTTGGAAATTGCACGTAAAGCGTAGCAAATGAGGTGCGTTCGTTGATAACGAAGTTTTAAAATATTCAGATCTTGCTGATATAGTAGAGCGTACTTTGAATACACTATAGTGGTCGAAATATTTGTGTTCCTGTAAATATGCAGGGAGTAATTTTTATTATACTTCATTAACGTATATCTTATTCATAAAATGTGAAGTAGTTTAATATAATTAAAACATCCCCCAAACAATGTTTCCCTGTATAACATTATTTAGTGGAATACATTTGTGTGGCCCTGTAATTTAATAATAAATATTCTTTGCATCACAGATTGTACAAAATGTGTTTTTAGTACATATTTCATAGATTCATGTCAATTCTGTTATATTCAAATGAGTGTAACGCCATTAAAATGCATTTGAAACTTTTTTCCCATTGACCGTAATGTAACGGAATCCTTTTGATTGTCCCTGTAATTGATCAATGCATCCGATTTTCATAACATTTGAAATGACTCGACAAAATTATGTAATAAATCTACGTTTTAAATTTCAAACGATTCGGTTGGATAGTTTTTGCGTTGTTACATGCGGACGGACAGATAGATGGACAGACAGACGGACAGACAGACAGACGGACGGACTGAGCGACAACAATAGGCGCTACGTATTTACATAATTACGAACGCACCTAAAAATTACAAAAATAACTTTCTAGGAAAGAGATTAAGGTAAAGTTGCTTGAAAAACTAATTGTAACAGACATGACTAGCGTGACAGACATGACAAAATGTAATGCTTTATATTTCACTCAAATTTTTAATTTATCTTTCAACTGTTTTATGAACTGTTCCTTTTGACATATAAAAAGAGAAAATAAAATGTTAATTTTTATCAAGTAGATTTCCTTGAAAATAAAAAAATCGACATTTTCTGTGACAGACATGACATGAAGACTAACATAAAGTTTGGGGGCAATAGCAAAATAGTTAAAATGTTTCAGGTGAAAATTTTAATGTTTTTAAACATACTGTTAGCCATTTTTTAAAAAGATATTTTTGTTTCAAAAATTTATGTGATATTTAAATGCTTCAAGGGACATTAAACTAGAGATAAAAATAGCAGATTTTTGATTTCAAAGTTAGTCTTGATAATAATTAACTATAAAAATTTATTTTTACAATTATCTTATTATATCTTGTTATTTTCATGAAATTTGACTTATATTCTATCAATTGGAACAAAAAAATACTAATTTAGTTCAAATTTAAAAAATGATGTCCATGTCGCATTTTTATGGAATTCACCAAATGCCAATTCATGGATGCTTCTGTCATCTCATTTTCTGGTCACACAAGGTCTTTTAAATTTATGTTTTGTTTGAAAGAGTCACTTTTACACTACATACACTGTTAGAAGTGAAGGTGACAAACCGGTGCCATTTGGAACCCTAGGGTGCCATAGGGGCTTCAATATGTGGTTGCAGTGCCGACAGGTCTCTTTCTGGGTGGTTGGAGCTAAAGAAGGTGCCATGCATTTCGTATTGGTAGCAATGTGGCACCTCATCGGGTGACTGGAACCATGCGCATGCGCTGTGACGTGTGTCTTTCTGTTTTCTGTGACGGCAAGTAAAATCTATGGCTATGAGTGAATGAAGGTGAGCTCGATGGCCGAGCGGTTAGAACGCTGAGCTTGTAATCAGACGTTGTGAGTTCGAATCTTTCGACGGCCAAAAGTCGGTTTGTATATTTTTTACTTTTTTATTATTGGACACTCTGGATTAAGGGTGCCATCTTTTTCACCCTAATTAAAGGTGTCATTCTGGCTCCTTTAGATGTGTCACCAGTGAGACAAGCCTTTCACCCCTAAAAGGTGCAATGTGTCACCATTAGTTTTAATAGTGTAGACACACATTTTTTGGACGATTCAATGTAGCTGAAATTTCTGCAACAGTCTTCCCTTTCCATTTGAAATTTTCATTTAAATTAGATCATCTGACTGAATATTTCTAGCTCGCGGTATCTTCACTAATCGTTGCTATAACGAGGTATACTTAAATATTACAGACATGCGGCACCATATAAGTTTAAAATTTCCATTTTTCCGCCAACAAATCAAAATGTCTAAATTTTTGCGGTATGTAATTTTCACTTTTTTTAGTTAAATTAAATATTACTCCGTATTAAAACCATTATTTCATCTTAAAATGTTTAAAATATGATTTAAAATATGTATAGCTATTTGTATACCAGTGTATCAACTTTTGCTAAGGACTGTATATATATATATATATATATGTGTGTGTGTGTGTGTGTGTGTGGAAAAAGATTGAATATATAGATTTAAATATTTTCATACATTTGAGCGTATTTAAAAACTTAAGCCAGATGAAATCGTTTCCATAGCTATAGAACGGAATCGACAATGCCGAATTGCTCTTAATTTTAATTTTGAATTTCGTCTTAAGTCACACTTTTTGATAGTTATATTTCAATAAAAGTACATTTAAATATCGATATGACAAAATCATACTTAAAATAAACTAAAACTGCCAAAAATAGATTTTTTAACCCTCTAAGCGTTTGGCCCGTAATATTCCGTACACTTAGCTCCAGGTTTCACTGCAATATAAGCAATGCTTAAGATATTATAATTCTATAAATTTAATGAATTTTCAAAGCATTGAAGAATAGTTGAGACTCTCAAGGATTACATTCATATTCCTAAATAAGATTTTTTATGTAATATTGAAAGAATCACATTTTATTAGCATTTAAAACAAAATACAGTGAAAACAACATTACAATTTTACCCATTTGCAAAACGCTTTAAACATATGTGTCCTCATAAGAAGAATTTTCTGTTATTTTTTCAGATTCTTTGAAGTATGCCCGTATGCAGACCATCCTTATTAGACAGACAATCATATTTATTTACTAGAATTTGAGTTCAGAATATTTAGAAGGAAATATAGCTAAGAAAAAAAAACTTATTTTTTATACTCATAATTAATTTTTAGAAAAACATACAAAACGGCATTTAGCAAACGAAGGTCTATTGCAAGATTCATATGCCTCCTGTAATTTTGCAGATCAGAACTGTCTTCGAAACCAGTATTTTTTTTTTTTCAGAGAAAATCTCTCTTCAAAAGAAAACAAAACTTTATACATTTGTTTTGGATTTCTTTTTCAATAAAAAAAAATATTGGTAACTCTCCTGGAAAATTGCGGACAAGTGCAAGTTCTATAATGTCAGTGAATTACATGTATGTTCCTCTAATTTAGTTTGTTTAAATAGTATGAACATTCCTACAGAGCCAGGTTATATTTAGAAATTCATATTTTGTTAAAAATAATCTGCTTACTATAAAAAATTTAGTAAAAATGCTGAGCTTTTTTTCTAATAATATAACAAACTATGAATCTACTGAGAATATTTTTATCGCTTTTCAATAAGTTAAATAACATAGTTAAAAATAATATAAATTTTAAACTAAGAAACAAAACAAAAACCCCTTTAAAATAGAAAGAATTCGAGGATATATTAAACTTTAACAAGATAAATACAATACGTCATAAAAATATCGTTTCTTATGTGATAAAAACTTAGCAACGGATTATTTAAAATGTGAAATTAAAAATATTTAATATTTTCCCCCACAATTTGATAAATTTGTGAAATTTATGTTAAAAGAACACACTATCTTAAAAGTGTCGTTTTTTAATATTAACTAAATGTTTCTTTAATTGCAAATACTTTGACGCCACCTTTTTACCTATATGACAATTATATCACGATATATTGTAAATTTTGATAATAGATCCAGAGCAAATACCCATGCAAATGAAAACTTTAAAGGGATCTTTTTCCCTGTTCATATTTTTATAACTGGCTTGTTCGATAAATACTATGGCTTTTTTGCTAAATTAGGTAGAAGTTTTTATTTTTACTTGTTCTTTATGGGGTATTTATCATGTTTTTTGCATGGATTTATCATTCAAGTTTATAGCTGTTAAAAAATTTATATATTTAAATTGAGAGTTTCTTGAATTTCCTACATTTTTTAATTTATACTAGGGAACAATATCACATTAAATGTAAAATCCCATACATCAAAAAATCCATGCACAGTTTTATATGATATATTCTAAAGAATTTTGAAAAAGAAATTGAAGCAAAAACAAAGATATTTATAAAAATAGTGAGGATTTTTTAAAAGTTAAATAAAAAAATAGTAAAATAGGCTATCTTATAAGATTTTTAAAAACTTTTATTCAATTTTTAGTATTAATATTGTGTCACCACATATTATTGCAGTATTATTTAAAAAGAGAAAAGTGGTTTCAAAGGCAGTATGTATCCTTAAGAAAAAGAATATTTATATGCTTTTATTAGGACTGAACACATATAACACATTACTTTAGTACAGTTTCCATTAAAATTCAGGTATGGTGATTTCAATTTGTCCAAACTAAGATCTACAATGTCAATTTTTTTAATCCTAAAATTATACATAAGTTAAGATGGACATAAATTATTATGATCATTATTATAAAATTGTTCATCATATACGTATGATACTGTGTTATATATTTTAAAACGCTACACAGAGTTGTAAAGTACGTTTATCTAGAAATAACTATGTTTATATTACTAAACTAATTGCGACATTCAGTTTTATTAGATACAAACAATAATAATAAAAAAAAAAACTCAAGAAAATTGCTAGATGTAAAAGAGAAATAAAGTATCAAGGAAAAGTACGCAAATGCAACTTTATTATTCAAAAGGCTTAAAGCATTTTTTACTATGTAAATAATTAATTTCCATATAGAATGAAGCAAACACTTTCCTGTAATTAATTGTGAATCAATGCAGCTATAAATGAAACTAATTTGCATTTATTTAAAATGGGTGGCCCAAAATAATCCCCAAGATTATCTTGAAGTTTAAAAATCGTTATTTTATTAAAGCTAAAATCACGCTTAATGATGGCAGAAAAGTTATAAAAATCTCGTCACAGAAAACTTTACTGTTAGTGTATTTCCTTAAATCTTGTTTTCTTTTAGTATACGTATGGATATATACATTCCTGTTACGGAATTGTGGGCGTAATTTTCTTTTTATTATATTTAAGTAAAGTTGCTAAAAACCTTAAGTTTACAAATAGCACTCATAAAATTTATATAGTTCGATCATAAAATTAAATAGTTTACCATTGCTATTTATAAGGTATGGCTTAATGCAAACAGGAATTATTATAAGGGTTTAAAATATTCCTTACATTATTATATTCAGTGTAAAAATATAAAGATACAAGTTACATATTTATATAAAAATTTTTAAATATCAAACTTGTGATAACAAATATCTCATAAACTGGAGAAATGTGCTGAAATATATGGTATTCAAAGTACTAAATTATATGAGAATACTAAATTTGTGGTAAAAAAAAATTATTTTTCTAACTTCTAAGTAAATTTAAGTTGATTTTTTTCCCTAAATAGCATTTTATGTAATTTAGAAAAAAACTCAAACATTTATTGTCTTTTTATACACTTATGATAAATAAACATTATAAAAAATAAAATTAAATCCAGCCCTCTAACTATTTAAACATCTCATGCCCTTCCTAGTTTAGTTACTCCATTCTTCTCATTCATTTCTGGCAACAGCCAGCAGAACAGCTTCCATTTTCATCGATAATAAATTATTTTTAAGTAAAACAAAGTTTCAATTTTTACATCACCGTAAAGTAAAAGTATAAATATATATTTGTATATATTATTATTATTATTATTATTACAACAACATGACTGCCTTCCTTAAATTATAGAATCTATAGATGGCGCAATTGTCACTTTTGGCGAATTATATTGACATATTTTGCCTTCTTTTTAAAAACATGAAGTGAAGTAATTTGGCCTAGAGAGTAGATTTGTGATATGTGTTGGAATGTCGTCTTAACCGAGACATTTTTGTGGTATAATAAGATTTGTTAATATGTTACGCATTTCACCGAATATGTATTTAGTATTGTAAATACTAAATGTTGTGCCGTTCTCATTAAAAATGTGATTTTTTAAGAAGTGTTTAGTATTTATCCGACGAACACCTCCCACATTATTATATATATTTTTTAAGATGTCTGTCGAATTATTGTCATTCTATGATTAAATGAATTATTTTCAAGCAAGATTTTTAAAAAATCTATCTTATCAATGGCAATATCATATCCGAAAAAATTATGGATAGGACAGTAAAAGTTTCATTTATCATGATTAAATAAATATCAACCCCTGCACCACTTTCGTCACAAAAGCTTATGCATTAAAATTGTCAATTAACAGTTCAGGGTAGAATTCTAGAAGAGTATATCCCAGTTTATCAGAACATATTTAGCCGTGCAATTGCCTATGTTGAAAATAGTCTCATTCAGATCAATGAAGAATTTGATTATGCACCAACATTACACATAAACATAAGAGTGTTCCCGTATAAGCGTTCTTTTCATTTATTTTGATTAAAACAATATGTTTAATATTATTATTTTGTTCAAATTAGATACCAATTAACCTCGTTTCTTGTAAAATGACAAATATCAGGAACAGTTTTACTGTTATCATTATTTTTATTATCAATAAATTAAAAAGTTATTCAACATTGCAAACTTTGAAGTCCAAACTAAATAATTAGTCGAAAAAATTCATAAAAATTCTTTTAGTTATGAACAATACAATTTGTTTTAATTTATTAAAAGTTCTTATTTCTGTGACTTATGTGGATTTGAAATGACCAATTCGATTTTACTATACATTTTACTAGCAGTATTTTTTTAATCGTCAAAACCTAAACGTAAAAACTTAACGATCCCACAGATTAAATGTTTCTAACACAAATAAAATTAGAGAACTTTTTAAATGAAATTTGTAGGAATAGTTAAAATTAATCCCCCTCTACATCTTTTATAACAAAAATATATGTTAAATCTTTGATTTATTTATTTGTTTTTTACTCGGGTAAAAACAAAAAAGTATGTTCGGGAAAAATGTTTCCATATCTGAAAAAAAAACTTATGGAAGGTATTTTTTTCCCAAATTTTACAATAAAAACATTTCTGAAGTTTTAATTTTTTTTTAAATTTTTTCTAACATCAGCATTTAATTTCATTACAAAACTAATAGATGTTAACACAGTTTTCGTTTTAACATTTTACTTCGTTTCTGTTTTTATTAAGGAAAATATTTACATATTTAATATGTCTGTCGGATCGATTAATAAAAAACATACCAAAAATTATATGTAATAGCGGTTTATTTAGTTTATTAATTCCTGTCAAAGCTTATAATGCAAAAAATTAAAAAAAAATATTCATGTAAACAAGTATACAGCGGGTCATATTTTTTTCGGTACTTACGTATTAACGCCACCGCAGTAGAAGTTGCGCTAATGCGCCAATAAAGAGCAATCTTGTTATTCGCATGCGCAAGTAGTTATCTTTTGGATTCCTTATTACCTTGTTTGCTGATTTTTGACGCCAATTTTTAGTGCTACGAAAATGAGTATTCGGGATTTGCTATAAACAGAACAAGATGCAGTTTTTGTTTTTTCAGGAGCGGTGATACGGGAGTTCATTCAAAAATTTTTGAAAGAATTTCGGGCAGTGCTAATTGGAGGAACAAGAGATAAAGACGGACAGGGAGGCATCATTTGCAATTTTATTTACCAGAATTCATTTGACGACAAGTGCAAGTGAAAAAAAAAATAGAGACTCTTTTTGAATCTATTTTAAACTCTATATCGGCTCATCTTCCATCGGAATCCGATTGACTGACTTGTTTTGACATAAAGTGTTTTGAAGTTTGAAAGTGTTATGGTTTAAAATAAAGTATTTTATTTTATGATTTGTCGCAAAAATATTAGATGTAGATTGGCGGTACATAAAAACCGTCAAATATGTAGCTGCGGTGGCGTTAATACCTAAGTACATTTTTTCTAAATAGTAATGAAAAAAATGTAAAAAATGTTAAAAATGTTTCTGTTGAAAATAAAGTGTAATATTTTTGGACTGAGACATTAGAAAACTAACGATAACTGAGAAATTTCTGATACTGTGGTGGAGTTCGAACTCATTCTTCTTAAAGAAAACCAAAATTCGTTTTCTCTGCGGCTCAAATCCTTCAGGGGCAAGAGGTAATAATCTCTGTAATATTGTATGCTCACTAGAATAATCGAAAAATTTAATTTTAAAATAAAGAAATACAATTTTGCACCATTTTGATCCCAAAATTAATATTATAAAATTCGTTAAATGTTTGTGTTGTAAATTTTGTTTCAATTATTTGGGATAAAATAAATCTCACCACACTCGAAGAGGTTAAGTAATGCACACATCTTTCCTTAACTGAGTTACTCTTTGAAATGAAACCACTTTGCATTTATAAATCATATCTGTATAGCACCATAATTACACCATAAATATTAAGCATGAGTGAATTAACCAAAATCAGTTGTAAAACATAATCTGGTTTTCGTTTTAAATATTTAGACAGACAACTTGCTATGATAGATGGCAAATGCATAGTATTTTTAAAGTTAAAAAATGTTCACTTCTAGACAAAATCATCAAGATTTTTGATATTTTTCCATTTACAGTATTTTAAGTTAAACAAAAATGATATTAAACATATTCCTTATCAATACTTTTTAATATTTATTCTTTAATTAAGACGTTCGCTGCCGCTTACGTGAAGATGTGATGATAGTTAATGCCGCACTGTAAAAGTGGGTTTTCCCAGAAGCCGATTTACTTTTTATAACAAAGAATCAGTGAAGAATTTTCCCGCGCCAGCACGTGACTGGCTATTGAGACACACCCCCTTATTACCCGCTGGTGCGTGAGTGGTACCTTAACGTTTGCGCGATATCACGCACTGGCGCGTGAGAGGCAGGATTTGTGTAAACAAATATGGACAACAAAATGAATGATTTATGTTCTACATTTAAAGTAAGAGAAAATTTAATTTAAAAAAAAACTTTTAAAAGGACAGTTTGCTTTGCATTTTATTTATAGTTGAAATATCATTTACATTTACTAAAAACATCTCATGATAATATTCTATAAATATTCACAATTATATTATCTATTGAATTTGAAATTAATTACCATTACATTTGGTTTTTAATTAAAACCTTCCCCAATACATATCACGTATAAAATGATACTTGCTTTCTAAAAATTTAATATTATTGAGATACATTTAACTATTATATGAAATATTACCTAAACACAGATTTTGTACTTAGCTGTTTATTCGGCAGGTGAGTATTTCACTTCGATGTGTTTAGTTTATTAATATACTTTTTAAAATAATCGTCATAAAACTTTTTTTTTGTTCACAGAGAAAGAAATCATTATTTTATTATATCTGTCAGATGTTGCATAAATATCAGATATTTAAATTGATTTGTAAAATTGTTTAAATATACATTAGCTTTCTTTTAAAGTATTATGAATTTGTATTTGTTAATATTTTGTAAAAAAAAATCATACAAAAGTACATGAATGATAGTTAAAAGAGAAACATCAGTTGATAGATAAACTTCACATTTTCTTTCACTTTAATAAATATGCGTAAAAAAGTGCTTTAATTACAGTATATTTCTCCTACTGTAGTTTCGCACGTTTTTGGAAAAATGGTGTTAAATTTGGTTGAAAATTCTATATTTAATACAGTATTGTACTTTTTATTGTGACGTTAACAAATTAAATAATCTACATAAGTGCTACTCTTTCTTAAATGAACACGACCGTTAAAAAGAACTCATACTTATTTGTTACAGTGACTGACCATTTTGGCCATTTTTTTTTGTTCCATGGGTGATAGTGAATATTTTATTATTATTAAATACATTGTTCTCTCCTGTTTGTTTCCTCGACTAAATGTTCATGAAAATATGAAATAAAACATGTTCTTTACATCCTCGAAGCCCCTGAATTATTCGTGAAGAATTTTGGTAAATATATGCCAAATCGTGTTCAATTAAAAGCTTTTGATTGCTGTTAACTTTTGTAGGTCAGTCTGTAATAGTCCTTTAAACGTATCATAGTCTTTCACAAATTTTAAAACTATCAATTTTTATTGTAGACCTGCCGAACCTTTTTTGCTACCCTTGTTCTTCCTTATTAACCCTCTGACAATCTTGAAAAAGGACAAATTTGTAATGTTGTTTTCATTTCACTTTCTTTTAAATTCTAATAAAACATTATTTTTTCTATATTGTATGAAGGTTGGAGGGAAACCTGGAGCGTAGTGAACCTAATAACGCGGGCTTGTCTGTGAGAAGGTTGGCAGAGTGAATTGTGGCCATTTCGTCTATTCTTCAGCGATTGGTTTATGCCGCTGTTCAGGACTTACAATTCAGTCATAACCGAACTTATTCATGATACATAGAATATTTCAGAATATTATTACGATAGAGTTCCGATTATCCGGATATGCTTTCTTCAATTTTTTTCAAAATAAACTTCTTAGGAGCGGCAGAATAAATTTGGCTTGATGTCCCAAAAATTAACCGTTTAATAAGTGTTTCCTAATCTTGTAATAATAGATTCATCAAAAATTTTTAAAGGAGAAAAATGCACAAAATCAACTGTTTCTGTACTAAATAAAACAAAAAGAAAAAACATGAAAAATAAACTTCTTTTTAATAAGTGGGAGTCACATGCAAGTCTATCTATTTATCTACAGAGTGGTTAGTTATTAATGTCAGATGTTCAGAGCCCTCTAGCGAGTAAAGTTTTGGTCAAAACGTAACCAAATTTGATCAGCATACATAGTAGACCATGAGATTTTGAATTCTTAAAAAAAATCTTTAAATAAAAAGTTTTAAAAAACGCCACTGGGGCCAATTTTAGCGTTGTTTAACGACTAAAATGCATTAATTTGCATAAAATCAGTTGTGTATAGCAGTCATGAGTATAAAAGGAAAGTCTGGGAGAGTTCTCATTATTATCAACTCTCACCATACTTTACTAGTCAAGCTCTGTTATTAGCAGAACAAAACCAGAGAATTGCAATGATGCTTGTCCTGAATTTCGCCGATTACAGAATTTGCCAAAAGAACCGATGAGCATAAGAAATTTACAAAAGATGATTCATCGATTTCAAACTATGCGGCAACAAGGCCTAGGATGCAAAGTGACTAGTCAATAACAAGTTGACGAAGTTGCAACTGCTATTATCGAACAAGAGATGAAAAATGTGCAGGTAAAATTGATCTGTACTGAATTTTTTTGCCATTTAATCATTCAACATTTACACTAATACACTTTTGGTGCGCCAAAATTGCTGATTTTATGCATATTAAATGCATTTTAGCTAAAATTGCCCCTAGTGGCGATTTTTTTAAACTTTTTATTGTCTTTATTTTTTTTAATTAAAAATCCCACCGTCTACTATGTATGCTGATCAAATTTGGTTATGTTTCGCCCAAAACTTTACTCGCTAGAGAGCTCTGAACACCTGACGTTAATAACTAACCACCCTGTATATTTATCCCCTCAAAAATATCTTTTTATCTTCAGATTGTCTGAACTGGGTCCACAAATTGCTTATTTTGTCCTTTGGTATCCTCATAAAAAATCCCTCACCTCTCTCTCAGTTTAAATTTGTTCGTATAATGTATGCACATTATGCACATGTAATAGTTTTTATGTGTACTACTATGTATAATCTTGTACAAATTTTGTAGAAAATAAAATTAACACAAATTTTAAAAATAACTTATAAACACACCATTTCTAATGTGCTACTACGATTGCCAGTCCTAAGGCTGGAAATTTTTTTATAGGAAATTACCTAAAAAACTTTGGCACAGGTTTTTTTAAAGTTGCCACACTATCCAAAATTTTCATTAACCGGATCTGTCTCGGTTCCGACCGGTCCGGATAATTGCCACTCTATTGTACTCAGAATATTATTCAAGATATTTTTGAGGATATTATATCATCTTTTTTCCAATCAAGTCACATATCATTTCGTTTCTGCTTTTTATGGATATTAATTTTTGTCATTTGCAGATTGAAATTCTTCCCGATATTTAAGCAATTGTTTAATGTTGTATACATGAATTGTGCACATTTCTGTTTGCACCAATTTTCTTCTTCTGCTACTAAAATGTTATGCCCATAATCTTTTTTTTTATTCCGATTCTTTTTCGCCTTGTGGTTTTTCTATTGTCAATTCTTTCAGCATGTTCCTTAGCTGGTTCTTCTTCTTTAGCATTACCTCTAAAATTAGTTTTTGATCAAGGACACCATATTATACACTATGTCAGGAGTTTTAGCATCGAATTTCATACCAGAATCTACAGCATTTTGATGACTGGATACATTTTCTATTTTTGAAAGTGATACTATATATTTTTTAATAACGCTTAATTTTTAACTCGCACTATGTTGAACCCCTAAGCATGACAATCGGTTTAAGAGAATGAAAATTACTATTACTCATCTTTCAAAATCGTCATAGAATCCAATTTGCAAATAATTCCGCATAAATATATTTTAAAATGTAATAAAAAAATAAAAAATAATAATGATAATAATAAAACATGTTTTGCTATGACAGTATGATTTGGCGCATTCAATAATACATTCACTAGACGAGGCATAAAAAATTGGATAAAAGTTCTCTTTGATCGAAAATTTTGTTTAACTACTTATTAACTGGTTAAACTGACCATAGTTATATTATATATGAAGTTAAAGCAATAATGATGTTCTGAAATTCATTTATTCAAATATTTATTAAAACATTATTTAAACACTTACAAAATATTTAAAAAGTAACGTTTTATTTACAAACTTAATGTTAAAAATTCTACGTCCAATAAGATATAGAAAATTGACAGATTATGTATAATGTTGTTTAATGAAAATATACATTTTTGATGACGTAAAATACATCTAAGATACTAGACTTATTAATAATGTTATTTATCAATAACACGAAAAGTGTTTTCAGTGCTAATGAAAAATTCTACAAACATACTTGAGCTTCAAGAATACTAAAGAAACTTTATTAAAAATGTTACTTCGAAATTGTTTAGAAAATTGTTTTTAAAAAGTTATTTACAGGTAATTTTATAAAGGTTACAAAGTAAATATTCTATCTACAATTTAAAAAATTGAAAATTGGATTATGTATAACGAAATTGAAATATTTTGTTGAATTCGATCTGATTAAAAGTATATCACGTTTTAAAGATTTAATAGTTTTATTTTTTCTTATGTAAAACATTTTATTTAGCGCATTTTGTAAGAAGCTTTTACAATGTGTTAAACTGTTTTCTCAACACGAAATAGAAACTTTTAGAATGCTACTAATTATCAAGTAAAACCTTTCTGCTTCGTAACAAAGTTTATACATGCGAAAGATGTAAAATAAGAATAAATTTATTAATAAAGTTGATGCTATTAATTTAGTATGTTTTTGAACTAAGTTTTGCTTATTGAACATCAAAATCTGTACTTGAAAATTGAAACCATAAAAAAAAAAAAAAAAAAAAAAAAACATATTTTCTTGAGAATACTCATTAATGAATTATAAAAGCTACCAGAAAAAGATTCGGTATTTTAAGAAAGAAAAAAATAATGGAAAAAAAAAGAGTGTGTCTGAAATAATTCCTTAAAGCTTGAAATTTTCATTCTTTCAGTGTGGGATATTTCGCTCGTTTCAAATATAACTCTATTTTAGCCGGCCTCTTTCCAGTAGACTGGGAGGCATCGAGGTCATGTGATCCTAGGGGATAGTTATTTTAATTGTTTTGTTCTTTAACATTATTATGATTGAAAACTTCATCGCAGCAGAAATTGTAATTCATTCGGCTTCAAAAATGGTGATAATTAATCTTGAATAAGCTTTGAACAATTGACATTTATATCAATATTACTATTAAATATTTCGCGATTAATATTTTTAATATTTAAAAAATTAAGCGTGTAAAAAAAACTATCATAATTTTTAAAATTATATGATGCTTTAAGAAATATGATGCTTTTAATAAGAGATGATTCTCAAACCTTGAAGTAATTCTCGCCTTCAAATCTAAAATGAAAGTTACCTACGTGGATTCTTCATGGATTTAGATTGCTTTTTCTGTTATATTCAGTGGTTATTGATGTTAATAAAACACTATTTAGCACCGTTGATAATAGTATACAAGGTGTGTATTTTATAAAATTTCTTCAAGCACATATGATTTTTCGCTTAATTTGAGACAGAAAATAATTGCGTATTACTAATCATAAAAAGTTAAAAACTAGGTTATGTAGTACAGCAGCAACAATGTTGGTTTTTAAGCAAGTTATAAGTCTCGTTTCAGCTAGATCGAGTGACATAAGCCCTAATTTTTTTTTTTTTTTTTATGCTCGGAACATAAGAAAGCGAGAGTCCAACGCAGGAGATTAGAAGAGTCAATAATGGTTAAAATAATCTATTATATAAAATAAATAAGTGAATAATTCATGCTAATTGTTAATAAGTAAACTTATTTATATAGTTCCAGGTTAATACAATTTCTTCCTCTGAATAGATATCCAAAACATACATTTGTGTTGTGACTACACAGCGAGGACTGGACGTAACATAAAGGATCATAGTTTAATAATTAAAAAAAAAAAAACTCAACAAAATAAAATTATAACATACTAATTTCAATATTATAAAACCTATTGCATTAAATTTTAAAATATTTATATTATTCTCAATCATTAATTTGTGACTCTAAAAAAATTAGAAAAAACAATAAGTCTGGATTAATGGTCCCAAAGCCATTACAACATAATATCTATAAAAACGGATAAATCTAAATTAATTGATTCCAAAATCAGTGTAAAACACATAAATATATGCATTGATTAAATTCACATTATTCAAAAATCGTTAATGTAAATTTTTTTTCATTAAATAAGATAAACTTTTTTATGAACATTCCAAGAAATACAATTTTAAATGCAAAATTTGAAAAAATGGTATTGTTTGTAACGAGGTTGTACTGTAAATAGGGTACATAATGACAACAATGCAAAAAGTTTAGTAAATTTTAAAATGTTTTATTTTCTAACTCAGGCGTTAATATAGATCAAAATTTAGATGTTATTAAAAACGCCTCATATAGAAATAAAGGAAAATTAGTATAATTAGGAAATTTTTAATAAACCTATGTTTCTGATTTTGTATAGCACATTTAAAGAAAATTCAATCAAGAAATATCAGGATGGCTGTAGACATACACTAATCCTCAAATATAATAAAGTTTTTGAAATTATTTTAGAAGCAAATTATAATTTTTTTACATATAAGATTTTTTTCAGGTAAGAGAAGAAGAATATGCGAAAATCTTATTGGCTGAAGAGAGAACTAAAGGTCCTTGAGAATTCCAGCTCTTTTGTCATAAAAATCATTTCGCTTGAGAATAATTTAGTGAAAATTTCATTTATCACTGTCAGATTTCTCCGGAATTGAGATTACTTGGTAATTACTTAACGTAAATTGGAACAGTTTTGAATTTTGTATTTTATGTTGATGCATACTTAATCTTAGTGATTGGCGTTACACATTGGGATGTTAAATGAATGATCTGTTTTCACAATCAGTTACTTAAATTAGAGTTTGATGTCTGACATCAATTAATTGATTAATCTCGCTGATTCATCTGATCTTGCTGACCTAATTCATTATCTAAACGAAAACAAAAATTTATCTGTTTACATAGTAGTTTATGTGATAATTCTTAAATAGTAGTTTCCATTTAAAATAGGTTAGACTGTAAATATGTTTTTGTTTCTATACTTTAATTTCTATATCATACCATAAAATCAATTCAAACATTATTGCTTTCACATAATTGAGAAAATGTATGTTAAAAATATTGGAAAAATATCAGCAAATTACTGTACTAGTTAAAAAAAAAAATACTTTTATTACTTAAATCTCAAAAAAATAATTTTTTATGTTTAGTTTTGAATAATATTTATTATTAATAAAAAATCAAATTGATGTCTCTTAGAAATTAAATTAATACGATTTTGATGCATCATTTCATTGGCCATAATATTCACTTCGCTTGATATTAGCATAACAAACTAATAAATTAAACTCATAAATAAATATATAAAAATCCGTTCTTGAATGTTGAGATTGAAATGACAGTTGGTAATTGTTTGAAAACAGAAAAAACGTTTTAAAGTGTTAGTATGATAGAGTTGAAAACTTTATCTTATTAAGGGACAATACATTATGATATACTAAGTTAACTACTTTCTTCCAAACACATTTGCTTTTTTTGACAAGGATACTGGAATTTAGTTAATGTTTTGTTTTTCATGATTGATCATAAAATACTGAAGAAACTGATTCTACAAAGGCAGAACATTTATTTACACATGGTTGTACATTTCAATAAATATGTTCTATTTAATTTAGTAAAAAATATTTTACTATCTAAACTCAATTTTATTCCCTAGTTTTAATTTTTAACTTAATATCGAACTTAAAATTTTATGACAACGAACACACAGATATATCAAATAAATAACTGCCTTTGCTCACATTTGGCATAGTTGCATTAAATAATATTAACTTCACCATAAAAAAATAATAATGTCTGTGAAAAAACAAAAAATGTGCTGTAACAAAAAAAAAAAAGACTATTTTTTATATATTTAGAAAATTTAGTGTTCCGCAGATTTCAAGAGATTTTACATTATTCAAGACTTGAAACCTTGCGTCCAAATAATTTAGTGTATCCTTTTAAATAACACAGCTGTTTGTTTTAATTATAAGCATTGAAATTTCAACCGAACAAATTTTGCAAATTTATTTTTATTTTATTTATTTTTTTTTTGCAATGAAAAATGTTAAGTTATTTAAATATACCCATTAAATAAAACGATAATTTCTATTAATTTTTATGGTAAAAAAAGCAGAAGAGTTGGCAGTATGTAGATGTGTCCATACTAACTATTTGTTAAATTACCTCAATTTTCGTACTTTACTTTTTTTAAGAAATGCTTCCAGAAAGGCATGAATTTCAGGAAGTTTTGTTCGCCGGTGCAAAGATTAGAGCCTCAAGTCAAGAATGTGAATATTCATATGGAAAATTGCACCAGACAAACGTGAGTTTAAATTTTGAAATATATTTAGGATTAACCTATTGCGAAAAAGTATTTTTAAAAATGGAAAATACGAATATGAAAAATGTGGATGTATATTTTTTACGGTGGTAAATATCATTAAAGTTTAGATTTCATGAAAAAAAAAAATCTATGATTTATCAGAATGAAATATTGATATCGATTTTTCTTTTTGCGATATGTATTATAAGAACCTCGATTGGCAAATTTTATCACATTTTCTTATCTTGAATATATTTTACTTATTATTTATACAAATAAGGCTTGATTTTTCAATAAATTGGAACTGTTCGAGTTTCATTAAGTGTTATTTTAATAACTTTATATTTGTTTAATTAAAAAATTCCCTAAAGTTCGAAGGATTTTTTTATTGCAATTAATTTTGCAGATTATAGCAATTATATTTGAATTTAGATAATTACAAATAAATGTAAAAAATGGGGTTTCGTTCATCTGACGTAAGCCTACTCTTGGTAGTTTTCTATCTGTGTCTATCACGAAGTCCATACACAAAACTAAGTCAGAGCCTTCAAATTTTGTGTACCTTCAGCTGAATACTCATTTCACACGAGAAATCATAAAAATTTGAAAAAATATATTATTTTTATTTTTGCGATTTAAATTTAAAAGAGAACCTTAATCTGAACGTTTCAAGTCTAGATCCCGGGGTTGGAAGTTGAAATTTTAATATGGAGAAAGATTAAATAAAAAGAATTATTATTTTATAATTTCATATTCTATGCTAATTTTAGGCTTTATATTATTAGGATTTCGTTCATCTGACATTCATAATATATTTTTGAAATTTAATTTTCTGTGTATTTTAAAAACTATTGCGATTTATTAAAAAATTAACACTTTAAATTTCCTTTAATCATTTTTCTTCTTTTTCCAACAAACTGAGATAGAGATTTGATATTTGTCGTGTATTCAGTATTTAATAATGGGAAATTAACTGCAGAATATGAGTAACAACAAATATCCGGAACTCTATTTTTCGGACTCTGAAATATTTGTTTTGATAAAAGGTACATAAAAATTTTCGATATTGTTTACTTTGAAGAACAAATATAATACATAATATTAATAAAATACATAAAATTTGCATTAAGAATAGAGTCTTCCGGATAATTAGCTGCCAAGATATTTTCAATTATATTTTCTACACTCTTCGATTTTTCATATTCTTGTATTTCATTCAAATTGCTATTCAAAGATACCTTAATTGGAAATTAAACGCAGTAGACTGTTAGGTTAATACGAATATCATTTTTGGAGTTGCAGGGATATTTTTTTACGTATCTCGGTACAAATAGATTATCCCGTCAATCGACCAAAAAACTATCGCCAAGCTTAAGACTAAATGCCAATAATAACTTATCGTAAATGCCACATTTGCTTGACATTAAACACGTTACCCGTCTTTGTTTCGTCATCAACTGATTTCCATTTTAAGATTTTACGTGTAATTTTTTTTATCATTAACTTTTGCTAATTCTTTCGTTGTTTAAAATAAAACTTATGATAATTTGTATAATTTTGTGAGTAACTTAGCAATTAATACAATTATTTTTCTCGAATTTTGTCGACGGGATAATCAAGTAGTGCGCACAATTCAACAAAAGAGCATTACAGTGCATTAAAACTATTTAAATATATGTTTAAATTTTATTTTGAAATTGGAATGTATTTTACAAATATTTACACATGTTTTAGTTGCTTATTTCATGTTATGCATATCCACGATGGATAATTATTACTGTGTTTGAGAATCCCCGAGTTAGCTAGATACGAATTGTCTTATGTTACATGAACAGAAGTTGTACAACAGAGCTACGAAAACTTGAAAAAAATCGCTATCACAGTATTCCTTCCACGAGAAAATCGCCAACTCCAATTTCTAACAATCGCAAATTTTTAATTGCGACCTGAAGTCCGCATTAAAATATACATATATATGCATTTCTCGCATAACATTGTGCATTTTAAGTTACATAAATCATATGAAGTAATAAAAATGATCCAAAAAATGCTATTACAGTGGATCATCTTTAAATTCCTCCTGAACCTGGACCATAGACCAAAATATATACGACATTTGTCTCAAGTTCATGCATAACTTCTTAACTTATTAATTACTAGCAGGCTATGCCCGCTGCGCTGGTCAATTTTCCCGAATAAACTTTGGATGAAAGAAAATGGTGAATTTTAACTCATATTTTGAACAATATGGACCTTCAGCTAGACCTTGCTTAGTGTTGAAAACGAAGCTCACGTCATTGCGATATTAAGTTATCTCAAGCGTTGGACAAAACTTAACTTATAATGTAACTCTTTTAGTTGACAATTAATAGTGCAGTTTTGGTAGGGAAATGAGACTGTTATGACAACAGGAATTAAAATGTTCTCTGATTTTACACTAGTAAATTAGAGAAAATTACAATGATTGCACAGATTGACTATCGAACATGAATAATGTTTAGATGGTTTATTTTTATTTGTCAACTCTTGAACACCTGGCCTCTCACTTATATGACATATTTTTGTAGTCTGGTTTTTATCATGTATCAATACGTTTTAACAAAATCATATAACGTTATATATTCACCTGCATTTCGTCTGATATTTTCCAATATCATGTAATATTTGCTTAAACAAATCCGTCAAGCTATTTATTTTTATTTTAGATTTCATATGGAAATCTTGTTTCTATAGAAAAATTATGGAGTAATACTCAATTTTTCTTAAATCTGTCAAAAATTATTTTTTACGTGCAAATCTTGCAACAGTAAAGTAATGAGTTCAGTAACAATTTTATTGCTTAATATTAATTGTTGGCAACTACCATAACGGAAAAATATAATATTCTTTGATTTTTAACAATATGGAAGAAGAATATAATTCAACAGAAATGTTAAAATTTGTGGATTATTAGGAATAAATTTCAAATGAGGTAAATTATTAAAAATGTAAAATTTTAAATAAATTTTATTTATCATCCGCATTTCAAAATCCTAAAAGTTCCAAAAGATAGTTTGAATAATTTCTGTTAAAATAAACAATTTTTAAGCACATTTGATATTGAACACAAATGAGGTTTTAAAATCTGTTTTATCACAGTTTTCATTTATATCAAGGTATTGTGATTTCTTTTAGGTTAAATTAAGAAAATAAACTCATCAATTGTTTCTTCTAAAATGCAAATAAAAATACAGATAAATACATTATGGTTATTAAATATTATTATCGAATTTATATATAGTAAATATACTATTTTATGCATTATAAAATGTTAAAATTCGCCCTAAAAATTTACTTTTTCACAATTATGTTTATAATATCCTGTTTACTTGTAACATAACTTTTTATTGCATAGAGACATTAAATAAAATTCAACTAAATCATAAAATGTAAAAGAAACTTGAAATATCCAAGAAAATGACTAAATGTAACTAAATAATATTTTCAAACGACATAAAACATTTTTAATATGTAAATATTTAATTAATTTCGAGAAAGTATGGAGCTATTAAAGCACTTTTATGTAATAAATTTTATAAATTGTGAATTAATGCTGCTAGAAATGCAGCTAATTTGCATTTATTTTAAAGGGGAAGCTTAAAATTATTCTGTAGATTATCTTGAAATTTAAAAATCATTTTCATTTTATTAAAGCTAAAACCTCATTTAATGATCACAGAAAACCTATAAAAATTTCGTCAGAATACTTTATATAGTAAATATATTTTCTAATGCACAGTTTTCCTTTTAATTTATGCATGCAAGCATGCATTCCCTTTACTGGGCTTAGAGTATGTTTTTCTTTCTAATATATTTAAGTAAAGTTGCTAAAAATCTTTAGATCTTTACAAATAGAATCATAAATAGTATATAATTTTATCATAAAATTTAAGAGTTTTGCTTTATCTGTAGGGTATGGCTTTATGGAAACAGGTATTAATAATAAGGCATTATACGATGTTTTACTTGAATATGTTTAAACTTAGGAAATAAAACATAAGTATGTAAGTTACATAATAAATTTCTGTTTTTGCGATCAAAAAATCTCATGTAAACTTAAAATGTACGGAGAAATTTTATGATCATAAAGATGTTAATTTATACGGTAATATTAAATTTCCTGTAAGAATATTTTTTAATCTTTTTTATTTAAAAGTTGCAATTAAATTTGACTTGATATTCTTTTGAAATGGAATTCGTTAAGCCGATAGCTTCTTTTATTTAATCCTTTTATCTGACTTAATTAAACATTTGCCTAAATATCGTATATATTAATGATGAAATAAAATTATTAAATGGTAGAACTAAATCAACCAGTGTGATAAATGGAACCTCTCAAGTCTCATTTGCCTTTGCCCTCACTATTTGCCGGAGTCGGTACTTGCAGAAACTGAGAGTTACGAAATTTCTGCAAGCGTACTTGAGCTCTGGTTTATCGTCTGATCGAAAGTCAAAGAAGTTGGATATCACACGTTAAGCGTAGCAGATGAGGTGCGACAGTACGATAACGAAGTTTTAAAAATATTCAGATCTTGCTGTTATAGTAGACAGTATTTCCGATAGGGTATAGTAATAGAAATCTTTTTTGCGTTTCTGTAAATATGCAGTAGGGTGGATCGAAAAGTATACGAAAATATTTTTTTTTAGAAATCACTATCGGTGCGGCGTGCTAAAGTTGCCTTTTATGCATACTAGTTCACAGGATTTTTTTTTTATTAAAATCCAATCATATCTTCCGGTGCCCCAAGCGCCCCAAAAATAATTAAAAATTGAGTTTTTTATGATTTTTTTTATATTTTTTGTTTGTTTATTTTTTCTTAATTACTTTTGGCGCGGGGTGCAAAAGCTATCTTTTATCTATATTAGCTTACATATTTTTTAAAAATAAAATTCATTCACATCTTCCGGTGCCCCAAGTGCCCCAAAATCGTTTTAAATTGAAGTTTTCTTGAAAAAAAAGTATTTTTTGTTTTATTTTGTTTTATTTTACTTTATTTTATTTTATTTTATTTTACTTTTTGAAATTCATTTGGAACTGGGTTGGAAAGTTCTTATTACAACACTACATAACTCTGCAGTTCCCATATATTTTTTTAATCAAAATCAATTCACATCTTTGATGCACCGATTATAATTAAAAACTGAAATTTTTACAAAAATGTATTAAGAATTATAATTTACGAAAAATACTTACAAATTTTGAAAACAGTTTAATTAATAACGTATAAGGTTATAAATAAAATTAATTTTACAATAATAAGCGACATATAAATTTAAAAATCAAAGCATTAAATCATAAAAATTACAAAAATCGAACTTACGTAGAGAAAAGTTTTACATCCTTCAATTTAGAAATTTACATATTTTTAAAGTTTGTAATCTTTTTTGGTATCATAGTGTTTTATATGGCTTCTTGATTTTATTCTATTCAATATAAAACCGTGTCTCTTTTCTTGACCAGATACAGTTTCTGATGTCTCAGACGCTAGTCGAACGCATCTTTCAACCGCTTGGGTATGGCATTCATATTTTGACCATTCATTCGTTTTTACAACTTTTATCATATTCTCAATTTCTCCGCAAGGCACATCCATCAAAAGGGGTGGTTCAAAAAGTCCAACTCGTTGCCAGTCAATAAGTTCAAAATAAGCCTTCGCTTTGAAGTTTATTTGGGGTACTTTGAAAGTTCTCACTTCTGGTGATTTTCTCTTTTTATTTCTAGCATAAATTAGCTTTCACATTGCTAAAGATCTGATATGCTCTCTGTTATCTGTAAGCATTGACAATAGCAAATTTTCAAAGTGGCAAAAAAAAAAAAAAAAAACTATTTTTTTGAATAACAGCATCTACGATCTTTCTTAAATTGGGTTCCAAATATCTAGAATATGTGATAAGTTTCCAAATACGACGCGCTCCTTCCGTTATGGATGGCTTTGTTTTGATATGGAACCATACCGGTGCATATACCTTCATAATATATGTTCTAAGAGTAATGAGATTATCAGAAGGATTTTCTGTAGCCACTAATAACCTTAAAATTCTACACGCAGTTGTTAGCCATCTTGAGTGATAAATTGGACCAGGTTTAATTTATGTTAAATCAGAACCACATTCACCACGTGATGTTGCTATGCAAATACTATATAAATATTGCTAGTCATTGCTGAGAACTCTTCTATTTATGTTGACTTCCAAATAATAAAGTATAAAAAGTTTATTTTGTACATTTAATAAAATACGATAAACGATTTCTCATCCTCTCGATCTACGTTTTACGTTAGATAAATTATTCTTTAACTGTTAATTTTATTTGTATTTTTTTAGCTCAAAATTTGCATGAAACTCGATTTTCGGTAAATAATTAAAAGTTTTGGGGGCACTGGAAAAAATTTATCAAAGTCGAAAATAATTTGGATGCATGCTAATATACTATAAAATGCATCTTTTTTATCCCGCTGATAAAATAATTTAAAAGAAATTAAAAAAACAATAATTATAAATTTTTATAAAAATTTCAATTTTTTTAGTATTTTGAGGGCGCTTGGGGGCACCGGAAGATATGGGTGGATTTAAATTTAAAAAAAAGATTTAACTAATATATATATAAAGCAACTTTCGCAACCCACGCCAAAAGTAATTTTAAAAATATTAAAAAGTAAAAAAAAATTATAAAATTTATAAAAATTTCAATTTTTAACTATTTTTGAGGCGTTTGGGGCACCGGAAGATATGAATGGATTTCAATAAAAAAACATATGTGAATTAGTATGCATAAAAGGCAACTTTTGCACCCCGCGCCAAATCGATTATCCGAATTTCGATTTTTCGATCCACCCTAATATGCAGGAAGTAACTTGTATTACACCTCAGCACCGTATATCATATTTATAAAATGTGAAATAGTTTAACATAATTAAAACACGCTCCAACCAATGTTCCCCGTGTAGCATTATGTAGTAGAATACTTTTGTGTGGCTTGTAATTTAATAATAAATATTCTTTGGATCACAGATTGTTTAGAATGTATTTTATAATATATACTTCTTAGATGCATATAAATTTAATTATGTTTAAATGAGTGTAACACCATTAAAATGAATTTGAAACTTTTTTCCCATTGACCGTAATGTAACAGAATAGTTTTGGTTGTTAATGAAATTGATCTATGCATCCGATTTTCAAATAATCTGAAATGACTCGACAAAATTACGCTAAAATTATATATTCCAAATATCGAGCTATTTGGTTGGACAGTTTTTGCTTTGTTATATGCGGGCAGACATACGGGCAGACTGACAGACTGAACGACGAATAAATGTGCTAGCTATTTATATAATTACGGACACACTTAAAATTATTCAGATCTTGATGTAATAGTACACAGTATTTGGATACAGTATAATAGCCAAAACCTTTCGAGTGTCCCTGTAAATACTATTTGCTTTCTTTTACACAGGAAATAACTTATAGTATTCCTCAGCAACGTATATCAATCTCATAAAATGCTAAATAGTTAATTACAATTAAAACGCGCACCGAAAACAAAGTTCTCCCAATACCATTATGTAATGGAATACTTTTGTGTAGCTTTGTAAATCAATAATAAATGTTCTTTGTACCACAGATTCTTCAGAATGTAAATATTATAATATATACTTCTTAGATGCACATCAAATTTATTATGTTCGTATGAGTGCACCACCATTAAAATGCATTTGAAACTTTTTTCGCCATTGACAGTAATGTAACGGAATACTTTTCATTGTCCCTGTAATTGATCTATAAATCCGATTTTCATAAAATTTGAATTGACCTAGGACATTATGTAATAACTAGATATTTTTAATTTAAAACGATTTAATTGGGTAGTTTTTACGTTGTTATATGCGGACGGATGGACAGACGGGCGGACTGAACGACAACTATAGAAACGGACTGAACGACAACTATAGAAACGGACTGAACGACAACTATAGAAGCTACGTATTTACATAACTACGAACGCTCCTAAAAAGAGTGAAAGAATGATGTAATGTGAATCAGTCTTATTTTTTGCAACAAATATATTCATCAATCATTTTAGAACGGCAATTGAAGTAATATTTACGATAAATGAAATTTGAAAAAAAATTGCCACGTGTAAGTAATTTTTTAACTACGAAATTTTACATGATTAAATATGTAATGTAAAGTTAAAATAATAATAATAAATAGTAATAATAATAATAAGAAGCATTTAAAATAAATAAAAATACAATAATTTATGATTTTAGAAAAAAAATGTCATTATTTAAAATTATTTAGAGTTATTTCAATGGCTAATCAACCATTTTTAACAAATAAATAAATTTTCGTTATGAAAAATAAGCGCAAGCGGAATTTGAATTCACATTTTAAAAAATCTCAATCCCAATATGCTACTGATCAACTTAACTATGAGAAGATTCTATCTAGGATTTTGGTTGGTATTTGACAAATCGTATGTAATCGAGATAATCTGGTTACTGCTACTTATATTTTTAGATCATCCTTTAACAGTCCGAGAAATGTATCATAATTTTCCATGAATTTAAAAAAAGTGTATATTGCACACTTGAGTGCAACTTCTATTGTTATAATTCTTCTTCCATATTAAAAATATTTTGAGGACAAGTGTTCTGTTGTTCAGTACTCGGTTAGTGGTTGTGTTCTTGAGTTAATGTTTAATCATAAATGAACATAATATTCAGAATTTTTCTTAATATTAATACTCAGAATTATTTTTTTAAATATTTTTAGCCGATTATGGCACTTCTCTTTCAAACAAATTCTATTTGTGGTTACTTCTGCTTAGTTGGAATACAAATTTGCTGCTATTTATAGTCTGAAACTTTATAGTATTAACCCAGATTATTGCAGAAGTTAATTCAAATTCCTGACTTGCACACTTTCTTTTATGTAGACTTATTTTATTTCTTTTGATAAACAAACACTCTATGTTCTGTCTCCCATGATGTTTTTCTATGTTCTTAAAATCATACTTTAATACCTTTTTCATATATGTCTACATATATTGCTTTATTGAAACGCACAGTTTTGATAACTGAAAACAAAATTTTCTACTTTTTAACAGTGTGTGTTTTTTTTTAAAAAAGCGTTAAATTTGAAGCTGTCATGATGTTTCAAATTGATGAAAATGGCTCAAACAGTATAAAAATTTTTATTATGCTTCTTTCAAAATCGTGTTAGTGTCAAATATTCAAATGAAAATGCTTATTCGCAACATCAAATACGTACGTGGTAAAGGTTAAAAAAGTATTTTGTCATTCCAATATGATCGGGTGCATCCAAAAAAAAAAAAAAAAAAAAAAACATTCATTAATTCAGGCAAAAAAACATGGGTAAAAGCTTTTGGTAGCAGATATTTTGTTATAAATTGGTAAAGAACTTGTTCTGACGAAAGTTCTCTGAAGAATCTCTGAAACTAAGGATAATGATTTTCTAAAATATGTATATTAAAATATTTTAGTTCCTCGCATTTCTAAAGGAATTTTGCAGTTACTAAATAATATTATCAGTATGTAAAAATACTTATTAAATATATTATAAAAATAAAATATATAATATTGATTTATAAAGTTTAAAGTTTGTATAATTAAAATTTATATCCAGTAAGCTAGGAAAAATTGTGAGATAATCTATAATTTAATTTGCGTGAAAATCTACATTTTCGATAACGTAGGAAAAAATACTTCTCCCTTTCGCTCTAATATATTAGATTTATTAACTATTATTTATCAATAATATGAATAATGTTTTCAGTGCTAATGAAAAAATAACTATCCCTGTTTGAAATTTAAACGCATTAATTGAATTTTATTTAAAATATTATTTTTAAATTGTTTTGTAAAGTTCTTGAAAAAATTTAAATACAGATAATTTTATAAATGTTTAAGTAGTAAATTTTCGATATGTTATTAAAACATCCCTGGAAATTGAGTTATGGATTAGGAAATTGAAATCTTTTGTTTTACTACGATCTGGATATATATTTATAATTCTTTAAAGATTTGAAAAAAAAAACAATTTCCTCTAATAAAAAACATTATTCCTCACGTACGTACCCGAGTAGCCTTTACAATGTGATAAAGAGTTTTGCGAATACGAAAATTTGTATTTTTATTAATGTTATCAATATTTAAGAAAACATTATCATGTACGTAAAAAAAAAAAAAAAAAAAAAAAAAAAAAAAAAAAAAAAAAAAAAAAAATTGTACAAACAAAAAACAAACAAACAAAATAAGAAAAAATGAAACAAACAAAATAAGACTAAATTTATCTTTGAATTTTTGTTTATCCCCACCAGTAAAATGTTAATTTGAAATCTGCCTTTTTTAATCAGTGCATTTTCTCGATTTAATAACACATAAATTTCTTTTTTTAAACCGGTGACGAATCATTAAATATTTCGTAAGAAGCTGCCTTCGCGAAGCGGTTAAATATCACATTAAGTGGAATTCTGCTATTAAACCGTTTACAAAATAAACTAGTTAAATGTCAATAATTAAATTTAGTTTTTTATGGTATGTACCAATTTAAATATGTTGAATTTGAAACACATGATATCCTTGATATAATGTGATGTTTGTAATTTTTTATTAGATTGAGCAATAACCAAAACTTCTTGCACACAATTATTTTTTTATGATAATAAAACTATGCGAACTAAAGCTTCTAATTTAATTCAATATATGAATTATTTTAGTAAATTATAACGCGTATATAATAATTTATCTATGAATAATCCAAAACAAAATATAAAAAAATGGGACTCTTAAATTTAAAAGCGATTTAAGTTCACTATTTCTTTAAAAAAAAAAAAAAAAAAAAAAAAAAAAAAAAAAAAAAAAAAAAAAAAAAACGAAATTTTATCTTCAACTTCAAAGATATTTTAGAATAAAATTAAATATATCATATGGTTTACTATTTCTACCTTTTTAGTCATATGGTGCAAAATGCAGAGACGTTTAAAATTCAAAGAAATCTTGTTAAACTTTGAAAAATCTTTTTTGAGAACTTAAGATGCTATTCTTTAAAGACAGATATAATATAAAAGAACTTTCATGGAAGAAATTTAAAAATATTTTTACAAAAACTGTTTTTGAATTAAATTATTTGAATATTAAAATGCATGTGAAGTTTTTTTTTTCAAAAAGTGAAATAAATGAATGCATAAATAACTAAAGAAGTTGTGTGAAAAACAAATCTGCATACACTGTGTACCTATAACACGGTACTACTTTTAAAAACTTTTCTCATTGATTTTCTGATTGATAATTCTCAACAATCATATATTAACGTTGTTATTTAATTTAAATAAAAAATAAGAACAAATGCTCAAAAAGTTGTTTTAATTGCTGATTAAAATGAAAATATTGTATGCAACATATACTTGAGGAAAATTTTGTTTTAGAATTATTCATTTACATATCTTTTATGTCGTATCTTGTTCAAAACATAAAAGTTACTGTTACTGTCTTTTTTTCAATGTTTTTGTTACAGTATTCAACAAATTAAACTTAGAAGCTGATTATGATTGTATTAGTGGATTTTTTTTAAATGTATTAGCTCTGAATACTGAGATAAAAACACGAAACGTGAAAAATTTTAAAGCATGTAACAAAAGTGTAAACGAAAATAAGTACAATTTTCACGTTCTTGTAAAAATTTATTATCGAGTAAAAAGAAAATGTAAAACAAAATATTAAAAACCAGATTAAAATTAACTCAAACAAAAGATTTAAATTATCATAAAGCATCATAATGAATGCACTTTCTTCGCGTTTGGGCTGTTTTATTGTTAGAAAATACTGCTTTTTTTTCAACTAGTGTTTGTTTCTATATTACAAAAATTATTTTTTATATTAAAAGAATAATAATCTGTGCTTGAACAGACATTTATTTATGCTTTTTGCTTCATATAGTTTCACAAATAAAAAAAAAAATTAGTATATTTCTAATGAAATACATTATTGAATTACATTTTTTGTAAAAACCATAGTTTAATAGTGTTTTGCTTTTTTGTATAAGATGTGTAAATTTCAATGACATATTTTTTATTATTGATTAGTCAGGCGACAATACAAGATTAATTTTATATTGATATTCTAATATTTTTCCTGCGCAGAAATAGCAACAGTCACAATAGAAAGGCTAGGTTTATTATTTTATTCTTTGTGAAATGAGAAATAAGCAAGTGATACGATGTTTACATTTACCTGAAACTCATTAAGAACACATAATATATTCCTAGTTTATTGCTAAATAACAATTAAAACATAAAATGTATAAATTTATAACATTTTTAATATAAAGTCTCCTTAATATCAAAACAGTATTCGGCCATTATTTCCGGCCATAAATTTCAAATCTCCTATACTATTGACCATGCTTCAGAGCTGCTTGCAACGAAAATTATCCGATTATAAACTATAGTGCTGTTTTAGATTCATTCTCTATTTTCGAGCAGACGACACAGCACAGCTTGAATATACACATGCATCAGCTGTGTAACTCACAGTTGCTGCAACGACCATTCCTCTAGAATGTTATCCTATGGCTTAGATCTGTCGCAAAAACATGCATAACACAGATAACAAAATCGATCAGTGGATCAATCAATATTTACTATAAATACAGGCTAAAAATATCTTATAATAATATAGATATCATATTAATTTTAATTTTTTTTTTAACTTTCTAATTCACATATTAAAATATATCAAATTATGACAGCGTCACAAGTGCTTCATGAAAAAAAATATTATAATTAGAAAAGTGTTTTAAATTATTTATAATAAACTTAGATTTCTGATCATTTATACATACTTAAACAGAATTCAATGAAGAAATATGAGAAAAGGCAGTATACACCCCTTCTTAAAAATTATAAAGAGCTTAAATTTATCTTAGAAAACAAAAAAGGGATGCTTTACCCATCGATAGAGTTAGAAGAATGGACAAAAATGTTATCTGTTAAGGATAAACTAAAAGGCATTGACAATTTAAATTCTTTTGTGATAGGAATCATTTCATTCGAGAGTAATTTAGCAAAAAGTCTATTTATCACTGTCAAAATTCAAAAGAAGTTAGATTAGTTGATAATTATTCAACATAATATGGAAGAGTTTTGAGTCTTGTATTTGATGTTGCAGAGTATTTTATTTAAGCGAAGGACATTACAAAATCGGATGCTAGATGAATGACTTATTTTCAGAACCATTTGCTAAGTTTAGGTTTTGATGCCTCAGATAAGTTAATCGTTTATTCTCTGTGATTAATGTAATCTTGCTGAAATAATTTTTCATCTAAAGAGAAGTTAAAGACTTATCTGCTAACACGATAAATTATATGATAAATTCTTAGACAGTATTTAACATTTAAAAGAATTTAGATTGAAATATGTTTCAAAATGAACATTTTCCATTTTGAACATTGAAATGAACACCGTTTGTCTACATTTGAGGGGTAACTTCTGATTTTAACACTCAATGAATAAGAATAAAAAGGATAAAATCTCATTTTATTAAAAAATAATAAATAAATAAATAAAAACAATTAGATTTCTACAAAAAGCAGACCTTTTTTTGAAAACTTTAAATACCTCGTCACCTGAAAATAATAAGGTTGTAACTCGGATTATTATCTTTTGCGCAAACAGCTATTCGTAACAAAAAACAACGAATGGATAAATCAATATTGATTATAAATAAAGGCTAATAATGATTTAGAAATCATATTGATTTTATAAAGCTGCAACATTCTAACTCATGCGTTAAAATATACTAAATTATGTTTGTGCCACGAGAATTTCATAAAAAAGTAAATGAATTGAAGAATGTTTTAAAGATTTTTATAAAATCTTAGGTTTTTGTCTATTTTTAACATGCTTAGAAAAAAATTCAAACAAGAAATGTCAGAAAGACAGTATACATCTCTTCCAAAAAATAATAAAATGCTTAAATTTGTCTTAGAAAAAAAAGTTTTTTTAATCCTTTGGCGGTATTAGAAGAATGGCCAAAAAGTTATCTGTTAAAGAGAAACTAAAAGGCATTGACGATTAAAGTTCTTTTGTCATAGGAATCGTTTCATTCGTGAGTAATCTAGCAAAAAGATCATTTATCACTGTCAAAATTCAAAGGAAGTTAGATTAGTTGATTAATTTATTCAATGCGACTTGGAAGACTTTTGAGTACTGTATTTGATGTTGAATATTTTATTTAAGTGAAGGACATTACACAATGGGATGCTAGATGAATGACTTATTTCCCCAACTATTTGCTAAGTTTAGATTTTGATGCCTTAGATAAGTTAATAGTTTACTCACTGTGATTCATCTAATCTTGCTGACGTAATTAGTTATCTAATGAGAAGTTAAAAACTTTTCTGTTAAAATGATAGATTATATGATAATTTCTAGACAATATTTACCATTTGAAAGAGTTTAGATTGAAATATGTTTTTAGTGTCATTTCTATGTTTTCTTTTAAAAACAAAATCTAGCAAATTTTTATCAAAAATATTAAAATCTTATGGATAAGGCAGTTTACTAAGGTATCCTGGAGCTTTAACGCAAGGGTCAAGCACACTATAAAAAAATTCTAGAGATTACTAAAAATTTCTTAGTAAATTTGTATTCCACAGAATTTTTAGTAACCATTACAAACTTTTTTTTTTGCAAGTGAAACAAATATTTCTTTTGTAAGCTGAACAAAAGAATTTTTTGTATAACGTACTTAAAACATTTTAGTATGAGCCACCAAGCAAATTTTAGTAATAGCTCCAAAATTATTTTTAGTAACTGTACGGAGGTGTAGTAAATTAAAAAGAAAAACTAAATTATAAAAGTAAAAGCAAGTAGACTGTAAATTTAATGGAATGTTTATTTTCTAAGAGTCGCCGCTTGTTGCAGCATTCAGAGCCTGTTGCTAAGAGACCGTTTCTCTCAAACCACTGCGTCACACAACATGTGAGCAGGGGTTACACTAAATTGCCGATTGGCGTATAATTGGCGTGGGCTGTGTTTGTCGCCAAGGCGATGTTAAAAGATCACAATACAGAAGCGGAACATCCCGCCCGGCGTTGAAATATTTTTATATTTCAAGATACATATGCAATACAAGTAATAACACAACATGATACAGATTATAAGCAAAAATAAATAAATAAAATAAATAAACACAAATAATACATGAAAAATTAATACATAATAAAGCACATTTAAAGTTTAGGATCTATGATGTTGTCCTCAATGGGTAATATACTTATTTTTGAAATAGGTCGTTTAAAATTACCCTTAGCGGTACGAACTTCAACTACCCTGACTATCCCGTCCGCGCCTGGGAATACCTTATTAATGCAGCCTAGTGACCAAGTGCAAATGGGTAGTTGTGAGTCCTTAAGCAAAACTAGCATTCCTGGCAGAATATTAGGCCTTTTAAATAGCCACTTGTTTCTTTCTTGTAACTGGCTCAGATAATTATTCTGCCAACGTTTCCATATTAACTGCGTTAATTTTTGAGTCCTTTGCCATTTATTTAGCAAATTATCTTTGACCTCACTTAAATTGGGTTCTGGAATTAAATTAAGAGGCTTTCCTATGAGGAAGTGACCAGGAGTCAACACCTGAAGATCGTCAGGATCTGTTGACAAAGGACAAAGTGGTCGCGAATTTAAAATAGCCTCTATCTGTGTGATAACTGTCAGGAATTCCTTGATCGTGAGATGAGCTGAGCCCACAGATCTTTTTAAGTGGTATTTGAAAGATTTGACTCCTGCCTCCCAAAGGCCACCAAAATTTGGCGCCCTAGGAGGGGAGAACTTCCAGTTAATACCTTCAGAAGCTAAAAAGTTCGAAACTTCATCACTCGTGACAAGTCTGCGTAAACGTTTTAGTTCTGCTGAAGCCCCAACGAAATTTGTAGCATTGTCGCTAAAGATTACAGAGCTTTTCCCACGACGAGCGAAGAATCTTTTTAGAGTCGCTATTATAGCCTCGGATGTCAAATCTGAGACAAAATCCAAGTGCACAGCTTTAGTGACCATACATACAAATATGGCAACATAGATTTTCTGAAAAGTACCCTTTCTTTGACCTTTATATTTTATTTCAAAAGGCCCACTTAAATCTAATCCCACATTTGAAAATGGGGAACTGGGCACTATTCTTTCAGGAGGGAGATCCCCCATCATTTGACTAGCCGTTATAGGTTTGATTTTAAAGCATTGTAAACACTCATGTACAATTTTACGCGCAATATTTCTGCCACGAAGCGCCCAATATTTCTGACGCACTGTGTTCAAAAGAGCTTAGGGTCCTACATGAAAATATCGTTTATGATAATATTGAAAAATTAATTTCGTCAAGCGACAGCTCGCCGAAAGTATAATGGGGTGTTTATGGTCAAAATTCAAATTTGATTTTGCTAGTCTTCCTCCCACCCTCAATAAGCTATCTCCATCTAAAAAGGGATTTAAAAATTTTAACTTACTTGCGCGATGAACCGAAGATCCCGCTTGGAGGGCCGAAATTTCATATTTGAAATACTTTACCTGTTCATTTTTTATTAAATAAACCTCGGCTCTCTTTAATTCCTCCAGCAACAGAGGGCCGGTAGCAGATGTTAATTTTTTACATTTATGTATGAATCTGAAAATATAAGCTAAAATTCTAATTAATTTTTGGAAATTATTGTTAAGATTAATTAAATTATCACAGAAATTAGAGTCAGTATGAATAGCGAATGTCAAGTTGCTGGGAGCTTTAAGCTCACTAGAATAATGTTCATCTTTAATGTTACTTATATTAGAGTCAGTTTTTGCTATTGTTTCTTCAAGAATTGAAAGAGGCGGGCCATGCCACCACAACTGGTTAGAAGACAGGTTTTCCACACTTGCACCTCTTGATATCAAGTCAGCTGGATTGTGTTCTGACGGAATATGAAACCATGGAAAGTTCTTAGTCTGTTCCTTAATTTTCACAACGCGGTTTCCCACAAACGTTTTCAGGAGATGAGGAGCAGTGTCTATCCAAGCTAAAGCAATAGTTGTATCAGAAAACAAATTGACTGAAGCTATTTGTTTGTCTAATGAATTTAAGACCTTGTTAGTGAGTTTAGCCAGAAGAAGACATGCTGACAGTTCGAGACGTGGCACTGTTATTACTTTGGTTGGACACACGCGGGATTTACTACATAATAAGTGAATGATGGTTTCACTAGAATTAGATGTTTGCATGTATATCACTGCGCCATAAGCCTTGGAAGACGCATCTGCGAAACCATTTAGCACCACCGATTGGTTCACAGCTAGGAAGCATCTTGGCACTTCAATGGATTCCAGTTCTTTAAGACTTTCGAGGAAGGTTTCCCATTGTTTGGCAACATGCGAGGGCAGCTTCTCATTCCACTCTATTTTAAGAAGCCATAGCTCCTGCATGAATATTTTTGCTTTAGCAATCACTGGCCCTAAGAGACCGAGAGGATCATAAATGCGGGCAATTTGCGAAAGTACATCTCTTTTTGTGAAATCACTCTTTGTGTTGATATTAACTTTATACCTAAACGTATCATTGAAACTGTTCCACAACATCCCTAATGTTTTAACAGTTATTTCTTCAGAATTTCTGTCCAGGGGAAACATGTCATTATCAGTAGATTGGACCTCATTGGTACACCATTTGTGTAAAACCATCCCTCCCTTAAGGAGGAGTTCTGTTAATTGCAATTTCATTAATCTGAATTCTTCTAAATTGGATGAGCCCGATAGGCAATCATCCTTATAAAAGTCCTTCAAAAAAATTTTCGATGCTAACGGGAATTCCTTTTTCTCATCTAGAGCTAATTGTTGTAATACTTTGGTGGCTAAGTAGGGAGCACAAGATGTTCCATACGAAACTGTTGTTAGCTGAAATACCTTAACCGGGGATGACATACTGTCTTTCCACAAAATTTTTAAATATTTATACTGGGATGGATTTATTTCTATCATCCTAAACATTTGTTTAATATCCGCAGTAAAAGCATAAATATGCTTTCTAAATCTAATTAATATCGAAAAAAGATCATCTTGCAGAACTCCACCCTTACATAATAAATCGTTCAAAGATTTTCCGTTGGTTGACTTGGCACTAGCGTCAAAAACGACGCGTAGTTTTGTGGTTTTACTAGAGGGTCGTAAAACGCCGTGATGTGGTAAGTAATAGCCATCATTAAAGTTCATGTTTTCTTTTATTTCATGCATGTGATTTAAATCTCTATATTCTTTAATAAATTCTGTGTATAAATTTTTCATAACAGGATCTCGATCTAAACGTTGCCACAGAGAGTTTAATCTTTTCAAAGCAAGATTTTTGGAATTTCCCAAATCGGGTTTTAAAACCTGTGGTTTAAACGGCATCGTGACCACAAACCTACCATCCGGTTTTCTGAAATGCGTTTTATCGAAGTGATCATTACAATATTCTAATTCTTCACTGTTACAGGGTTTTAAATTTTGTACTTCTTCAATTTCCCAGAAAGACTTCAAAGTGTCATTAAGAATTTCAAGATTTTTTGTTAAGAAACAATAATTAGTATTATTATTATTTACTGTTTTGTCATAAATACAACCAGATACAATATACCCAAAAAAACTTGATTGCAAATATAAATTATTGCCTAACTTTATTTTTTCTTCATTTAAAAGAGAAAAATACAGTTCAGCACCGATAATTATCTCCACACTGCTTGGAATGTTAAATTTTTTATCCGCTAAACAAATATTTGCTGGAATTTTTAAATCTGATTATCTTTTTCGACTGCGTGAAGTCACAAATGTTTGGAACGATTAATAACTCAATATCATAACTGGCACTATTCATTTTATTTGACAACTTTGATTTGATTCTAGATTTAATGTAAATAGGCAATTTATTTATTCCAATTACAGGAATATTTATTTTCTCTTTTTTCAAGCCTAATATTTGTGATGCTTTAAATGTACAAAAACAGTTCTGCGATGCGGAATCTAATATTGCCCTGAAAGGAATTTTGATGCCATTTACATCTGTCAAATAAATTATTGCAGTGCTAATTAAAACAGATTTATTATTATCATTTTCATACGAAAAAAATGAATGAGCAGTAGTTTCGTTTTGTGATAAATCTTCCGAAACAAAATTGCTATTTATTGTTTCATGTATTGGGAGATTGTTTATAGGATTGTTTACTGGTGTTGTATAGTTATGTAATGATGAATGATGGCTTGCGCTCTTGCAAAAATGACAAGTGCTTTTTGAATTACAATAATTAATGAGGTGGGCTGAACTTAAACAATTGAAACAAAGTTTATTTTTCTTAACAAGGTTAATTCGCTCACTTAACTTCATGTTTTTATATTTAACACAATGATATAAGGGGTGGTTTTCGGTTTTACAGATTACGCAACGTTTACTTTGAGGTTTGTTTGTTTTTATGAAAAAAGGATTTTGCAGTATATTTAGAGGATACGTTAGAACTTATACTATTTAAGATTTGACATCTTCGCTCAAGAAATTCTAAAAATTCATCAAAATTAGGCACTTCATTATCCTTTAATGTTAGTTCGTATTGTTTACGAGTTTCGTTATCTAGTTTATTTAGAATAATATTCAGCAAAATTGCGTTCGAGAAATTATCTCTATCATACTATAAGATCTTTAAAGCCCTTAAATTTTTCTTTACAATATCTAATAAAATGCGGAGATCCTTAGCGGACTCCTGTTTAATTACATAAAGATTTAAAATATTCTTTATATGACAATCTACCATAACTCTTTTATTCTCGTATCTTTGTTCTAACGCATTGAAAAGTGAAACATAATTTTCATCTGGTGTAAGCAAACTCCTCGCTTCACCAGTCAAAGCAGAACGCAAATAAAATAATTTTTCATTATCTTTTAAATTTGAATTATCATTAATAAGCTCATTAAAAGTACTTTTAAATACGGACCATTCTTCAATTCTGCCACTAAAAACCGGCAATATGACCCTAGGTAGCTTAATGCTACACGTTTTAGCTTGGTCCTGTTCAATGGATTTTTTATTAGAATCACTATTTTCATAATAAGCATTAATAGAGGATTTTAAGCTTACCTCTAGTTTTAGAATATCTTCGCCCAGTTGCGAGAGGATTTTTTCCGTTTCTTCCAACTTTTCTTCCTCTATTATTCTGTGATACTCTAGTTTAAGAGCTTCAAACTTTTCTTCTAATTTCGACAGTAAGTCCAGGTGGGCTTTCCATTCGCATAAATTAAAGGTTTTTCCATCCGTTGCGTTAAGTATTCTAGTGACTTGGGCCTTGATATTCCCTCGTCTTCTGTTTAACGATGTTATTTCAATTTCCGACATTATTCATCTTGTTGATGAAGTTCGATAAATTTAATATTTAATGCAATAAAAAAGACACTGGCTCGTTCATACCTCAGGGTCGACGGACCAAAATGTACGGAGGTGTAGTAAATTAAACAGAAAAACTAAATTAAAAAAGAAAAAGCAAGTAGACTGTAAATTTAATGGAATGTTTATTTTCTAAGAGTCGCCGCTTGCTGCAGCATTCAGAGCCTGTTGCTAAGAGACCGTTTCTCTCAATCCACTGCGTCACACAACACGTGAGCAGGGGTTACACTAAATTGCCGATTGGCGTATAATTGGCGTGGGCTGTGTTTGTCGCCAAGGCGATGTTACAAGATCACAATACAGAAGCGGAACAGTAACCATTACGTTTGCCCGAAAGGCAGGAGCTTCCTTCGAGCGGCATCCAGTGGTTAAAAAGACAGACTTCTAAAACGTAAGATTTTCGGTAAATCCGCAAAAGATGGCTGCACCAAACATTGCTACCTACTCTATTTCGACATGTTTCTAAAGGGGAGGGAAAGTTCAGAGATCATTACCCACGGTAACTGCTACGACAGGATTTTCATAAGCATTTATTTACATTCGGTACATATTTGGCGGCCCAGGTACCTTCAGCCTGGAGTTCGGTGCTATGACCACTATGCTGTCACGGAGTGAGTTTTAATAATAGCTATTAAAAATGTAAAACTATTGATTCTATTCGTTGCTAGCTTTTTTGGTGCGAATGCAGTTTACCCTCCTTCTTGGCGAGATTTTCAAAAATCGCCATATTGGTGCGTTTTTGCGTCTTGTCTCCCGGAGCTTCTTGCTCCAAGGCCCGCCACACACCACAGAGACATGCGTCAAAAATCGTGCAACATGACGCAGTCAAACCGGTTTTTTCTTTGATATCAGGGTGAAATTGTCTCATGTCGCACGTTTTTTTGTTCAATGTTTCAATAGTGTGTGGCGGGCCAAGAGACACTACGCAAAAACACACTTTCCAAGATGGCGGCAATCAAAATAAACAAAAAGCACATAAAATACAAATCTAAAGAGAAAAAAAAGGAGAGTTTCTACATACCCAGAACCGCTGTTTTGCTCCGGATGTTCCTGTTTTGCTCCGGATTGACTGGTCATTCATATACTTTTTCCCGCAAACTTTCACCAGCGTAAAGTATCCATTTGAATACTTTACTTCCTCATTCAAACAATCAACAACATTCTTTCTGAAATCAACAACTTCCATAGTAGTTACTGAACGGTATCTAACTAAATATAAAAAGAGGAAAATGCAAAAAAAATAAACTCACTCGTTGAATGCAAGACGCAACTCCCAAAAACAACGCTACCGGAAGCAATTTCTAAGCGGGAATAACGATATCCAAAAATTTAAAAGCTCTCTTTCAAGTTCTCCTCTTTCGTCCAGTCAGAAAACATTTAACAAAAAGGAGCGTCCAATCACAAACGGCTTAGAAATCGGTAGAATACGTAAACCGGAGCACTCCTTACGGTTGCCATATTGAAGATCCGAGAGGAGAAAATGAAAATGCAGTGTTGCCATATCGAAACATTTATCGCTAAAAAAAAGTCGCCTTGGCGAAGGAGAATAAACTACATTTCTCCCGCTTTTTTCTAATAATTCTTACAGATTCCTTGTAACCTAGTAAGATTACGAAAAATTTTTTAGTAATTACAAGGATTACTAAATTTTTTTTAGTAGATCGACCCTTTTTTTTTACAGTGCACTACAAATTTTTGGATAGGCTTTGGATATTTTTTCAAACAAATATAAAATTTGGTGCAACAACTTATTCACTACGTATACAAGAAAATATACTTTAGATGATATGAATTCATGAAACGTAATATCGTGATTTCTTTACCAAAGATATTACCCACCTATGTGGGTGATAATGCCATGCAAAAAAAAAAAAAAAAAAAAAAAAAAAATTATCAAAAAATTAACTAATGTCTTGTAAATTCTCCAGTTCTAAAGATAGAAAATGGAAAGGCCGAGAAAATGACAAATGACTCTTTCTTACAATTAATTGAGTTATCAGGATGCAGCAATATTTAGATGATATTTTATTATTCTACAATGCAAAAAATAGCAATACTTAATATATGGAAATTTTTCAGTATAATTTTCGGTTTCCAGCATTGACAATAATGCTCTCTAGTACATAAAAAAAAAAAAAAACATAAACCATCTTCGAATATAGTTTCAGCACTTAAAATAATCAACTAGAGTAATAACATCAGTGCATGACGATATTAGCCCTGCATACTTATTGCGTAGTATATTTTAAACAATAAACTACTTCTCGAAAACATTCCTTGAAATAATTATAAATTCATGTAATAAACAAAGTATTGCCTTATAAATATAATGTTTTCAGATCTCAAAACACACCTCTCAAATTTTAAATCTCGCGTTCATCCTTACGTGCTTCTTACAGCGATAAGGTCTACAAACAACAAAAGGGGTGTTTTATCCCCTTTACAAACAAATTCACTTTTGGTGGTTGTTTGTGAATCACATTACTCAGGGCCCTCATGTGCAGAGCTATAAATGTCATATATCATAGTTATATATCACAGTTACGCGTAATATTCAGCAGTCGGAGTTGTTATAGACCTTGGTATTATCAGACTGGATTTTTTTTTAAACGTTGGCAATAGCATAACATTAGAAAATCAATTTAATAATTATAAACACTGATGCATCTTTATACGAGACAGATATTTGTTGGTACTGCGTATTATAATTCGCTTTTTTAGAGGCTTGCTCCGTTCGAATTCGAATCCCAACACTCGTCGTTATTAAATGAATATTCTCTATATAAACTTAAATAATCTCGAGGCATGTTTAGGAAATAATAAATTAATTACGAAAATTTGAATGCAATGAGAATTATTTTTTCCGGTTCTTTATGTTTAAATGATAATTTCTGACACTCAAAGAATAAGAATAAAACGGATAAAATTTCCATTTATTATATTAAAAAAAATATTTTTTTAAATTTTAAATAGAAAGTGTAAACACTCAAAATTGCGGGGGAAAAATGTTTCTTAATGAAAGAAAATATAACACTGAAAAAAATGTACAATAACACATTTTTAGTTACTCATGCTTCCGAAAAACATTCTATATTTATAGACCAATACGTTTTTGAAATTTTAGGAAACATTACTCAAAAATTAGAATTTTTTTTTTTTTTGGTTCTGATTGATACTCGGAATCAATAATTAATTAATTTGAGAATTCATTGGATAAGTATAAAAATGGGGAACGGGGCTAATCCTTCCCCTCCTTAATTTAGATAAACGGTTGTTTTATGCAAAATTATCATATTTTATTCAAATTTTAGACATAGGATAAATCTGATGAGAGGACATCCGTGATTGGTTTTAGGAGATCATTGGAAAAGCGTAAGAAAGGGGACGGGGGCTAACCTCCCCTCCCTTAAGTTAGGTAAATAGGATTTTCATGCAAAATTATCAGATTTCATTCACATTTTAGACATAGAATCATTCTGATGAGGGCACCTCCATGAGTGGCTTTGGGAGCTCATTGGAAAAGTGTATAAAGAGGGCGGCTGGCTAACCCCCCCCTCCACTTTAATTTAGATAAATGGGATTTTTATGCAGAATTACCAGACTTTATTCAAATTTTAGATATACGATCATTCTGGTGAGGCACCTCCGTAATTAATATTGGCTGTTTATTGGATGAGCATGAAGGAGGGGGAAGAAATGGGGGTAACCCCCCATGATGTAAGCTAATGTGTTTTTCACGCAATTTTCTTCAAATTCTCGATATAGGTTCATTCTGATAAGGTACTTCCTCATAGGTTTTGGGACTTCATTGTATAAGTATAAAAAGGGGTCGGGATACTATTACGCTTAATTTAGGTAAATGGTTTTTCATGCAGAATTAACTGGTTTGCTTCAGTTTTGGATACAAGTTCATAGTGATAAGATGCTTCCCTGATTACTTGTGGGGTTCTTCTGTTAAGTATATAGAGGAAAACAGGTGATTACTCCCTTAAATTAGATAAATTGGTTTTTCTGCAGAATTATCCGATTTGCTTTAAATTTTGTATGTTGGTTCTTTGTGATAAAGCAAATCTCTGAATCCTTTTGGAGGTTTAATGGTTAAGTATAAAGAAGGGACCGAGGAATAACTTCTCTTAAATTATATAAATGGTTTTTTATACAAAGTTAGCCGACTTGCTTCGAATTTTGGATGTAGGTTTACTATATGATAAGGCGTATATCTGATTAATTTTAAAGCGTGCAGTGATTAAGTAGAAAAAAGGGAAATGGAGGGGGCCTTTTTCTCCCATTAATTTGTGTTTTGAAGGGCATTATACCTTGAAAATATCAGGCTGTAATATACATTAGTGTGCATAGTCTTCGGGCTCAATGTCATCAGCTTAACTGGGCAATATGCTTTTTTATTCATACTGGAATAGATTTTTTCCGTATGCTCTCTATTATCAAGTAAAAATTTTCACGATTAACAAACCTGTTTTACAAACAAGCAAGAGAAATAAACACCATTTACAATATCAAAATTTATTTTATTGGGAGTTTCAGTTAAAAACACATATTTGCAAATGTATAATATTCGAAAACCTTACATTACGGGTTAATCAAACGGATAATTATGCTATAAAATCAAAGCGAAAGAGTTATGGAACATCAACAAGCAGTAAAGGAATTTTGTTTCTATGAAGGATTCTTCAAATCTGGAAAAAATACTAGTTTCACAGTACTTTAAATATAAAAAAAGGGCTCTGCGAAATCTTATGTAGTTTAAAAAAAAGTTACTTTGTATTTCCATTCGAGTTATGTTAAATTGTGCTTGATAAAAAAGCATTCGTCCTTTTTTGTGGTGAAGTATTGATCAAAATATAATACAGGCAATTCATAAATGTGATCGCAGATCGTACAGTAGGTTTTGATTTTTATTTCTATCAAAACAACTTACCCTTTAATTAATAAAGTCAAAGTGTTAATTTATAGTTATGAAATTATTAAACAGATTGTGGCACCAATAAATTTAATTTTAAAATAATTTTAAAAGAAAATTATTTATTTTAATCAAATTAAAAATGTTCAAATCAAATTCTATAAATTAAATCCAAAATTTCAAATTTTTTGAAAAATCAAAATTAAAAAGGGGGGAATTGAATTTCTAAAAACAAAAAAGAATTGTTTAAACAAAATTTAAATTGTTAAAAAAATTAAAAAGGCGCTATATTTTTTAAAACAGAAATAAAATTAAATTCTAAAAGAATATGAATGTCAGCGATAAAAAAATAATATAAACAATTTAATTGCCTAATTATACGAATTCTCTTCTAGTTAAATCCATCTTAGTATGAAAACTTGAAGCGCCCGCACCATGTTCAAACTAAGAATCTTCTGTTTACTAACGAGATGCTTTGCCTCCAAGATATGATGTCGACGCGAAAGACATTGCAATTCAGATTTTCTTTTGAAATTTTAAATCACAAAAATGAATGGTTGAAACCGATAAAATTGATTTAATTAAAATAATAGAGTTTTTCAAAAAAGGCTGATTTATCATTTGTCGTGTGATATGAGGCATTCTGCTGCAAGTACACAAGATGTTAAATAACTGACTTGAATCTGTAACAGACAAACAGAGCACAGAGATGAATAAAGTTGCTTTAGATGAAATAAACCCTAAAAAATGAGCTATAATGTCCCGATACATCCTGGAACTCTGTATATGATTAATTAAGTACAGAAATAAATTTTTAAACTCGTCATAATGAACACTTATTAATATTAAATATACAGTTGTTTTAAAATGTATTAGAAATTTTAAAATTAAACAGATAGTGAAACATAACGGAAACTATACATATTATATAAAAATGAAAATGAAATTTAGTTTTGAACAGAAACTAAAAGTATCCATTTTATCCAGAAAATCCATGTAAATATAATATAACTAATTTAATGCTTGAGTCATGGCAAATGTAATCAAGTTAGATATCAGTTAGCTCAAGTAATTTATTGCTAAAGATGTCTTACAACTTATGCCTAATTTCAATTTCCGGATGGAGATGCTGTATTACCTTCTCGAACAATGTAATCATGTTTAACAGTATAAACTACATTATAAAGTGCTTTTAAAAATGTTTCCTGTCAACTGGTTACATATTATTAATTAAGGATGTAATATAAGGAAAAGGAGAAAAGGCAGGTTGTTTCTACATAATTATTGCACTATTTTAGACAATATATACATAATTGTACCAAAAAATTTAATTAAGAAAAACAATTATTATGAATGAAAATTTGGTAATTAAAATAATTTAATTTTAATGATATTTTTTGGTGTTTCTTACAAGATGTCTGCTGTGAAAATTATGAATCACTATTCTTTAGTATATACTACCTCTGACAATACAGTTCGGTGAATGAATTCAGAACGACCGATCTGGCAACACTGGGGAAACAAAACGCTGCACCTGCATAGAGGCAAGTGTTAACCATCTTCCCCCACCGTTGTTAAGTTGAGCGTCGTTTATGTTCTGTGTAAGACGTGCTTTACTAAGTGCTTGTTCGGTGTGTTGGTTCTTAACTGAGAACAGGAAAATGAACGAACAAAATATCAGTTCAAAGTTTTGTTTTATGCTTTGCAAGACACTAAAAGAAATTCACGAGGGCTGGTGCAAATTGAACATCCGCCATACTCGCCAGATCTCAATCTTCCAGACTTTTTCCTATTTTCACGACAGAAACTCTCTTTGAAAGAGATTTTACCATATTGCTGACATCCAACAAAACGTGACGAAGCTTTTGATCTCCATCTCAAAAGAAGACTTCTTGCGAATTTCCCAGGACCTTTATAGCAGATCTCAGCGATTCATAGTTATTGGAGATGACTATTTCGAACAATGGTATGGTAACTTTCGTTAATATTTCATCTACTTTAATGTTACAGGACAATTCACCGAAATTTATTGTCAGAGGAAGTATTATGAATTCAAAACTTACAAACTTACGATCCAAGAATATTTAACGTTAGTGCATATAATTATTTTATGTTTATTCTTAACATTTATTATTTATTGTTCTGGTAAATTGTAACATGTTTTGTTATATCACATAAGTATATTAGAAACTCATGTGCAGCCTCGGCTGACAGCGTCGTTAACTTTTCATTTATAATATTTTAAATTATGTTTATTCAGTTTTTTTAATACAAATTATTTAAAAAACATATATTAATTCTGTTTTACAATTATATTTTTAAAATGTAATTGGAAGAAATAATTTGCTCATGAAAAGCTATTCTAAATTTAAAAAAAGAAAAAATAAATAAAACTATTGATTTTGAAGAATTAATATGAAGGAAAGTCTGAAAACTATTTTCCCCTGGCGACTTTGGACATAGGTGTGTATGAAAGACAAAAGATATAATGAAACATTAAAGGTAAGACGCAGTTTTACTTTTTACATAAATGCCAATTGAATTGAGGCATTTGCCATACCCCTTTATAAGCTTCAAAAAGACCTCCAGGAAGAAAACAGGGCTTTGCATACGAAAAAAGCGTTGCGTCGCTCGTGTGATTTCGACATTGCTTCCAAAGTTGCAATAAAGAATTGCTTATGTCTATAGTGGTCATGCACATCCGCTCAGATCTCGATCTGTACAACCCTTGTTTAAACCGCTCTGCACCTTTTGTTACGACATCAAATCTGGCCCATAAACCTCCACAAAGACACATCAACAAGTGTTGGACAGACCGAAATCTGGACGGACGTGCACGGCCTCGATAGACTTAAGCAATGTTTGATTACAACTTTGGATGCAATACCGAAATCGCACAAGCGGCTGAAGGCTTCTTTCGTGTACAAAGCCCTGTCTTTTTTTCCTGGAGGTCTCTTTGAAGCTTATAAAGGAGTATAGCAAATGCCTCGATTCATTTGGCATTTACATAGAAAAGTAAAGTTACATCTTATCTGTAATGCTTATTATATGTTTCGTCTTTCATAAACACATCTATCGACAGTCACCAGGGAATCTTATTTCCGGATTCTCCCTCGTGTAATGGATAAAAAAAAATTCACACATAATGTCATATGCTTTACATTGTACACTGTAAAAAAAAATCTGTGAAGGTACTAAACATTTTCTAGGAAACTGGGATTCCAAGAACTTTTCATGTAACGATAACAGGAAAAATTCATGTAATCGATTCTGAAACTTGAATTTTTGCTGTTACTGTTACAGGAAAAGTTCTTGGAATCCCAGTTTCCAAGAAAACGTTTAGTACCTTTGCAGATTTTTTTTTACAGTGTATGCTTAAATGAAAAATAAAATCAAGTTTTCACAATAAATGCATGTAATTCTACATGAATCATTGTAAAGATGAAATTTTACGTTTATTTTATATTCAAGTTTTGTTATTTACATAACTTACTTTTTGTGTGTTTGTTAAATTATTGTTACGTTTAAGCTTGTGTCTGACTGAGAGATGAAAATTATTCATTCACTGTAAAAAAAAAAAAAAAAAAAAAAAAAAAAATCTGTGATGGTACTAAATATTTTCTAGGAAACTGGGATTCCAAGAATTTTTCATGTAACGATAACAGGAAAAATTCATGTAATCGATTCTGAAACTTGAATTTTTGATGTTACCGTTACAGGAAAAGTTCTTGGAATCCCAGTTTCCTAGAAAAGGTTTAGTACCTTTGCAGATTTTTTTTACAGTGTTGAATACAATTAATAAAGAATAAGCAAAGCAAGAAAAAATATAATTCTTTGTATAATCAGTCATATTAAAAAAATATTTTTTTTTATTCATTTTTTCTAGCTTCATAATAATATAAATTTATCAATCTATTTCTAATAAATCTTTGATTAAAAAACATTAAAAAAGCAAACGAAAGTAAATTTATATTTTTAAGCCAAAAATTAAAAATGACTCAAAATAAGGCAATAATGCTTTCAACAGCTATTAATGAAACGAACGAAACTGCATGTTGTGAAATCCATCAGAAATAATGGCGTGGGCAAACTTTATTGGAATACTGCAGATATTACTTACAAATTAGAATTAAAAATTTGATAAAAAAGATTTTTCATATTTTCAGTTATTTCTAATGGTTCATAAAATCCATCAAAAAGTCTTATATTTATAAAAAGATTAAAATATTTTTAAAAATTTAGTATTTAAATTTAAAATAAGTTAGAATACTTTTAACCTAAGCAATGTTTGCGACCAGCATGTTTATAACCCGAAATTTAAAAGCGGAAAAAATTAACTCAATTTAAATTTCACTGTATTATTGGAATTTTAACGGAGGTTTTGCAATTTTTTTTACATTTGTGTCGTTTTAAGTTTCATTAAAAATATGTGTAATTTTCTTGTAAAATTGCTATAACTGCTGATGTTGTCAATGAAGTAAAATAATTTAAAAATTTGTGAAAGTGAATTGTATATAACTTCTCTTTGCTGTGTGTTTTCTTTGAAGAAAGGAGTGTATTTTAATTACTTTTTTATCATTTACTTAAAACTGTTATATTTTTCAGGAAAAGCATGATATGGTATATGAAAATTTATGTAAGATCTAAAATGGTAGATGACACATAATATTATTGAGAACGCAGTAGTGTTATTCGATCTGGTAAGAATGAAGTGGTTTGCGCTTAAAAAATATAAATATATTTTATTATAACGAATTATTAACAACAGTTCAGTTTTGTGAAGTTGAAGTTTTAAAGGAATATATTTTATAATATCTTACTCGTAATCTGATGCTTTTGCACAATGACAATTAATTGTAAAACAAACACTTATTTTAGAATACAATAAGTAATTCAGAAGTATTCTTTGTAAAGAACTCGTTTTGTACCCAAACATTTCCCTTCTGTGCCTTCAGATCGTAAGCTATACGACTGCTGATATGATACGGCGATTAAATGGTCCTGGTAAATAAAAAGATTAGAGTAAAATTTTACATGTATACCAATATATATAAATATAAATATAATTCGAAATAGTTGGCAAAAATATCTTTAAAAATATTAATAATTAAAACTTAAAAAAATCTTTTATTAGAATATAAAAATTTAAACTGGTATAAAAAATTACCAAATTTATCAAGAATTTTTTTTATAACACAAGAAACTATTTTATTTGTTTATTCATAGAACATATAAGCTGAAATGTAAGATAAAAACTACATCAAAAGATAGGAGGTATTATCATTTTTTATATGTTTAACAAACATAATAAAGTAGATTACATTTCGATTGATCTAAAGTCTGTGAAAAAAGTATACTTTTTATTAAAGACGCAATTAATATCCCCATTAAAAATGTTTTTATTTATTTTTTACATGCATCGTTTGCTTCAGGGAATCTTAATTAACGTTTTTCTGCTAATTTTGGAAGTTATATATATTTGAATAATAATGTGCAAAACAAAAGAAAAATTTTTTTTTCTTTGTTTAGAATATAATTAGAAATCCTCACATTTTCCCAAGACTACAATAACCCAATATATATAATCCTTTAGTTAAAAAAAATCGCAATTTTTTATGGATACTAAAAATAAGAATAACTAAGAATAACAATTCCCTTCTAAAAATTTAATCAAAACTATAACTCGTATTACTGATTGAAAATTTTAAATTTGTAAGCAGACACTTATCAACTGCTCTAAAAAAACGAAGTTTCATTATTGGCAGCATGACATGACTTAAATAATTTTGGCTCGATCCGAATAATTTTTCGCTAGAAATATTTGTATTTTTAGGCAACATTACCTACAATTCCAATGAAAAATTTCTGGTACAACAATGCACAAACAATTAATTCTTTTAATCTAAAAGGGATCTCATGATAGTTTTTTTTTTTTTTTGTTATGTTATTTTCTTAAATTTTCTCTTGAGTTGGATTGAATAAAAAACTACCTTTACTAGAACATAAAAAGGAAATTTTGATTAAAAAATGGAAAAATATTTTTAGAGAAGTACTTTTTAGATGTCCCTATGTAGAAATTTATTTGCTTTTTTCTAAGAATACATAATATAACCTGGAATAAAAGAAAAAAACAATACGCAAAAAGGCACGTGTTACGAGTCATTGTTTAATTTGCTTTAGAATCTTATAAAACGTACAAAAAACAAAAATAAATAAATAAATAAAAGGATTTACTCTAATGCTTCGAAATTTCTCAAAGACATTTCGTTTTTATCAAACATGCATTTTGTTTTCCCTTGTTGAAAAGTTTTCGTTTATTTATTTGTACAGGAAATCAATCTTAAGAAACGTTCATTCGGTATTTTGGAGGATTTTTAAAAACAACAATACGTACAAATAAAATATTTCTTTTGATTTAGATTACTATAAGAAATTTCCATTTTGATCAGAATACGTTATTACAATATGTACAATTTTTTACCCAGTTTCAAATAAATGCGAACACGTTATAATTTTTTGTTTTTAAAAAATAGATTGCGATATTTATATAAATAAAAAAAACAATTACAGAAGACTTGAATTTGTGTCACTTTTATCAAAAATCTTTTAATCAGTGCTTGCCATACTATTACATCTTTGTTTATATTATATTATTTTTATGTATTATATATTTAATACTATATATATGAATTTAATTTGTTATAATTTTGATGCGTTTCATCTTTTGCTTACCCATCATACGCAATGTAGGGTTATGAAAATCAAAAATAAATTGATGGATTTACGCGTTATAGACACTGGAGATTCCAAAAAACATATTTTGAGGGAAAAACATTGCCGTTTGTCAGTCTGTTTATCTGTCTATGTATCAGTGTGTCTGTAAACGCTAAATCTCGCGAGCAAATTGAGATAGAGACTTGAAATTTTGTATGTACTTAGTATGCAAGAATGGAACCAAACCTATTTCATATAAGTAATCTCGATTATCCGGAACTATTTTTTCGGACTCTCGAAACATTCGTTCCTATGAAAGGTAAATAAAAATTTTAAGGAGTGTTCGTTAAAAGCAATAAAATAACACAAATTTTGCATAAAGTACGAAGTCGATTGAATTATTAGTTGCCGAGATATTTGTAATCATGTTTTCCATATTCTTTGATTTTACATTACCTTGTGTTTCATTCACATTTCAATTCAACGCTATATTTTAATTGGAAATGAGACGCTTAATGCGGCGCAGTAAACTGTTAATTAATATGTTGATTTTTTGGAAGCTCTAAGGATGTTTCTTTATGCAATTCTGTACTTCTTGCGTAGTTTGGTGTTTTATATAATTTGTCGAGATTGATTCTTCAGTAATTCATTAATAGAGCACTACAATGTATATTAAAAAGCACTAGCAGGAGTGACCGAGCTAAGCTCCGTCAAAATTAGCTTTGTGTTCAAAGACGCTTAATCCGACGCAGTAAACTGTTAGTTAATATGTTTATTATTTTTGAAGTCATAAGGATGTTTCTTTATGCAATTCGATACTTCTTGAGTAGTTTGGTGTTTTATATAATTTGTCAAAATTGATTCATCAGCATTTCATTAATAGAGCATACAATGTACACTGGTGTCCAAAATTTAAGCATAATTGGTAATTAAGTAATTATTTTTAAGTAATGAAAGAAATATGAATCGGAATGTGCTGAAACTCCAGGTGTGTAAACAAAATAGTACGCGTCACATATTTTCGCGAAGAGTTTTCCCCGAAATCGAACAGAGGACCGTCAACAAATTGAAAAAGAACGAAGATCTTTTGGATAACCCTGTCAAAACTAATGTAGCAAAAGCGTTCAAACTGCACATTATGATTAATTGGCTTATTGTAATGTACTGTGTTAATTTTTACAAGGATAGCATGTATACTCGTAGAGAAATTAAGGTTTTTATAAAACAGTCCTAAGTTTTTTGCTTATAATTTGCAGAGTTCTTATTATAAAATAATGTTCTTTTCTGAAAATATGACAAACATCATTGTACACAATACCCTGTCATCAGAATTTAAAAATAATAAAAATTGTATGAAAAATGAGTATGTTTAGTAAATAATTTTTCATTGCGCATGCGTCAACGATATCAAAATGTCATTTGCATATTGTGTTAGCTAAATGTATAGAGCAACTTCTGTAAAAGTTTCAAAAACATAGCTTGAAAATTCGGAAAATGGGAGCCTATAGAATCAACTCAAAATCCTTTAATCCCTAAATGAAGCAAAAAGATGAGGGGCTGTATCCATATTCCATTGTTTAGTGCCTACACATTATTGCACGTACAACTATATTTAGGTAAAACCCCTGATTTTTTTGCTTCCTTTAGGAATAACGGATTTTGAATTGATTCTATAGGCTCCCATTTTCCGAATTTTCAAGCTATGTTTTTGAAACTTTTACAGAAGTTGCTCTATACATTTAGCTAACACAATATGCAAATGACATTTTGATATCGTGGACGCATGCGCAATGAAAAATTATTTACTAAACATACTCATTTTTCATACAATTTTTATTATTTTTGAATTCTGATGACAGGGTATTGTGTACAATGATGTTTGTCATATTTTCAGAAAAGAACATTATTTTATAATAAGAACTCTGCAAATTATAAGCAAAAAACTTGGAAAAATTTAGGACTGTTTTTATAAAAACCTTAATTTCTCTACGAGTATACACGCTATCCTTGTAAAAATTAACACAGTACATTACAATAAACCAATTAATCATAATGTGCAGTTTGAACGCTTTTGCTACATTAGTTTTGACAGGGTTATCCAAAAGATCTTCGTTCTTTTTCAATTTGTTGACGGTCTCCTGTTCGATTTCGGGGAAAACTCTTCGCGAAAATATGTGACGCGTACTATTTTGTTTACACACCTGGAGTTTCAGCACATTCCGATTCATATTTCTTTCATTACTTAAAAATAATTACTTAATTACCAATTATGCTTAAATTTTGAACACCAGTGTATATCAAAAATACTAGCAGGAGTGACCGAGCTATGCTCGGCCAAAATTAACTTTATTTTCAACTCGATATTTTTTTCACTGTATCAATCTCTCTATATTATTACTATAAAACATGTTATTTCTTATAGTATTATTTACAAAATCAACCAATAGGAAAACCTATGTATGCATTATTTTATAATCTACAACGAAAGGACATCAATCCAAATCACTTTTTTAGTTTGTTTCTGATTGATTTAACCATGCATTTCGAAACATTTTAGGAATGTATAAAAAATTTCTTAACATTCTGAAAGACAATATTTTTGGTTAGATATAATTGCCAGCTAAATTTGGTGACATTCTTTAATTTAGCGCCAAATACGTATTTTGGCTTTCGTAATCTTAATAATCGATTTTTTGGCCAAATGTCGCCAATATTTTATAAACTATCACCGAATTATTGGCTGTTCCTATATTCTTGTAACCCTGAATCGTATTACCCAAAATGACCCAATCAAATTTGGTCAAAGATGTGACTTAGCTCAATAGTCTTCAGGTAATCAAAAACAGTAGAATATAAAATTTAATCACAGTCGTTTGAGCGATTTCTTAAGTAAAAATAGCTTGACCCGCAATGAAGCTGAAATGACTCACTAATAGAATTTTTTTTCTAATATACACTGCTCAAAACAATTAAAGGACCTTGCAGTTTTAGGTGGATTTTGTATCTGGGAAACTCTTTAGCTGATTGATACATGGTCGATAGACATATTAGATTATATGAGAATAAATTACACATGTTTGGCAGAAAAAAATGCATTTTATTGCGCATTTGTGTACAAAAGGAAAAAAACACAATTTGTGCATAAGAGAAAAAAAGAATAAGAAAAGGTGTTTTCTTCAAAGAAAATTCATTTTCAGTAGGGGGTATGGTTTCCACGGGCGGCCAGCAACGTTGAACACCTTTGAGGCATGGTCTCAATGAGGCTATTAATGAGGTCTCAATGAGGCTATTGGGGTATTCTGCCCCACTCTTCCAGAAGAGCTCTTTCCAGTTCTTGGAGAGTTTGTGGGGGTTGTTGGTGGCAAGAAACTCGTTTTCCTAGAGCAACCCAAACGTGCTCGATTGGATTCATGTCTGGAGAACACGCTGGCCATTCCATTCGAACGATTCCTTCCTCGAAAAGGAAATCCTCCACCAGGTTTGCACGATGTGGCCGGCAGTTATCATCCATTAAAATGAAGTTATCTCCGATTGCTGCAGCGTAAGGGACTACAATAGGTCTGAGGATCTCATCCCTATATCGGCGACCAGTCAGAGGTTCATCTCGAATGATGTAGAAGTCAGTGCGCCCGTCTACGGAGATGCCACCATACACCAACACTCCTCCACCGCCAAATCTGACACTTTCGTGCACGAACGCAGGATTATTCCTACTGCCACGGTCCCTCCAGATGAAAATACGCCTAATATCCGGATGCACAGAAAAACGGGACTCGTCAGAAAACAGAATATTGCTCCATTCATTTCTCCTCCAGTTGACATGCTCGGTTGTCCACTCCCTGCGGTCGCGACGATGCCTTGATGTTAATCTAACACGTACCATCGGTCGGCGAGCATACAGACCTACAGCCTGGAGCCAGTTTCGGACAGTCTGAGTTGAAATCGTGGTGTCTGTAGCCGAGCGAAGGTGTTGTTGGAGAAGAGTAGCGTTCATGTTTTAGTGTCTCCGAGCTATTAACGCTAAATACCGATCTTCATTGGGCGTTGTTGCCCGTCTACGACCTTGCCCTGGTCTTCGGCCTGCACATCCACTCTCCAAAAAACGGTTCCAGATCCTGGAAATGACACTTTGTGACACTCCAATGGCTTGCGCTACTTCGGCTTGAGTTTGGACCTCTTCTAACCTATCAACAATTCCCCAAGCTTCTGAATCTGTCAAATGACTTCGCTGAGACATCGTACTGATCGAAACAAAGCAATCACTGAATGCCGATCATCCTTGTCTTCATTCTCTTTTATCCAATTGAAAGTCAAATTTCATTCGCTGCCGCTGAAGCGACGTTTTTGACGTCGAACTCAAAATTTGCATACTCCACAGTTTGAAAACCAGAAAAAATTGCATTTGTGATTCTCTTCTTCTATTTTCGGCAAAAAAATGTCGTTCATATCTTTATTTTATATAAAACTTCAAATATTCTTTAATTGTTTTGAGCAGTGTACGATGCAACCCAATAGTCGTCTCGTGACAAAGAAAATTTCGTTACAAAATTTAGGTAAAACTGATTGAGTCATTGTTATATGTAATTAGAATGACTCTGACCCATTATGACCCTAATAACCCGCTAATCGTATTTTCGCGAGCATGTGTTCTAGTCGAATGGTTTTCTCTTGCCCGACAACGATACAATGCAAAGTATAGTAAAAATGGTGAGAAACATTTTCTAGATAAAATTAACATGACACAACATGAGACACACATGAATGAAATGAGACATAATTGAAATCTCTGGAACATGTGATCTAGCCAATTCTGAAAGTTTTTGCGTGCCGAAAATCTTTTAAATACAAGATTTATATAAAATCGATTGAGTTTTTTTTTTAGATATAATTAGTTTGACCCTGAGACATTATGACCCGAAATGAGCTAGTAATAAAATTTTCTCGAAAATTTGACCTAACCCAATGATTTTAGATAGACTACGATAGAGTACAAAACTTAGTCAAAATTACGCAAGAGATTTTTTAGATAAAATTATCATAACCCACAATGACCCCAAAATGACCCACTAATCGAATTTTCTCTAACACGTGACTTAACCCAATAATCTTCTTTGATCCAAAACGGTAGAATACGTAATTTGGTCAAAGTCTTTAGAGCCATTTTTTATATAAAATTGATTTGATCCAAAATGACCGAAAAGTTACCCACTAATCGAAATTTCTCGATCATGTGACCTAGCCAAATATTTTTCTCTCGCCAAAAATCTGTTGTATACAAAATTTCGTTAAAATCGATTCACCCGTTCTTTAGATATACCTTGACCAGGACCCATTATAACTCATCATGACCCACAAATGACTCTTATAATCGAAATCTCACCAAAATGTGACTTAGCTCATTAGTTTTCTCGTGTCGAAAAACTATTACATACAAAATTTCGATAAAATAGATCCTGCCGTTCTTTGAGTATAAATAGCTTGACCCAGACCTTTTATGACCCATTAAAATTTTATCGAACATGTGACCCACCTCAATGATTTTCTCGTGCCTGAAAACTATAGACTACAAAAATTAGTCAAAATTACGCGAGACATTGTCAAGAAAAATTAACGTGACCACACAATGACCCGTAATGACCCAATTTAATTCAGAGATGAATAAGAAAAATTTTACTAATTAGAAATTTTATGTTAAAGTAGCCCTATAACATTTAACTTTCGATTTTATAAAGTAAACTCCCCATAGTATGGTGATGATAGGTGATGTATATGTATGATCCTTAATAGGTGATGCAATTCATTTCATTATATTTGGCACCTTTTTCTATGAAACATAGCAAATTGAAGTATTGGGTGTAGGGGCAATATTTAAGAAAATAGATTATCGTTTCGTTATTTATGAATCACCTTGTATGTAAAAGAGATATAACACATGTTTAAAAGATATTACAACTAGATAAAATTGATGTTAGTCAAAACTTTAAAACGTTGTTCACTAGTGTCACAAATAATTTCTTTTTTTCTGTAACTAAATTATCTATTGAAAAGTTTTTGGATATCAGACCAGATTCTGCTATCTTTAAAGGTCAGTTGTGTAAATTAGTCCTTCAGTATTTGTTTGAGAGGGCTCAGTTGAAACAGAATTGGCTGTTTCAGCCAAAACATCCCTGGCTCTCAATTTGACCAGAACTTTCTAATATTTTGTGTCAGCCTTAAGTCGGACATAAATGGTAAGTCGAATAGTTCGTATGTCTACAACTATATGTATCATAAATAACAAAGTTTTGCAACAAAAAAAAAATGCATAAAAATTATTGAATGTGTTTCTTACAAGTGTTTAACTACTGAAACCGAGAAAAATCTTTTAAAATTTCTATCATATCAGCATTTCTTTCAAAACTAGTGTTCTTTGTTTAATTAAGTGTAAATTTTCTCTTTTTAATCAGAAATCTGTTATCTTATTCTGAAATAAAATTTTCTATCCAATAATGATTCCATGTATTCATTTCTTATTTCTAAGAGCGACATTCTTGAGAAATATAAATGGAAACTGCAGTGGAATTGAGAAAAGAACAAAAGCAGTGACACACAGACATAAACTTTTACAACGATTTGCACAATTTCTATTGAAATGTTAAGTATGAGTGAAAGTGTAATTTGCTACTTATAGAGTATAATTTTTAACACAGTTACTTGTAATAAAATAGCGATTCTTTTCGTCACAGTTATGTTTTTTATGTAAACTCCCTATGTTTTGCAACAATACTGTGCATGATGACAGAAAATGTTGACCATGTTTTAATTCAGACCTTAAAAAGCGTATAACTAACCAAAAATAAACCATGTAGCTTATGACCTTATGTTTCTTTCTTTTTTCTTTTGGAGACCCATTTAATTTTTTAAACTATTCGTCTCTGAAACAATATAAAATTCATTTTAAAAGAAATAGTTAATGTTTCAATTATGAAATATTTTGAGAGCATGTCGTAATGTAATATTTTATTTTCTATCTTTTAAATACGGAATTTCATACTTTATTTTATTTTAAAAAATTATGGATAGTATTTTAATTAAATAAAAAAACGTAATAAATTCCCGATATTGTCGCTAAATAATGTATTGATATATAACATTTTAAAGTGTAAGTAGTTCATAACCAGAGCTAGCTTAATAATAAAATTAGCTTAAAATTTTAAACCTCTTTATTTTTTACTGTTTTCAATAGCTTAAAAGACCCTTGATATATATGTTTATGGTATTTCCAAACATTTAAATTGTATGAAAAAAATGACTCATATTGCTGTGTCGGAAAAAGTGATTCTAAATACTAGTATTAACAAGTTAATTAAGTTGTTTTAAATTTTCGAGTTTTTATTTGCTTAAGATATCAAATGAAATCAAACGTATCTATACTTATATCCAATAGAAAAAGCTGCATATTTCTAAGAATGAAAAACTGTTGTTAGAAATTATTTTTACTTTTACAGATTACTTACGTAAAAGAAAGCATATGGAACTTCTTTTATTTAATTTATACACTACATATTTGAAATATTGCAATGCAGTTTATTTCTAAACATTTTATTGTTGAAATATTTTTGTATATTACACTTAGCAATTTTCATAAGTTTATATTCGCATGCATTAGGGTTGAGAAAAAACCAAGCTCGGGCCTGAATGCAATGTAGAAAATAGTTATCAGCTAATCTTCTTTACATATTACAGATCTAGCATACTTGGACTGGAAGTAAAAAATATTCACAACTTGAATTGACAACAAATCATTTTTTCTATGTGAAGAAGAATCATGTTATCTAAATTTTTAAACCTGTTTTATAAAGTCTTCTAAAGTCAATTTTTATTTTTATATTAGAATCATAAATATTTATAAGATTACTTTGCATAGCATCAATTTCAATTGTACCAGAAATACTACAATGATATGTAAAGAAAAATGGTCTATAAAAGAAAGCATCCAACACATCATCAATACAGAATCATCAACTAATAAATAAAATAAAAAAATATATTATTCACAAAAAATTTATCAATAAGAATTCGAGGTAGATGTTACAATGCGATATAAAATTAATAAGTCTTTAAGCTGTATTGCGCGAACACAAGCACAACAATAGAAACATAACAAAAATAATATATTTGTTTACGCTGGACTAAATAATAGATCAATTGATAAAAGACAAATGTAAATAAAAAAAATGGTAGAGAATCTGACAAATTTAATTTTTATCTATTTATTCCATTAGAGAAAAAAGTTAATAAAAACCGAAGTGACACCACTTGCTAAAAAAATGCTCATATTTTAACAAAAGGATGAAGCAAGGAGATTTTTTTTTAATAATATTGCTTTCATTTTTAAAGGTGTAATAAATAATGGAAAAACACAACATTACGAAGAATGATCCTTACAAATGTTTTTTTTTTTTTTGAAAAAAAAAACTTGTGTCTGCAGTTAAGCAAAAGAATGTTTTATTTTGACATTTTGTAAGTCTAGAAGAACTCAATTACAATGAAATGTAATTATTATTTTACTGTTAGATTTTTTTTGAAAAAATAGATTGAATAAAGGAATTTTCCTATAAAGGACAATTATGCTATTTTTTAACCAAAATCGCGATTATTTGATGGAAATCACTTTTTTCAGTAATCCATTAAAAAAGTATCGATTTTTTTTTTTTTTTTTTTTTTTTTTTTTGTCAGCCTTTGCTAAAATTATTCTCTTTTTTGGGGACCTCTCAACGAAATTTGCATTGTTTCTCTAATGTTTCGTATTGTTTCTTAACTGTGCTTAGGAATTAAACCTTGCTGGTGACTGGAATTTCTGGGTTTAAAAGCCACTAGATCCTTAAACATTTTGGGAATCTGCAACTATAGTTTAAACTCTGGCAAACCAGAAGGTAGTGGCGAAACTTGAACACAATCTTTTAAAAAAACCCAAAGGAAAATGAATGCAAGACTTTAACGCCTTTTAAATCTTCAGCTCAAAAATAACGCATTACGCTCAGAAAGTGCAATTGCGTGTCCTTGCGAAGATCTGCTGTTGAATAAATAAAGCAGTAATCTTTTTTGAAGTACTTATGTACTTATCTAAAACTTTTTGATTTATTTTTCATTTTTGATATTGAACTCATACCCTAAAACGCTTACAGTTGATTCTCTTATATTTTTATTAATCGAACATTATTTTTTGCGCACTCCCTATAGTATAATATTGCCCTTAAAAACGTGTTTCGCAAAGTAAGTTTTCAAATTTTCTTCGTCATACTTTTTACATTCTGTTAGCGAATTTGTCCTTCTAACTATTCTATTCTTAAACTTAATGGATTAAATAATATCGGGCACATAATTTTATAGCTTAATAATTGTGTTATTGACTGAAAGCCAATTTTTCATTTCACGTTTATTATCAGAGGTCTGTTATATATTGGATGCAAAATTATCGCAACGACACACAAAAAAAAAAAATCTGAATTCATTATTACGCAAATTCGCAAACTTTGTATTAACTTTAAATACTTGATATAAAAATTAATATTAAAGCAATATGTTACTATTATATACATACATATTCGATATTTGTAAAAATAATAAGTAGAAAATTCAAATTCAAAGCATAATTTTAGTTTTTTATTATTCCTAATTTAGAGCTTCATTAACATGTGCAATGTATATTTTCTTGACAACTATCAGTTTAAGCTCGTGCTATTTCTCTATCTCTCTCTTCTCCTCGCACTATTTCTCTCTCACTGTCTTTCATTCTCTATTAATGTCTCGTTATGTTCTCTCTGCCTCTTTTTATCTATCTCTGTCTCTCTACTCTTTTATCAGTACATAAAATTTGGAATTTGTTTAAAGAACCAAAGCAATTCATTTAGCAGGGATTTATATATATATATATATTACAAATTTAAAATTTTTTCGCCAAAACTAACCTTTATACTATCTTAATTTTCTTATAATAATATTCCGTACTTACTTCAAATTATTAAATTAAAATCTTGTTTCTAAATCTAATCTGTTAATCCTTATGCAGACGATATAAATTCTTAATTTGGCTTAAAAAACATTATTCCAGTATGCGTAAATTTAAAAAGATGGCTCTAAATTAAAAATATTCTTAATTAAAACTTTATTTCTTAATATTCCAAATAAAACTGATTTCTTCTATGTTTTTATCAACCCTTTTTAAGAAAGTCTTATTAAATTTATTCCAAAACCATAAATTTCAAAAAATATCATTATTTTATTTTATCTATTTATTTATTTTTCCTACACTGTTAAAAATAAATCTGTGAATTACAGGTGAAACTACCGGCAGCAATGTAGCCGAACTTTTACCGTTCCGTTAGTAGATTTTCCGTTGTGGGAAATACAAGAAGGGAAAACTCCGGTGTAAGAATCAGTAACTTTCCGTTACAAAGTTTGATTTATAATAGTAATAATTTAATAAAATGACTTACCGATTAATCTTCAAAGAATTCGAAATCACCGAGGGATTTTAAGTTATGTTATTTTACTTAATTCTTATTTTGGATAATTTAGTTCACGCCGTCCTCAGGACCGAACTCGGGACCTTCAGACTGTGGAACAAATTCTTACGAACTGAGCCAAAGTTGCTGATGCTAAATGGTACAAAGTATGTCTTTTATGAGTTAGTGGAAAAATCTGTTGTGCTTTTTAAAGATTTCCATTCAAATATATTCCTTAGAATGTTTGTAAACGGACTATTTTAGACTGATGCATAATACTTATTATTTTTTAAAATCATTTTTAATTTTTTAAATAGTTTAAATTAAAAAAATCACTGTTTGAAACAACTGTTTTTTTTTAATTAAAACTTTTATTAACAATTTTTTACAATATATATATAGACTTTTTTTTTTTTTTTTTTTTTTTTTTTGAAATTGTAGTACACTATTTCTTTATTTAGTTATTTTTCGGCTAATAAATTAAAAGATTTTTAATAAGAAAAAAAAGCAACAGAAAAATGTAATTTAAAAGGAATTTTTATGTTTCATTATTCCATGGCGCCAATGGGACTCGAACCCACAATCTGCGCTCGCAGGCGATTAGCGGTGTGGTGCCTTGACCACTCGGTCATGGAGCTCACCACACCACGGAGTGTCTCCGTTTTTTGTTTTTATTTCCATCCGTTTCGTTTTTTTTTTTCAGGAAATATGATGGAACTTTGTGATTTGTAACGGAAAATACCCTTTACTGGTTAAAAGGGAGCTTTTCTGTGAAATTCAGGAAAAAAATGTTCGCGAATTTCAGAATTTTTTTAACAGTGTACGTCAACCTTTGATGTGTGCATATTAATAAATTCATTTCTTTTCTTTTTCTCTTAAAATTAATCATTTATAAAAATCGTCTGCCTAAGATATTTAAAATTCTGAGTCAATTATAATTGGTTAAATAATATTTTTTTTAAATAAATTTATCATTTGTGGAAAATAATCTCGTAGCTGGACAAGAATTCTGTTTACATAAAAGAATGATGGTTTGAGGCTACAGAATGTTCCAGAACTTTCTTTTTAATTTAAAAAGGTGGAAGTCTCGAGAGGAGAAAGAAGATTTCTTGGGTTGCTTCTTCGATGAGGACAGCTCGCTGAAATAATGATGGAATTTTTGCAAAAGGAGCTTTTCCTTCCTCATTATTACGAATTTAATAAATGAATTTACAGCAGCCCATGACTAATTATTGGATCTTCTACATTTATTTATTTATTTTGTTTTTTCCCTCGCTTGCCATGACTGTGTGTTTCTTTTTAACCAGTGGAAATAATTCGAGTTCTCCTTAAATCGTCACAACTAATCGAAAAGTCGACTGGATAATTTATCTGTGCTGCTTTTTTCGAATATTTAAAGAAAATTTTCGGCTTGCTAATGAAATCGGCTGTGGAACGAAATGATGATAGGTTTGTGAATCGCCGATAATTGACTTCTCGTGAATTCCTGAAGTTTGATATTTTTCGTCATAATGATAAATTTTTGAGACCTGGTGATTTCGAAGTGGATTTAATAAGGAATAGAAGCGCCACGACGAACTGCCATTCATCTTGTTGCGGCCCAAATATGCGATCATTGACTTTAAGTATTACTGGTAGTGATGACAAGAAAAAGAAAAAAAAAACTTACAGGGACAGCTGAACGTCGGTTGCTAATTACCTGGATAATTTTCGGGGTTCTTGTCTCCCCTAGGATCCTCTTCAGAATTTCTTCTTATTAGTGAGTTATTTTTAGATGTATTTAATTATTTTGTGTATCCTTTTATTGTATTTGTGTAGATTATTTATTCTCTGTTTGTCAGGTTTATTTATTTGATTATTTATCTGTGAATCTTACTTACTTACCTATTTATGAGTATTTTTATTATCATTATTATGTGTTGAAGATTGAAATATTTTTGTTCTTAAGGATTTAATTGAGGAGTATGATGTTCTTAAGATATTTACTGTTACTTATTAAGATTATTATGATATTTTTATGCACGATTAAAGGCAAGTTTGTAATAATAAGGAATTATTTAAAAAACCTAGAAGCTCAAGTTTATTTTTAAAAGTACATTTTCTAATTTATTGATATTTGTTTGTTATCAAGAACTATTCTCTGAATGCGGTATTTTTATGATGATGTTCCTATTACTAGATATTTGAGATAGAAAACTAAGTTAACATCTATGTTTTTTCCTTTATTTGTTAGAATTTCTAGTGACAGTGAGCTTTGGTTCCCGGATTCTTATAATTTATTAAATTCAGTAAGAAAGATGGAACTGTACAAAACTGTTGCTAGAGTTTTGACTGATAAATATGATTAATTTTTTTAGTAAATTTTGTGATTTTAAGTAAGGAATTACCTATAGTTAAAATTTTTGAATATGTTTATGATCTATAAAATAATAGAATTAAAAGTTGATCCCAATTTAAGGTATATCTATGATATTTACAATTTATGTTTTATTAGATAAAATTTCTGCTTAAAGTTAGCAGCTAAATATAGTAATTTTCAAAAAATATGTAATTGATAGAAATCATTAACTTTGAAATTTATTGCGAATGATTTTACGATCAGGATTTAATAAAGAAAATAGAAGTGCTTCATTTATTCTAATGAGTAAGAATAAAAAAATTATGGAAGATCCTAAATTCGTACCGTTTGGCCCGAGTTCTGGAATGAACATTTTGTCTTGGTTAACTTATTTTGATAAAACATGTGATAGGGAACAGAAAAATCTAGAATGGAAATTTAATTCTATTGCGCAACATTTGAAAGGTGAAGCGCAAAAATTTATATCAATGACTGCTTAAATTGTACGGATTATGAACACATTAAAAAAATTTTGATAGAAAGACTCATTGAATTAGACTTCCCGAGTTTTTCTGATTTTTCAAATCTGAAATTAGATAATTTAGACAATTTAGAAACTTATTTTCGTAAAAAAGTGGAAATTGGTAGGAAATTACATCTTAGTGAAAATATACTATTACAAGGTTTAACTGATGGTTTAAAACCAGAATTCAAAAACAATATTATTATAAATCCTCCTAGTAGTACCACAGAATGGTACCGGGTTGTCAAACAATTCGTGGAAGTTTCCACCCCACTAGTTTCAAACCAAGTAATAAATCAACCATCAGCTAGACAAAAGTTTCAACCTTTTCAACCAACTAGGCCCTGGATTCAGCCAGTTAGGCCCAATAATACACCTAGGAATTGGATTCCCCAAAGGCAATCTCAGTTTCAAAGACCTAGAATTTGTCAAAATAATTATATTGAGAATTCATACCCTTCAAGAACTTGTAGGATATGCACAAATAGAGGTGTGAGTAATGCTTTTCATTGGGAAAGAGAATGTATTTTTAGGAATGAGGTACCATCCTCTGATACTCTTCCAAATATCTCACAAAATAATTCTCATAATGTTTGGCAATTAATTGTGTATGGATGTACAAATAATTATAATTTGCCATGTGTTGCAGATACTGGCTCAACTATTGCAGTATTGCCACTTAAATTTGTTAAAAAACTTAATGCTAAAATTGAGACTATACCCTCAGTTACCATTGGTCAGGCAAAAGGATTTTTACATATAAATAAAAAATGTAGTGTTCTTCTAAAAGTGGGTAAAATTGAAAAATATGTTAACTTTTTAGTATGCAATACAAATTTGGATTATGCTATTTTGGGGTTAAAAGAATGTTCTAAATTTAAATTAACCATAGAATGTAAAAATTGTATTGTAAGGCAGGGAAGGAAAATTATAACTAACAGTATATCCATACATAATGAGAGATCCCTTCATTTCAATACAGTAAATATGGACCAAGTACAACAAAACAGGGATCAATCTAATGAATTTGTAACCTCAGAATATAAAAAAATATGAAATTAAATACTGGTAATACTGTAGCAATAGATAATTATGATAATGAAACACTGAATGTAAGTAATCATGATATAGAGTTACAATTTACTTGTGATATTTTTGCAAAGCATAAATATGATGTGGGTAGGATTAATATTGAACCACAACGCGTTATACTAAACTCAGACCTACCTATATCTTTGAGGCCCTACCGAACATCTCCTCTAGAAGAAATAGAAATAAAAAACCAAATTCAATCATTGTTAGCAGCCGGACTGATAAAGGAAAGTAATAGCCCCTATTCTGCTCCTGTTACACTAGTTATGAAAAGAGAGGAAGGTAAAAAACGCGATTATGTATAGACTATAGAAAATTAAACGCAATAATTAAAAATGATGCAGAACCCTTGCCCCGTATCGATGGAATTTTAGATAAATTGAGTAGTGTTCAGTATTTTTCAACTTTGGATTTAGCCTCTGGCTACTGGCACATACCAATACATCCATCCGATACAGAAAAATTAGCATTTGCAACCAATTTTGGACTTTTTGAGTGGCTCGTGCTCCCTTTTGGCATAAAAACGGGCCCTCCCATATTCAATAGAACCATTCGAAGAATCCTTAATAAATATAAAATCGACTTTGCGTGCCACTATTTTGATGATATTATAATTTTTTCTTCCTCATTAGAAGAACATTTAAACCATTTAGCTCAAATTTTTGACATTTGCAAACAAGAAAACATTAAACTTAAACTTTCTAAATGTAAATTAGGCCAAAATAAAATCAATTTCTTAGGTTATGAAATCACTAATAGAACTATAACTCCAGCAAATGCCAATATTGAAACCATCAAAAATTTAAAACCTCCTTCCAATGTGAAAGAGTTACAACGATTTCTAGGTTCCATTAATGTTTACCATAAATTCATAAATAAATATGCTGAAATTAGATATCCTCTGAACCGATTACTTAAAAAAGACACAATATGGGAATGGAACTCAGAGTGCCAGGAGTCTTTTGAAAAATTAAAAAATTCTTTAATTGCAAAACCCATCCTCAAAATTTATGATTCTAAATTACCTTTACATATGTTTGTAGATGCCTCTCAGATAGCAGTAGGTGCCGTTCTAAAACAACCTGATAAAGAAAATTTCTTACATCCTATTGCTTATCATTCTAGAATTTTGAAGAGTTATGAGCAAAATTATTTCATAACTGAATTAGAATGTTTAGCTATTATAGATACTCTTGACAAATTCTATCATTACTTTCATGGTGTCAAGTTTACAATTCATACGGACCACGCATCTCTAGTATGGTTAAAGAGTGTTAAAAACTTAAGAGGTAGGCTTTTTAGATGGTCGCTCAAACTTAGTATGTTTGATTATGCGATAAAATATGAAAAGGGTTCAACAAATGTCGAAGCAGACATGTTGTCACGAAATCCTGTTTGTCATTTTAATCAACATATTAGTTTATTGCTAGATAGGAAAGAAATTATAAAGATGCAAGACAAAGACAATGTTTGTGACAAAAAATATAAAAAAGAGAATGGAATTATTATAGTTCAGAAAAAGGGATTCAAAAAAATTATTGTACCAATGTCATTAAGAAAAAAATTACTCCATATTGCTCATGATAATTTTGGACATTTAGGGATTCTAAAAATGCTTAATTTAATATCTCCCAACTATTATTGGCCTAATATGACAATAGACATTACAGAATTTGTTAAACATTGCGATACCTGTCAGAAAAATAAAAAACCAAAACAGAAAAGATTCGGCTTATTACAAGCTATGCCAGCAACAGATCAACCTTTTGAATGTCTTTCTATTGATACTGTTGGTGGATTTAACTATTACAACTCAACAAAAAAATTCTTACACATAATAATAGATCATGCAACTAGATTTGTTTGGGCTTTTCCCTCCAAAAATGTTACCACTGAAACATACACTAACTGTTTAAAACAAATTTTCAATATCAAAGCACCTCAAAAAATACTTAGTGATTGGCATAAATCTTTCAGATCTCCAAGATTTAAGAAATTCCTTAGAAATCATCATGTTCAACAGCGTTTTACATCCGCACATCATCCTCAGACCAATGGAAAAGTAGAGCGCGTTAATCAGACTATAGTTACCAGGCTTAAATGTAAAGTTAATTCCACTTCTTCTAAAATACCTTGGACTAGATTATTAAACCAAGTCATCGAAGAATACAACAATACGCCCCATTCTATCACCAAGTTCCCACCTGCCTATTTATTTTATGGTCAATTGCCTTATGAATCTCCTTTAAAACAAAACTATTACCCATCAGTAGACAAAGCCCTCAAAATTGCGAAAGCGCGAACTCAGGAATTTCACCTTAAAAGTAAAAGGCTCTATGATCGAAATTTTGTCGAATGCCCATTAAAAATACAAGACTCTGTAATTTATGAAGAATTTAAATACCCTAACACTCGAAAATTAGAACCTACTTTCTCTGGACCATACAACATTATAAATAAACTTTCTGATGTAACTTATGAAATAGATAAATTTAATTGTGAGACAGGACAGAATTCCGTTATTGTGCATGTTTCTAAATTAAGACCCTATTTTTCACCAGAAGATTTTAAACTGTTTCATGAGCAACCCAAAAAACCAACAAAACCTCAGATACAATCACAATCACTAGATCAAACTAAAGTCAAGACAGTAGATTAAGTTTTAATTCTTATTCTTTAAATAGTTTATCACCATAATTTTCAACATTAGCAGGTATGTTCTTGGAGGCCTACAAGAATATTACTTGTTTTTGGGAGTTTTTGGGGTTAAATTGGGCTCCTTATCCAGGCATACGGTGAACACTTTGATTGTAAAAGCTTTCAAATTGATGTTGATAAATTAATTTTAAGGGTGTTTATGTCTAACTATATTTACTCATGTATTTGACATTAGTATTATTCTATTTATTCAACAGATATTTATGTTATAACAGTTATAAAATCTAATGATTCTACTCAAACCTATAACATAATATGTGATTTTCAGTGATTGTGAAAACTACAGATATTAAGAGTTTTTCAGAAAAGCACACTATTTTTATTTCTATTTCTCAATTAAGAATGACACATTTTATTCCTATTGTATTTTATTATTAAAGTTTATAAACCATGTGTAGATAAAACATTATTCTACATTTGGCATTTGAAAACTTATAACCAAATTTGACAATTTTGTAAAAGAGTATCAGAGAGGAATTATTGTAAGGAAATACTGGTTGAGAGTACATTTTCTAAATAGTTAGATTTAATTTTATTTGGATTTTGGAATTATTATGATTTTTTTTATTTATACTTTCGGCTAGCAAAAAATACTTTCTTATGCTATTAGAAGATAAGAAAATTATTTAGTTGCTATGTAATTATTTTTATCCTCAACCAATATTTTCAATATCAATAATAAACAAATAGTGATATTTCCTTTTGATTATACTCTTGTTTTACTATTATTATTATTATTATGATTTCTATAATGAAGTTTAGTATTAATTATACTCTTATCGAAAAATATTAGGATATGGAGTCTTATTATACTATTACTTATTATTATTGTTGTTATTGTTATTATTTAAATTTTTCTATATTATTTATTATTGATATTGAGAGTGATGCTATTTATTATTGAAAAATTGATATATTACTGAAAGATGTAGGATCCAACATAACATTAAAACCAAAGATTAAACTAGGTTTGAAGATTTTTAATTAAAGAGACCGTATTCAGAGAACATTGGAAAAGACTCTTTTATATATACTATTGAAAGACTTGTTTCATTTAAAGGACTTATTTAAAATAAACTATGCATTAAGTCATTGTAATTATTTAAACTTCCATGAGAACGAATTTTTATTGTTTTTATTATATTTTTATCTCTTGCTTATTAATATTCATAACTTATTTACTGTTATTATATGTATTATCTCCTATGCACTTACAAATGGTAAGTGATGTTGTAACATTATTGTATTTCTTTCAGGGAAATGGTCCTACCTAAATTTAATTCAGAATTATTTTCTCTTAACTATTTTATTTTAATCGCTAATATTTTTTATATTGCGTTAATTTTCTTTTCTTCCATCTCTTGGCTTCCTGAGTTTGACAGTTTTATTCCAAAATTTAACTTTTCTAAATTATTATATTTCTGTTGTCTGAACTTGAACTTTTATTTAACTATCAATTTCATACAAAGTCTTGGGGAGGGGGGATAATATTACAAATTTAAAATTTTTTCGCCAAAACTAACCTTTATACTATCTTAATTTTCTTATAATAATATTCCGTACTTACTTCAAATTATTAAATTAAAATCTTGTTTCTAAATCTAATCTGTTAATCCTTATGCAGACGATATAAATTCTTAATTTGCCTTAAAAAACATTATTCCAGTATGCGTAAATTTAAAAAGATGGCTCTAAATTAAAAATATTCTTAATTAAAACTTTATTTCTTAATATTCCAAATAAAACTGATTTCTTCTATGTTTTTATCAACCCTTTTTAAGAAAGTCTTATTAAATTTATTCCAAAACCATACCTTTCAAAAAATATCATCATTTTATTTTATCTATTTATTTATTTTTCCTACGTCAACCTTTGATGTGTGCATATTAATAAATTCATTTCTTTTCTTTTTCTCTTAAAATTAATCATTTATAAAAATCGTCTGCCTAAGATATTTAAAATTCAGAGTCAATTATAAATTGGTTAAATAATATTTTTTTTTAAATAAATTTATCGTTTGTGGAAAATAATCTCGTAGCTGGACAAGAATTCTGTTTACATAAAAGAAGGATGGTTTGAGGTTACAGAATGTTCCAGAACTTTCTTTTTATTTTAAAAAGGTGGAAGTCTCGAGATGAAAAAGAAGATTTCTTGGGTTGCTTCTTCGATGAGGACAGCTCGCTGAAATAATGATGGAATTTTTGCAAAAGGAGCTTTTCCTTCCTCATTATTACGAATTTAATAAATGAATTTACAGAAGCCCATGACTAATTATTGGATCTTCTACATTTATTTATTTATTTTGTTTTTTCCCTCGCTTGCCATGACTGTGTTTCTTTTTAACCAGTGGAAATAATTCGAGTTCTCCTTAAATCGTCACATATATAAACCTAAAAACTACACATTTGTTTATTCGAAGAAATAGAATGTCGGATATAATGTAAAAATTGTATAAAAAGTTTATCTTTTTTTATATTCTTAAAAAGGATAATATGTGCGTTTACATTTGCGTTTATCCAATCTCAACCCCCCCCCCGCCCCCTCCCCCCCCCCAAAAAAAAATCATTTTTTATTAAAGAATGTATCTTCTTTCTTTATTCAAAAATTTTTTTCTTAATTATCTTTTATATGTTTTTATCAGAGAATCATAATTAGCGCTATTCTGTAAAAGTCATTTTTAGGAATAATAATGCTTACCAAGAATCTGTTACGTTTTCTTGTAGACAGAATTAAGAAATACTCAATTTCGTATTACATTTTAATGCTCGAATAAGTATAATATATTAGAAAATTAAAATAAAATAAAATAAAATAAACTCAGATAAATTGTTTGGAGTTTTTAAAAATAGTCACAAACATTTTATTTTCTTCGTAGATTTTTTTTTTCAAAAATATAACATGTAATATTCAATATATTCTTTTTTCAAATCTGTAAGCGGAAATTTATAAAATGCTTTAAGAAACCATCATTGCGACTTAAATAAATTATCGGTTAGTTAGTTATCTAATCCATTTTCTGATAAAAATAGTTCCATTTTTAAGTAAAATTATCTTCAGTTAGAACAAAAACTTCTCCCATAGCATCGCACAAACATTTTTTGTTATATCAAAAAAATTCTCAAGTGAGAAATTTATTATTTTTTATTTTATTTAAAGAGAAATTTGCTCCTGTGGTGTATTGAATAAATAATTACCTTTACTGGAGCATAAAATTAACTTACTTAAAGAATGTAAAAATAGGGTAAGATATTTTTTAGATGTCGCTATGCAGATGTTTATTTATTTATTCGAAGACCATATAATGTGATTGGAATAAAAGAAAAACGTTACGTTTAAAGGCACATACTACGATGCATTATATTATTTTATTCTTAGTCTTATAAAACGCAGAAAAAAAACTGTATACTCTGGAGTGTTCGGAAGTCTATCGAAGACATTTAGTTTTTATCGAACATGCATTTTGTTTTCCCAGTTAAAACATTTTCATTTGCCGTCAGCGTATTATTTTATGCAGGAAATGTATCTTAAGTAACGTTTATTCTGCATTTTGGAAGTCTTTTAAAACATACATCTGTACGAATAAAATGATTTTTTTTATTTCAGATTAAGTTTAGAAATTCTCGTTTTTTTCAGACTATGTTTAACCAAAATACAATATTTTAATAAATTTTACAGAAATCGGGCTGAACGTATTAAATGAACAGAAGCCATAACTATGTAATAGTATGTAACATAAGAAATTTAAAATAATCAATAAGTAAATTGATAACCAGAGATGAAACAATTATTTTTTACACTTATTTATTCATTTATTTATTTTCAACCGCTAGTGAGTTGATGCAGATTATTAAAGAGATGCCTGAAAAAAAAAAATCAATTAAGTACAAGTTTTAGTTTGTATAATATACCCTTATATGTAATTATACAAACATGTACAATTAAGTACATGTTTTAGTTTGTATAATACACCCTTATTATGTTATACATATGATGTACTATACAGGGGGAGTCATAAATATCGAAACAATAGGCTATCTCTTTAAATATTGCCCCTAGACCCATACTTCCAATTGTAAAAATTCATAAAAAAAGGTGAAATTTTTGATAAGACAAGTAGCAACTCCATGGGGGGTCTATTTGAAAAATTACGAAAATTAACTTTTTATACGGTCCCCGAAGGATAAAAATTTCAATTAGGAAAATTTTCCTTATCCAGTCCTTAATAAGACGCAAAAAGTTGCATCTTCATATCTTTAAAATTCGCAGAGTTATAGCCATTTGAATTATTCATCAGGTTTTAAGGGATTAGACACATATAGAGATGCGCGCAATTCAAAAGACAGTGTTACTTTAACAGTTCTAGGAAACGTTTAAAAAATCTATCTTTTGAGTTAGAATTTAGATTTTTTTTCTTTTTTGTGATGGTTAGCCATATAATTTGCTAAGAAAATCGCATCCTAAAATTTATAAAAATTTCAAATGGTTAGTACTGGTTTAAATAGGATAATTAAAAATCATTATAATTCGAAACATTACTTATCGGATTTCAGTTTCTTTCCATTTAATTAAAGATGAAAATCTGATTTTAGTTTTATTTTTCAATATTAATTTTAAAACTATTAAAAATATTTATTGAAAAAATAATATAACTTTTCAAATAAATCATATTTTCAAAAGTAAATGTTTTTCAATTTTGCCCGAAATGAAACTAATGTAAATTAATTAAAAAGACAATTTCAAACTTGTACTTTTTTCTTTAGCAATTCTTAACTTTTAATAATTTAAAGACAAGAAATAATCGGGAAAAATTCATTATGCAGAAAAACGAAATGTATTGTTTAACTGCCCGTCAGTTATTTAAAAGAATGCTTTTCGAAGTTGCAGATTAAGTCTCTTTTAGAACTTTATCTCTCACAACTTCAAGCATTTTGTTGTACTGGAGAGGCTGTCAAGAAATCTCTATTCTGGGCCCAGGTCGGGTCAGGACCGACACATTACTTTTTTCTGAACACTCGCTTATCCGGACCTAATGTATTTTTCATACCGGAGGGGATTGCTTCCTAGGTCTGCGCTGGACGAAATTTTCATTCCCGTCTCGAGCAATCCGTATTAAAATCATTGTCTCTGACTGACCTAATACGTGCCTAAAATAAGTAAAATTTAGTTCAATCAAAATTTTTACAAAAACCACATACATTTTAAAAACGCTTTTATTTTACAAAAAAACTTTATTTTTTTAAAGAGTGGTATGTTCAAATGCTAGAAAATTAAACAGATTAAAACCAGAGAAAAAAATTGCCTATGACGAAATTCTGTCTTAAACCGTAAATTTATTGATCCATGCAAAATGCATACAATAATACCTAAGAAAAAAATAAACTCCATTTAACACTCCTAGGAAGGGCATTTGTTTATAACGTATTTTTTCTTTCCTATGGTATTCCGTTTTAAAAGCTTTTACTTTATAACATTTTTTCAAAGTCTCCAACGCACAGGATATGAATTAGCGATATTAAAATGTAAGTGAAACATTTACATATAAACAGAGATTCATTGATAAAATAAATATATCGCAGCCTTTGGCGCTTCTTTAATAATAAAACGTATAAATATAAAAAACGAAAAGCTATAATAAGTATTTTTGGTCAGAACTCCTCCATACGAAAGAATTTTTAACCACACCAAAGTAAAAAACTATGTATAAATTCACCGCTGAGCTGGGCTATGATTAAAACTTTCTTCTATGCCGGTCTGGGTTATGATTTTAACATTTTCCCATGCCGGCAGAACTTTTTCCCTTATACGTCGGTTTGGGACGGAACCTAGATATATTTCGATCCATACAGATCTCCAATGCTGACGATCAACATGATTTGAAAACAAGTTTTGATTTAAATCAATACGCTGCTTTATTATGTCCAAATAAGAGGCACTGTCTTAAATCGACATTTAAAAACAGAAAATTTGTGGACGATCCCTCAATTGCTTTGAAAACCGGTCAATAATGCTTTGTTTTCAAGCATGGTAAAGTGGTGTAAGTCACGAATTTTGGAGAATTTTGGATTTTAATATCTCTGTCACGTTTTTAGATAAGGAGATGAATTTTTTTTGTTCAATTTAGGAATGGATAAGGAATAATTTCCTTATTGGGAATTTTGCTCTACGGGAGCCGTATAAAAATTTAATTTTCGTATTTTTTCAAATAGACCCCCCCCATGGAGTTGCAACTTATCTTATCAGAAATTTCATCTTTTTTTATGAAATTTTGCAATTGGAAGTATGGGTCTAGAGGCAATATTTAAGGAGATAGCCTATTGTTTCGATATTTATGACTTACCCTGTATATTGAGTAGTAATTATGTAATATTATTTTCCTTTCTCAGAACTAAAGAACACTACTTTATAAAATTTGTGTTTTCCATTCTAAGTCTATTTTTAATTATTTATTGTTTTTTTATTTGCATTACTATTATTATTTTTAAATATAAGTATCACACAATTAAAAAGTATAAATTTATTTAAATTACATTACTGTCATAGAAATAAATCTTTATTTTTTTATAAAAATATAATCAAATCCTATTATCTAAAAAATTAAATGTGATAAATTATACTAGTTTTAAAATACGAAATCTACCATTTTACAATTGTATCGTCCAGTTGCAAAACAGGCCAACTCTTCGAACTTGAAAAATGCGAATTTAATGTTACTGTTTATTTAATGTTCTAAATGAACGTTTCTATCAACCACTAAGAACAAACCTTGTGAAAGTAGATGAAATCCATATGTTGTGTACCTTTGAAAATCACGGATTATTATAAAACTTGTCAAATCCTTAAGTTGGTGTGTTTAAAAACCGGTCATCATCAGATCATTGAGTATCCCTTCTGTGCCTCCCCATAATAATCTATCACTTGATTATCCAATATATGTAAATTTGTCTTTTAATTATTTTAATTCTTTATTTTTATCCTTATTTTCTATGTATTCCTTTTTTGTGTGTTATTCTGAATGCATAAAATAATAATTTATACATTTAATAATATATTTCAGTACTTCATATTATACAGGAAATCAATACATAGAAAATACAAAATATCAATATTTTGAGAAAATCCTCCAATTTTTTCTAGAAATATGCGAGAAAAAATAAAATAAATAAATAAATAAAATAATTTGTTTAATTGAAAGTTTAGTGTGCAACGATTTTCGAAACATTATGTCCTGATCTAAGATAGAAAAAGAAAGCTTTTTGGTAAATTTCTGTTTCTGTAATAAGATGAAATTTTATAATGCTAAAATCGGTCTAGCTTTTAATATCTACCCAAAACAATTTAATTGTAACGCGTTTCAAGTGAATTTTTAAGCTAAAAAAAGAATAAGAAAAAGAAAAACTGTTTATGCAAATACTTTTTCTTAAATCATCTGGTGAGGTCAATAAAGTAAGAAGTAAAAAAGCTGTATGTACAAAACATTTAATACAATTTTAGCATGAAGGTGGAAACTTTAAATTAATCCTGAAAAAAATACTATTAATAAATCATTACAATTATTATTATTTTATTAAATCAACAGCGATAAATATTCATATATATATATGTGTGTGTGTGTATAATAACGAAATTTTACAATCAGAAAAAAATATATCAGTAGTTTATAATAAATAAGCAGTCTTACGAAAAATAAATAAAAAAAATACTGTTTGTTTGTTAATACTACCAACAAACTCTAGGAGCATTATGAGTAAAAACGGAGATACAGGCAAGTGCAAACACATAAGAAAATTTGATACCAAATCTCACAAAATTACTTTAGGAGTTTATTCAATTCGTGAAACGAAACACGAAAGCAAAAGTAAAAGTGTTTTCTTGAATAACATTTATATATTGGTTGTTAGGGATATTGTTAGAAATAAATAAAAAATACAAACTTAAAAAACATGTAGCACTTTAGAAAAAAAAAATATAATGCCACATTTCTTTAAAAACAATATGAGATATAATTGGCAATTTTTGAACAATAAATTCTTATTGCGGAAACATAATTTATAGGAAATTACGCTAATTATTTTTAATTGTGCTAATTATATCTTTTTTCCAAAAAAAAGAAAGGAACGCATTATTGAAAAATGGTGATTTAGGAGTTCCTTTTATTTTCTAAAATTGTTTGTTAAAAAATATATAAAATGGAAAAATAGTGAGATTAGTTATTTGAACTAAGTTATATGAACTTAAATATATGAGGGAATTTAAAAAGTGTCTGAATCTGTTCATTTATCCTCTAAGAATTACTGCATTAGGACGTAAAATGGCGATGATATATTTATTGGTTTTTAACTTTTTGAATTTAGAAGGATTTTTTAACTTTTAGACTTTTTGATTAGATATGTACTAATATATGTTAATGTATCTGCTAATATACAGGATGAGTCATAAATATCGAAACAATAGGCTATCTCCTTAAATTTTGCCCATAGACCCATACTTCCAATTGCAAAAATTTATATATATATATATATATATATATATATATATAAAGATGAAATTTTTGGTCAGATAAGGTGCAAATCCATGGAAGGGTTAAAAAAAAAAATACGAAAATAAAATTTTTATATGGCCCCCATAGGGAAAAATTCCCAATTAGGAAAATATTCGTTATCCATTCTTAAATAAATTTTTAAAAAATTCATTTTCATATCTGAAAACCACACATATTTTATACATTAAAATCCAAAATTCTCCAAAATTCCTGACTTACACCACTTTTCCCTGCCTCTAAACTGTGATCGCTTGACACAATTTCAACGCTAGATAGGGAGCATTCATAAATTGCAATTTACTAAAAATTGATTTACGATGCGCTTTTTCTTTGGACATAACGTAGCTGCGTATAAATTTTACGCTAAATTTGTGTGAAAATATACTAGTGATATCTGCACTAGAGGTCTGCACGGGTCAAAATATCTAGGTCCAGTACCGAACTGATCCACAGGGAAAAAATTGGTCTGGCCTGGAAAAATATTAAAATCATAACCCGATCCGGATTGGAAAAAATTTTAAATCATAGCCCGGCTCAGCCGTGAATTTCTACATAGATTTTTACTTCGATGTGGCTAAAAATTGTTTTGTATGGAGGAGTTTTGACTAAAAATACTTATTATAGCTTTTCTTTTTTCATATTTATACTTTATATTATTAAACAATCGCCAAAGGCTGTGATATATTTATTTTATCAATGAATCTATATTTATATATTAATATTTCATTTCCTTTTTATTATCGTTAATCCATATTCGATGCGTTGGAGACTTTGAAAATCTTATACAATAGAACATTTTTAAACGGAATCCCATAGGAAAGATAAAAATACGTTATAGACAAATGCCTTACTTAGGATTTATCTAAATGTATTTTATTTTTTTTCTCAGCTATTATTATATTTATTTTTCATGGATCATCATATTTTCTGATTAAGACAGGATTCCGTCACAGACAGATTGTTTTACTGGATTTATTGTATTTAAATTGCCTTTGAATAAGCTATTCTTTAAAACAAATTAAATTTAAGGTTTTTTTTTTATAAAAACGGTTTTAAAATCTATGTGCTCTTTTTCGTAAAAATTTTGAGTGAGCCAAATTTTACTTATTTTATGCACGTATTAGGTCAGTCCGACACCGTGATTTTAATACGGATTTAGTCGAGAGCGGGATTGAAAATTTCGGCCAGACCTAGGAAGAAGGAAGCAGTCCCCTCCGGTATGAAAAATAGTCCCAGAATACAGATTTTTTTAACAGCCTCTTCAGGACGATAAAAAGCCTGAAGTTGTAAGTTTTAATCCGCATCTTAGAAAAAACATTGTTTAAAAAAACTGACAGACATTTAAACAGTACAGAATAGAGATGGAAATGAGAAAAGTTAAACTCGAAGTTTGAGCAACAGAAATGAATTACTTTACACTTTCAATTTTTTAAAAAGCTTTAAACATTTCATTACGATCAAAACTTTATTTAAAACTTTAAATTCGTTTTTCCCCATGAAAAGTTTTCCCCCACTATTTCTCGTCTTTAAATCATTAAAAATCTAGAAGTGTTGAAGAAAAAAAGTGCAAAAACATTAAACATGTCATTTTTGATTATTTTACATTAGTTTTATGTCGGAAAATTTAAAAAAAATATTTACTTTTGAAAATATGATTTTTTTATTATATCATTTTTAAATAAACATTTTTAATATTTTTAAAATTAAAATTGAAAATAAATACCCTGGAACAAAACTAAAATTAGATTTTCATCTTTAATGAAATGGAACGAAATTTAAATCCGATAAATAAAGTTTCGAGTTATAGCGATGTTAAATTATCCCATTTAAATTAGTTTTTTTTTACAGTTTTCGAAATTTTTATAAATTTTATGAGAAATGTTAGGATGTGATTTTCTTAGCAAATTATATGACTAATCATCACAAAAAAAGAAAAAACAATCGAAATTCTAACTCAAAAGATAGATTTTTTTACATTTTTCCTAGAAAATTGCGTGCATTTCAGTTTGTGTCTAATCCCTTAAAACCCCGATGAATTATTTAGACGGCTATAACTTTGAAGATATGAAGATGCAATTTTTTGTGTCAAATTCAGGACTGGATAAGAAAAGTTTTCCTAATTGGAATTTTTAACCTATGGTGACCGTGAAAAAATTTAATTTTTGTAATATTTCAAACAGACATGCAGTTGCAACTTATCTTATCAAAAATTTTACATTTTTTTATGAATTTTTGTAATTGGAACTATGGGTCTAGGGGCAATATTTAAGGAGATAGCCTAATGTTTCGAAAATTTTGACTCACCATTTATACGTATATATTTTTATATATGTTTATTCTTAAATAAAATAATATATATATTGTTAAGCCCCCCCCCCAAAAAAAAAAATACTTAATATATTGCCTATGGGGATGAAAATTGCAGTAAATGATTTTTTGTTTATTAGACCGTCAGGCGGTAGCACAGACAATCACCTCATTGAGTTCATGGAGGTAAATTTAGGATTAATTAAATCTCGATTCATATATGAAAACGCAATCGGTCTGCGAAATCATGTCTTGAGGGAATACACCTTACAACTCAATTTTAGCGGTTGATTCATAGGTTTACCTTAATATTTTCCTGCTCTCAATTCTCCACGTTTTCATATTTTTGAGGAAAGCACAATGTTAAATCTGCGAATAAATCGGTAAAATTGGATTTCACGAGTTTTCCGTCAAGACATGATTTGACCGACCGATTGCATTTGAATATGGAAATCCCGATTTAACTAATCTCAAATATCATCTGTAAATTCGATGCGGTGATTAGCTGTGTTGTCACATCCCGGCCTATCTGTTATACGATTCCTATTTGAATTAAAATTTAACAAAATAAGTGGTTTGTTTTAAAAAATAATAGATCATAAATACCGTATATAATGGAAACTAACCTATTGAATATCAGTAATCTTGATTATTCCGAACTATTTTTTTTCGGACTCTCGAAATATTCGTTCTGATGAAAGGTATGTAAAGTTTTCCGATTTTTTTTTCTTTTTTTTTTAGTGCCTGTAAAGGACAGCAAAAAAATATGAATTTTGCATAAAAAATAAAACCGATCGGGTAATTAATTATCGAGGTATATAAAATCGTATTTTCAACATTCTTCGGATTTTCATGATCCTGTATTTCATTTTAATTTCAATTCAAATATATATTTTAATTAGAAACAGGCTTATCACTTTTGGAGTTATAAGAATGTTTCTTTTACAGTTTTATTAATACGTCGACCAAAAAACTATCTCCAAACTTTAACATTCAATGTGAATAAAAGCTTATCGTAACTGTCGCATGCAAACGACATTAATTGTGTTTATATACCATAACGGATTTTAATTTGACATTTAATTTGTATTTTTATTAATCTTTTAGTAATTTATTTGTTCTTTCGTTATTTAAAATAAAACTTATGGAAATTTTTATAAATTACGAGTAGTTTGGCGACTTACAATTTTTTTTTTCGAATGGTGGGATAATCCAGTAGAACCTGCAATTCCGTAATTTCTATGCGTTAAAAATATTTAAATATACGTTTAAATTTTGTTTTGGAATTGCAATGCATTTTTTGAATAGTTCACAAGTGCTTATTTGTATATTTCATAGTATGCATATCCATGATGATTATTACGGTGGTTCCAACGACTAGTTTTATATGGAATACTTTTATATATGTATAGTATAATAAAATAAATTTAATATTATTTAGAATTAAAGCATTATTGCAATGTTGTGTAGATTAAAGTTAAATTAAAATATTGTGTAATATTTTACAACTTTTTAATTTTTGTAATATTTTGAGAAGTAACAAAGTATTTATAAATTTAATAATTTTAAAATATTTTTGAGATAGACTGAATACACTTGACAGAATCTGAAATATATTTGTATCTAAAAATGATAGCAAATGATGCCGTTAGCAATCCCTCAAGAAATATAAACGTTCATTTGTTGCAATGCATTCAGATGATGAAAAATCCTTTACATCAAGGAAACTAATTTTTAATTGTATTTAATTTAAAGAATTTTAATTGGAAGTAACTACTTTTAATTTTCAAAGATAAAATAAAGTAAACAAAATGGTAAAAAAAGATACTGCGAAAAACAATATTTTTTTTTTTCATTTTATTTTCATTTACTTTATATATAGGTTGATTTCCGGACCTCTTTTGAATCTTTTCGAAACTTTTTATGACATTTTTTATCACAGGAAAATATTTTGTTTCTGAGTTATTATTTACTTTCATAAAATAAAAGAACAATTCTTATTATTTCAAAGTAAAAATGCTAAGGTATTCTTTTCTTTTTCTTTTTCTTTTTTTTTTTTTTTTTTTTTTTTTTTTTGAAAAAAAAATAAGGTATATTTTTATTTTTCAAATTCATGAGACATAAAAAAATAATTATGTATTTGTTCATGAAAATCATGTATTAGTTGCAGAAACATATTTTTTATACACTAGAAAATGTCATTTGTCTTTTACTGCCTAAAGTAACAAATAATGTAATACAAATTAATTAACAGAAATAAATATATGTCCTTACTTCTAAACTTAAAAAATGATTTAAAGGGAGTTTGGGACATATTTTATAATTTTTGAGTTATAGAGTTAAATTTTTGATTTTTTTTGTGATTTTTAACCATATCATTTATAAATAAAATCATATGATAAAACTTCTATTTTATTTTTCATTTTTTAATAAAAATTTTATTTAAAAATTGTGGTAAAAAAATTGTTATAACACAAAATATTATATGTAGAACTTCAATTTTTTTACATTCAAATAAACAAAAATATTTAAATTTTAATTTTGAATCAGCATTTTTTAAAATATTAATTAAAAATATATAAAAATATTTTTTTTTTATTCTTTAAAAAACCTCCTGGAATATACACAATCATATTTTATTGCTTGGAGATACATTAGATTTCTTGATAGTTTATAAAAATACTGTTGTAAAATTGCCTAAAAGTAGCAGATATTGAAACCGATAGTTTAGTTCATTTAAAACATTCCATGAATTATGAGCGATTTCTGTTAAATATATAAAGCCCAAATTTTGCAGATAGGAAGTTTTTCTAATTGATTATTCGTAAAAATAATATTTGCATGAAATTTCTATGAATTCTAAAACTATTATACTCATCATCTGTTAACTATCTCTAGACTGGTATATTTATACTTCTTTTAATGTGAAATTTAGAAAATAATTTCTTTATTTAATTTACTTATGTATGCATTTCTGTATATTTGAACGTACATTTCCAACCGAAATCTGAAGAAAAAAAAAACATTTAGTAAAGTTTTATAAATTCTCTATTTAATCTTCAGATAACTGCATGGATATAACTATAGCAATTTTAGATTGCTAATCTTGCATTCTTTAAATTTAAACGATGAAATATTTCGTCTTGTATTCCCAAAATTCGCTATTTAAAATATGTGTGATGACCTTCAGTATAAAAAAGAGAAATTTTGTGTTCATTTAGTATAACTACGATCCAAATTTTCCCATTACTTCTTCCGATGTGTCCATAATTTCGAAATATGTTCTTTACCAACGTTTTTTGGAGCAATGGATACCTAGAAAACAATAATCTGTGTCTTCTCCGTGGATTTGTATAATAAATATAATATCCCCACGTGGGATATTATATTTAACTACGCATTTAAATATAATATACCATGGTTATATAATATTACGTTTCTGTGCATACATCTGTATGTATTTGCGTTGCTTTACATTGTAAACAAATGAAACAATTTAAACAATTTCCAAAAATAAATAAATTTTTCTTTTCACTTTAAACAAAATTTAATATTTAAAAAATTTTATTTATATTATTAATGCATGCATATTTATTCTAAATATTGTTATAAAAACGACTCATTATTATTATTAATATTATTATTATTATTATTATGATCCCCAATAAAAATAACCTTAGAATTCCTCAATATAAGTAATGACATTTATCACGGTCATTTTTATACTTCATGCATGACCTGACAAAGGCTATAATATTAAATAAACCTTATTCAATTTCGTATTTATTGGGTAAATATATGGCTATTTATAAACTGCATAATTTCAAATTATATTAGATCCTTCAGCTTATTCTGCAAAGAAAAGGGGGTCTATTCATAAGAGTTTTATCGCATCAAACCTTTATTTCTCTTAAAATTTGAGTGTAACCAAACTCAATTATCTAACCCAATTATCATAAAAGAAACTAACATAAAATTGTAATTTGTAGTGAATCAAGCTCTTTATGGCGGAAATTGTTAATGGTTTTCAATAGTCCTACCTGGGAAGACAACCACAGACACAATTCACCAAGACAAATTTTTGCCAATGCATTCTTGTCTGTCATGCAGAAAGCTCAAAACAACAGTCCGGGACCAAAAGAACGTCAATAAGTTTTTTAACTCAATGATATTGCAAGATAAAAATATTATGTAAGTTGACTATTTTAGAACAAATTATGTAGGTCATACATTAATTCGAAATCTTTGAATTTGACATTTTTGAGTTCGATTAAAGTCCAAATCATGTATAGTAAATTGGGTAAAAATTGTCATAGTTTTTGACTCAATTGTTTTAAAAATCCCTTTTTATTTAAACTGTTATTCGTTGTTTCTTTTAAAGTGTGCTCCCGTATGTATGATTTAAAAGCTCTTTCATTTTACAGATAATATAAAAAGCATCGAAAATTTTTTTCGGTATCTTACACCAAGGTGTAGGTGAGATGTTCAACGTAAAGACCCCAGCCCCCCCCCCCCCTTTCCACTGACGTGAAGAAGTGGTAACCGGCGGACATTTATGCTTTGCAGAAAGGGTTTATATTAGAGATGGGAAATATAGTTATTTTGGTTAACAGGTTACATCCTTCCGCACTTGCACAGGTAACAGGTTTTAGCAACCTGTTATTTATGTAACGTATAACTTATCGATGAGTGTGCTGTCAACAGACGTAATTAGAAGGACATTAAGATATTTTGAATAAATTCGGGACATAAATACAAACGCTGTTTTACTTCAAATAAATCTACACCATTAAAATTAGCTTGGACTTAAAAATTTAATTTTTGCAAGACAAAAATTTACTTAGTTATAATACTTTGCAATTCATGCATTATTAGAGTCTTCTTGCACTAAAAAGGCATTTTCCATTTTGCATTGAAAATTCACAAATATCATGTGGCGCTTGCGAAAAGAAAATAGCGCCCGGACCAAAGTTAGAATTTAGTCCCCCTCCTTTTACAACTTTTCTTGTGAAACGCCAAAATTATGTTGGTAGTATAAATTTCGCGTCCCCTAAATCTCTGCACCCGGGGCGACCTCCCTCTTCGTCCGACCTTTCGCAAGGCGCTGAATATCATAACTCAGTAAGTTTTGCCCATAAAAAACTAACTTTTTTGCTGTTTTACTTGCTAAAACACATAGAATTTTTTTCTAAATAAAAGTTATAGAAAATTGTTTAACTTATAAAACATTGTATAAAACATGTCATTTCTTAACTATTTAAAAAAATAATTATTTTAATGTAAATTGATTTTTATAAGATGCAGAAGAAAATTAAATGTATTTTTGCGTTTGGTACTATGCCTCTAAATCTAACGGTTTAGAAAATTTTTTGTAAATGATAATAAGAAATTTCCTCTATAAAAATTAACACTGTTTTAACAACGCGCAAAGCAGTTTGTCAATAAAAGAAAGTTGATCTTCATTTCCTTAATGCCTTGACTTGAAGTTTGATTTCTCAGAAGCCGTACCTATCAACGCATATTCAAAGCTTATCGAGCGAAAAGAGATGCACGATATAACAACACGAAAATTATTTTTACACTTTTTATCAATTTCATATGTAAAAGTACGTTTTAGAAATTAATTACAATTGCATTAAAATTAAGTGCCGTCACGAAGCTACATTTGTTTTCTTTTTTTCAATAAAATACTTTTACAGAAATAATATTTTCCAGTTCTCATTTTCTAACAACGCAATAATGACAAAAAAGTAAACAAGTGATCAATAAAACAAAAATTACAGAGCCAGAATGCCCCCACCGCCTCTCCCAAATACCAAGATTACATAATAATATCCTTTTTAAAAATTCGAATTCAAAGAATTGTCATTTTTTACCCATCTTACTATACGAACCTAAGATTGTATGCCGTGCGAAAAAACATCTTTTTTTATCAACTTATATTATTTAATCCGTAATGCCCACTCTTCAAACACAGATTATTTCCCATTAAAATTGTGACCAAACATGGCTGACATTATCACCTTGCTTTTTATAATCTAGCAGCGGCAGCAGCATTCACTTACTTCGCGGAAAATACGTTTTTCACCATTTCATTTCTAATATTCTATCCACTTAGTTCAATAAATACAGTTTGTATTATTTCCTTCATCTTTTCAAATAAATGTGGTTTTTATTATTCTAGAATTTTTTTCTGATGTTTTAATCTTTGTAACTGTGAGCGTTACAAAACATTCAAAAAATAAAATAATTTCTGACAAGATCGAAGCCAGGTGTTTTTTAAATATCTATCCAATATCCGTACTGTTTGCGAACAACCAATAGGTTTGAGAGATGTTATCAGCTGATCTTTTCAATAGCAAACGAAGAACTATTACTGTGATTGGCTCCCTTGGTTAGACCAAACGGATTTTTAATGTCTTAGATTCATAGATGGGCAGGGATGCACAAAAAGGACAGTTTTTTTTCTTTGTTCGTGTGCTTTTTTCCTCTCTCTGTGTCTCAAGGGCGTTTTAATGCTGTTGAAGAATTTTCTTTTCTGCAGTAATAGAAATTCTTTACCGTCGATTCAGATGAGATTTACAAGTTAAGAAACAGGTTTTCGATAATTTAATTTTAATTACTGTATAAATATGTACTTGCAAAATAATTTTCCTATTTCTTTTTCTTTTTCTTTTCTTTCTTTCTTTTTTTTAAAATGCGCATACAAGGCGTTCCAAAATTATCAGGGACTTTTCGTTAATGTATTATTGAATAATAAATTTTAGGTTAATATTACGAATATTCATCCTGTTATGTTAAATAATGCCCATCTCTAGTTTATATCTGTACTTTTTTAAAAACATCAGATTTATTTCTCTGATATTTAAACTAAGATTTATATAGACAAATAGAAGAGTCACGTAAAAGGTTTTCCCCTCTTACCAAAAATGTTAAAATGAAATAGTAATAAAAAAGAACACTAACCAATTGCCAAAATAAACGCAAATGGAATAGGGAATCCTTTTATTTACAAATGAGCGGCGCGGAATTCCACTACAACACATGTGCATATTAAATCTATGCGATACGGCGATGTCTTATACTTTCATTATTTATGTTTCGCACATAATATATTTTGCTAATTTTTCGATAAAAAAAAGATAATTATGCATAAAATTATACGTATGTAATTGTTTAATATTAATATATATCTTTATATATTTCTCGATAAGTTTAAAATACAGACTAATTAAGTTATCTAACAAGATCTAACATTTTATTAGTCTTCAGAGATGAGTAAAGTTATATTTTCTTTTTAATAAAATAAAAGCAAATATTGGCATTTCACTCGACATGCCTAGAAAATATAATAAAACCCATAATGAAAAATACTGCAGTATAGATCAAAGTGCATAAAAATATATTTTGAAATGTGAAAGTAGACTTAGATTTATTTATTGTTAATGTTGATGTATAATCACGAAAAATTTTCTTGTTTGTGAAAAATGTTTCATTTTTTGTAAAAACATGAAAATAGCTAAATTTCTTTAGAATATTTCAAATTTCATGAAATGAAGAATTGTAGGTGCATTTCACGTTTAAGAATTTTAGCATGAAACATTATTTTGTTTTTAATATGACGAATATGAATATATATATGAATATATATATATATATATAATTTCAGACGTAGATTTGTTGAATTACGATGAGTATTCTAATAAAAGACATTTATTAACTCTATAGGAACAGTAAAAGTAAACAGTTTGAAAAATTCAAAAAATCATAATTTAATTAAGTAAAAAAAAGTAAAGATAATAATACAGTGAAAACGAGAGTATTACATACATTGTAATCACACAGATTCGGTACTTAATAAACGAAACAAAATGAATTAAAACTACCAATATTCATGAAAACAATTCGGATTTAGCTTTAAAATTAAGAATTTTAAATATTGTCTAATAACATTATAATTCAAGTTTATTATAATTCGGTTCAAGATTTTTTTTTAATATCAAGGTACGTAAAGCGAAATCTGAATTTTTTCAAATATAACTGAAAAAAATTAAAGAATGCAATGTATATTTAAATAAACTTAAAAGTATCATAAAACGAATAAATCATTTACGACTTATTGAACAATTTAGAGGTTTTTTTCTCTGAGGTATTAAGCAAACAAATATGCTTAGAATTTAAATTCAAGTAATCGTTACTTAATTTCAGATTATCTCCAGGAACATTTTATTTAAAGGCAATTTTTGAACCACCTTAATTGTACCTTTTCAGAACATATATCACACGCAAATTAGATCAAGACACGCAAACAAGTCAGCGAAAGCCATTAAGAAAGTTATTCTGTTTATTTAAATTTACCTAATTTGAAGAAAGATATCGTACTTTGGGATGAAAGATGCATATTATAATACATTCAGTTCCGGTTTTCTTAAACTTTTATAAGAATTGCTAAACGCGAAATAATTTACAAATATTTTTTAATAAATTTGATTTATATTGAAAAAAAATCAAACACTAATAAATTTAAGCCTTTTTTATTCTATACAAGTTGGTACATTTAAAAAAAAATAACTGTCAAACTTTAAAGTATGTAAGGTAGTTATGAATAAAAAGTATAAATGGCAGAAGGACAAAGTTGTTTAACAAGGGGAAATAGTTCTTCCCTGTTTTTTAACAGAACATGTTGTCGGCAATTTCCAACCAATGTTCTAAATGAAGAACCTATGAAAATTTCCACCGTGAAAAAACACCAAATAGAACTTTCTGTTGATTGAACGGAAATTTTTCTAATTATTTCGCTGTTATAATATAAATTTTTTTATTAAAATTTATTCGGTGAATTCCATTCTGAAATCTGAAGCTTTGGGTATTTGCATAAGTATTCATATGAAAGTAGACTTTGTTCTTCAAAAGTTATTCCATGCAAGCATCACCCACCTAAATACTGCAAATAGAGGTGAGAGTCAGTCACTGATCATAGTCGGCTAGTCCTGTACACAGATGATCCTGTAAACAAAATGGGATTAACCGTAGAATCGGAGAATTGATAAGAATTTAAACGGCGTACAATAAGTCATATCTATATTGCGAGCTCTCCCATGTGTTCTGTAATTACCCGGGATAATTTTCGGTAAATATCTACAGACAATTGTCCTAACATTTGGCTGTTTTGAAAGTTAACGAACACTCGATCTAATTATTCAGCGTATCGGACCATATATTTGGCAATATTATGGTAAAAATAAATTTAAATTGTGTATTTTCTAATTATACTGGACAGTTTGCGTCAAAATATAAACACTGTATAGTGTAGGCGTGCGTTTTTCTGCATAATTAATCAGCCAACGATCTTGCTTTTTTAAATATTTCAACTATTGTGCTTATGCAATTAACTAATAAAAGTCTGATACCTTTGTGATTTTTGCGGTTTCTGGAAGAAAAAGTAACACAGTGCAGTCATTGAAGTAAAATAATTTGTAAATTTACACACGTGCAGATAAAAAAAGGGTCCTATTATATATGCACACATTCTTTGAAAGTTTTTCTAAAAGTAATATATTGCCTAATAAATTTCAACAATGTATGGCCATGGCCAATGCCAATGCCAACCATTTCTAAAGTATTCCTTGGTGTTTTAGTTACTAGATGTGATTCTTTATCAAAATTTGCGATTATAGAAATAAAAAATTCAATTTCTTTCCCGCCTAATGTGCTTCCAAATCATCCTGTTTACCAGATAATCGGTGACTTTTACACTTTTGTAAACTATATCCTGAAAATGTGTTCTTATCCTGCACAGTCACGGACGAACTTAATTACATAAATCTGTTTCTGTCAAAAGACGTTTCAACCCTTCTCTTATCAATAAAACTGTGAAGAAATTTAAGATATTTAAGCATTTCTAGCCTTTCTAAATGAATATATAAGAAAGTTATAATTTGATTATTCAACCTTTTCAAACACATTTATGCTTTAAATTATCTTAAGTTTTAAAACTTTTAAAGTGTAATGTTATTTTTAAAATCTGACAGTAGATTATTAATCCCCCCACTAATTTTCAAGTTTCTCATTTTCGTAAATGTGGAATCTATAATGTTCCTTGCAAAGACATTTTTCTTATGCTGGTCAAACTAAAGGGAGTCTTCAAATCCACCACCTCATTCCATTCTCGTTATGTGAATAATTCTAAATTTTTTTAATTTTCTATTTTCAAGAATTCCTGTATTTCCAACCAAAATGCAAATATATATATATGTTATAGTCCAAACCCGATTTTAGGCCAATTTAGATTGGCCAAGGCCAAACTAGTCTATCCTAACGCCCATCGGATAAACTCGTTTTTTATTGGCCAAACTAGTCTATCCGAACGCCCATCGAATAAACTAATTTTTCCTAGTCCAAACTAGTCTATCCGAGAGCCCATCGGATAAACTACATTCACATAGGCCAAACTAGTTTGGCCGAACGGTCATTAGAATAAACTAGTTTAGCCTGCTATTCATTTGTTTGAACTAGTTTATCCTAGGCCGATCTAGATTGTCCTAGGCCAAATCGATTTGGTGTGATTTTATTGAATCTAAAGATCGCCACTGCGCCAACTTTCTAGCTTTGATTTAATTTATCCTAAGCGGATGCAATTCGACGCGATTTTAGTTCACAGACTGTCAAAGCATGAGAGCTAATGTGCTCGCAGATTCTGAGTGTATGTATGAAACCATGTACGTATGTATGTACGCATGTACGTAAGTATGTACGTACTTATGTACGTAATGAGATAACTCGATAAAAATATCCAATTTGCTTCAAATTTTGGACATATATTTATTCTGATAACGGACTTTCCTGACTAGTTTCAGGGGTTCATTGGATAAGAATAAGGGAGTGGAATAAAAGGCTAATCCGCACCCCCCCCCCTCCTTAATTTAGTTAAGTCAGCTTTTCATGCAAAAGTGTCAGATTTTTTCAAAATTTTAGGTATAAGATCATTTTGGTATGGCATCTCCATGATTAGTTGTGGGTGTTCATTGTTTACGTATAAAGAAAGGAGGAATGGGAAGTAACCCCCTTAATTTATGTAAATAGCTTTTCCAAGGAGAATTTACCGGTTTGTTTCAAATTTTGTATGTAGATTCCTTCTGATAAGGCTTTTATCTGATTAATTTTGGAGATTCTGAGGTTAAATATGAAGGGAGAACGGATTATTTTTTCAATCGGATAAAAACTTTTGGTTTTATGAAGATATTTTTAATGAGTAACAGATATTGGATTTCGCACACATCACTTCACGCGAAATTGTTCATATTAAAAAACTAAATTTTCGACACTTTTTAAAAATAAGAAAAAGCTTAAATAAAGCATAACACTTGAAATTTATGATGGGGGTGAGAGGGGGGAGAGTAAGGGGACGCTAGAACTTTTTTAAAAAGCTCAGCGTTTTTTAACATTTTAGCTGCTAATTAAATATTACCATAATATGAAACTTTTAGAAACATAATAAAACAAGATGTTAAATATTTAAGAAAGTATGCCGCGTCTAGTACCACTATTTTCTATTAGTAATTTTTGTAAAAATGTTAAATTCTTCTTGGAACTGTTTGCAACTTTGTGATAGTTTATGACACATGATAAAAAATTATAAAATAAAGTCCCATTACGAAAGGAAAATAGGGGGGGGGAGGGTCCAACAAAATCAGAAAATAGAACGACAATTCTAAGTTAATCTATTTGAAACATTGAGATAGTTTAAGACACATGATATAAATTTATAAAAATTATATTCCTCGTTAAATGCCACTATTTACGAATAGTGATTTTTGCAAAAATCTTAAATTTATGTTTTAAAGCACATCGAGTAACATATCTGTTATTAACAATACTGTATCTGATGAATCTCTTTTAAACAACCTATTAGTAGATAAGTTACTTGATGTCGCGGTGCTTTAAAACCTAAAATTTCCGTTATACTTCCTGATTTCGTTCGCAACCACATCCTCTTTCACTCCGAAATGTGACTTTTTTTTTATAAATTTATATCATATGCTATAAACTATCTTAAAGTTTCAAAAAGTTCCAGAAAGAATTTAAAATTTTTTCAAAAATTACTATTAGAAAATTGTGGTATTTTGATGCGGCATCCTTTATCTTAAGGGTGTTCTTAAATCAAAAAGGGCAACTTTGTGACACATCCATTAAATTATTTTTGTTCAGAAATGCATGAAAATAGCAGGTGTTGTTATTCAGAAACTGTCTAATTGCGCTCATTGTTTTGTTTTTTAAAAAACACAATAGATTTTTCATAACAAACCTTCAAAGTTGAAACTTTCGAGCATATTTCCCGACGAAAGCAGAAAAACCGGTCGGAAAGGAGGAGAAAAACGGGTGATTGCGTCATCGAAATAGCTTATAACTCGATATTTAATTTAATTATCATAAAATCTAAAAATAAGTTCAATTCGAAATCGCTTTCATAGTCAAGCATTAAAATTTTATAACTTTCTGTTAAAAAATGAATTTATAAATGTGTCAAAACGTTTTGCGCTTGTTGAGCGGAACAGTTGAGAACACCCTTAATTATTTATCATCATAATATTTTCTCTTCGAGGTTTGTTCTATTCAACATACGTTCGTTTCGAGATTTTATATAAAAGAAGGGGTCCGATAGCTGGCGAAGCCATCTGGTTTGAACTAAATCGAGTTTTTTAGTTCCAGATTCCAACATCAGGGTGCTCACATTATATCAGTTCAATCTTCCATCACCTTGAAGCGCACCCTATTATGAAGTAAACTGTATCTGAAGGACACTCTGTTAAACAATCTATCAGTAGATATGTTAATCTGTGTCGCGGTGATTCAAAACAAGAATTTAATATTTTTTTCAAAAATTACTATTCGTAAATAGTGGCATTTAACGCGGAATATATTTTTATAAATTTATATCATGTGTCTTAAACTATCTCAATGTTTCAAATAGATTAACTTAGAATTGTCGTTCTATTTTCTGATTTTGTTGGACCCTCCCCCCCCCCCTATTTTCCTTTCGTAATGGGACTTTATTTTATAATTTTTTATCATGTGTCATAAACGATCACAAAGTTTCAAACAGTTCCAACAAGAATTTAACATTTTTACAAAAATTACTAATAGAAAATAGTGGTATTTGACGCGGCATCCTTTTTCTTAAATATTTAACATAATGTTTTATTATTGTTCTAAATGTTTCAAATAATGGTAATATTTAATTAGCAGCTACAACGTTAAAAAACGCAAAGCTTTTAAAAGAAAAGTCTAGCGTCCCCTTGCTCTACCCCCCCCCATCCTAAATTTAAAATGCCATGCTTTATTTAAGCTTTTTCTTATTTTTAAAAGGGGTCGGATATTTAGTTTTTTAATATGAACAATTTCTTGTGAAGTGATGCGTGCGAAAACCATTATCTGTTACGATTTTAAAACTTTTTCATAAAACCAAAAGTTTTTATTCGATTGAAAAAATAATCTGTTCTCTCTTTATAATTAACCCCAGAACCCCCAAAATTAATCAGGTAAACGCCTTATGAGAAGGAATCTACAGCCAAAATTTGAAACAAATCGGTAAATTCTCCGCGAAAAAGCTATTTACATAAAATTAAGGGGGTTACCTGCCATTCCTCCTTTCTTTATACGTAATCAATGAACAACCACAACTACTCATGGAAGTACCTTGTCAAAATGATCTTATACCTAAAATTTTAATAAAATCTGATACTTTTGCATGAAAAACTGACTTAACTAAATTAAGGAGGGGAGGGATGAGGATTAGCATTGTGTCCCCCTCCTCTTGTTCTTACACAATGAACTCCTGAAACTAATCAGGGAATTTCGTTATCAGGATAAATCTAAGTCCAAAATTTGAAACAAACTGGATATTTCTATCAGAAGTTATCGCATTACGTACTTACGTACGTATATACATACATACATACGTATGTGGTAACATACACACACACTGAATCTGCGATCACATTAGCTCTCAGGCTTTGATAGTCTGTGAGCTAAAATCGCGTCAAAATGCATCGGCCTAGGATAAATTAAATCAAATCTAGAAAGTTGACGGCGTGGTGGTCTTTAGATTCAATAAATCACACCAAATCGAATTGGCCTAGGATAAACTAGTTCAAACCAATGAATAGCAGGCTAAACTAGTTTATCCTAATGACCATTCAGCCAAACTAGTTTGGCCTAGTAAAACTAGTTTATCCGATGGGCGTTAGGATAGACTTGTTTGGCCTAGGAAAAACTAGTTTATCCGATGGGCGTTAGGATAGACTAGTTTGGCCTAGGAAAATCTAGTTTATCCGATGAGCGTTAGGATAGACTAGTTTGCCTAGGCCAATCTAGTTTGGCCTAAAATCGGATTTGGTCTGTAACATACATATATATGTTACAGGCCAAACCCGATTTTAGGCCAAACTAGATTGGCCTAGGCCAAACAGGTCTATCCTAACGCGTATTGGATAAACTAGTTTTTCCTAGGTCAAACCGGTCTATCCTAACGCCCATCGGATAAACTAGTTTTTCCTAGGCCAAACCGGTTTATCCTAACGCCCATCGGATAAACTAGTTTTCACTAGACCAAACTAGTCTATCCTAAGGCCCATAGGACAAACTAGATTTACCTAGGCCAAACTAGTTTGGCCTAACTCTTATAGGATAAACTAGCTTAGACTGCTATTTATTGGTCTGAACTAGTTTATTCTAGGTCGATCGAGTTCATCCTAGGCCAATTCAATTTAGCGTGATTTTATTGCATTCAATGACCGCCACAACGCCAACATTCTTGTTTGTCCTAGGCTGATCTAGTTTATCCTAGGCCAATGTAGTTTTACATGTTTTTAGCTCACAAGCGTAAAAGCCAGAGAAATAATGGGCTCACATGTTCTGTATATGCATGTACGCATGTATGTACGCATGCATGTACGCATGTAGGTACGTATGTACGTATGTATGTACGTAACGCGATAACTCTTGATAGAAATGATGTAATTTGGCGTGTTTTTATCGCATCAAACTACCAAAGCCTGAGAAGCCGTAGGTTCTGTATCTACAGTGTCTCACAAAAGTGATGGGACACTTGTGCTTTATAAAAAGAAACTGCAATAAAATAAATAAACAAACATGTGCAAAAATTTTTTGGGTGTGTTTCATATTTAAAGTTAGTAACAATTATTACATAACATACATTTTGACAAAATATTAAAATATTAATTTAGTAAAAATAAAATTGTTCAGAACGGAGCAAAAAATGGCTCACATAAGTGCTGGGACACTTACTTTTCCATCAAATATTTATCCAAAAAATTTACTTTTTAAAAGGTTTTAATATTTTGTTGGATTTCCTTTTACTTTTAAAATATGATTTAATCTTTTTGGGATGGATTCGACTAATTTTTTTGTGATTTCTTTAGTGATTTTACCCCATTCTTCTTGAAGCACCGATTTTAGTTGTTTTGAAGAAATGGTGTGTTTGCGTATTCTTGATTCCAGTTCTTGCCAAATATTCTCTATGGGATTTAAGTCTGGAGATTGTGGTGGTGTTTTTATTATTTCAGGACAGTTATATAGCAGCCAGAGTCTAACGTTCAGAGCAGTGTGCTTGGGGTCATTGTCCTGGTAGAATTTAAAATCGTTATGAAGGTTCAATTTTCGTGCTGAAGATTTCAAATCTTGCTTTAAAATATCAATATACTTGTACTGATCCATTATACTGTCAATAAAAACAAGATTACCAACTCCAGCGGACGACATACACCCCCATACCATAACTCCTCCTCCACCATGTTTAACTGTTGGTAGCAAGTTCTCTTTGCAAAATTCTTCCCTGGGTTTTCTCCACACCAAGATTCTACCGTCAGAACCAAATATATTAAATTTACTCTCATCAGCAAATATAACTTTATTCTAGTAATCAGAATTCTTATTTATGTTGGATTTTGCGAAAGCTAGTCTGAGTTTTCTATTCTTTTCACTTACGAAGAATTTTTTCCTGGCTACTCTACCGTGATATCCAGCAGATCGAATTACCCTTCTAATAGTCTCAGGATTAACAATTATTCCATATAATGCTTGTAAATCAGCAGCAACTTTTGAAGCAGTATTTCTTGGATTTTTTTTAAGCTATTGCATAGCTTTTATCACGGGCTTTGAGCGCGGCGATCGAATCCAAAAATTCCGTAACGCGAAAAATCCTAACACATCCGTAACGAAAAAACCTAACACTCGGCTAACGACGTTTCACTTCGGCAGACTTCGGCATGGTATCCTTCGGTAGACTTCGGCAGACATTGACGCGGTATTTTTCAGATATTTAGAGGATATCAAGTCTCAAATTTATATATCTTATTTCAGTTACTATAAATCTATAGTTTCAATAATAAAAATTCCTGATAGAATGTGTATAGACAAGAATCGTTTTAAGATAAAACAAGGTAGTATAATGTAGGTTTTGGTGAGTGGAGACCCGCCCAATGGTGAGGATCGAAAAATTTAAAATGCTTATAACTCACGATCTAATTTTCGTAGCGCGGCCAAATTTTGTTTGGTAATTTATTATGAGACAGTGTTAATTTTTGGTGAAAGGGGACCCCCCCCCCATGGTGAGGGTCGAAAATTTTAAAATGCTTATAACTCGCGATCTAATTTTCGTAGTGCGGCCAAATTTTGTTTTGTAATTTATTATGAGAGAGTGTTAATTTTTGGTGACAGAAGACCCCCCACTGTGAGGTCGAAAAATTTAAAACGTTTATAACTCGCGATCAATTTTCGTAGCGAGGCCAAATTTTGTTTTGTAATTTATTATGAGACAGTGTTATTTTTGGTGACAGGAGACCCCCCCCCCCCACGGTGAGGGTCGAAAAATTTTAAGTGCTTATAACTCGCGATCTAATTTTCGTAGCACGGCCAAATTTTGTTTGGTAATTTATTATGAGACAGTGTTACTTTTGGTGACAGGAGACCCCCCACGATGAGGGTCGAAAATTTTAAAATGCTTATAACTCGCGATCTAATTTTCGTAGTGCGACCAAATTTTGTTTGGTAATTTATTATGAGACAGTGTTACTTTTGGTGACAGGAGACCCCCCACGATGAGGGTCGAAAATTTTAAAATGCTTATAACTTGCGATCTAATTTTCGTAGCGCGGCCAAATTTTGTTTGGTAAATTATTATGAGACAGTGTTACTTTTGGTGACAGGAGATTCCCCATGGTGAGGGTCGAAAAATTTAAAATGTTTATAACTCGAGATCTAATTTTCGTAGTGCAGCCAAAATTTGTTTGGTAATTTATTATGAGACAGTGTTAATTTTTGGTGACAGGAGACCCTCACGGTGAGGTTCGGAAAATTTAAAATACTTATAACTCGAGATCTAATTTTCGTAGTGCGGCCAAATTTTGTTTGTAATTTATTAAGGTATTGCATAGCTTTTATTGCGGGCTTTGAGCGCGGCGAAAGAGTCTAGAAATTCCGTAACGAGAAAAAAACACCTAACACTCCGGCTAACGTCGCTTCAGTTTGGCAGACTTCAGCACGGTATCCTTCGGTAGACTTCGGCAGATATTGACGCTGCATTTTTCAGATATTTTGAGAATATCAAGTCTTAAACTTATGTTTTTTATTTCAGCTGCCATAAACGTATAGTTTCAATGATAAAAATTCCTGATTAACCTACATGTATTGTAAGATAGTAAAAATATTTTAAACGATTTTAACTTCTCATTTGTTCAATACAAGAAAAAAAAAATTTCGGTCATCACGCTGAAAATGTTTAACTTGAATTAATATCAAAGACAAAAAAAACTGCATAAATAAAAAAAAAATAAATTATAATTGCATATGTTGATAAAAAATGCTATGCCATAGCTTTACCGCGGCAGTCCCCGAGTGCCACACGTATTTTTTTAATATTTCGAACGATAATTCGCTTTATTCCATTGGATAGCTTTGATGGTCGGCCAGGTCTTCTTTTATCCTGAATCATATGATTCTTTTTATATCGTTTAATGATACTGAAAACTGTTGAACGACTCAAATTAACTGTTTCAGCAGTTTTTCTAATAGATTTTCCACGTTCAATATGCAAATTAATAACTAATTTTCGAATTTCAGGCGAAGTTTCTTTTCGTTTAGCATTCATGGCTACACAATGCTAAAAAACACAAATTCCAAAACAAACTGTTCCAATTGCTTTTAAGTAAAAATAAAACCCCAAAAAATATTTTTATTGCTTATTTCAGACGATTTTTTTTGCATGTATAATGGTGTCCCATCACTTATGTGAGCTATTTTTCGCTCCGTTCTAAACATTTGTATTTTTATTAAATTAATATTTTAATATTTTGACAAAATGTATGTTATGTAATAATCTTTACTAAATTTAAGTATGAAACACACCCACAAAAATATGTGTACATGTTTTTTTAATTTATTTGATTAGTTTCCTCTTGTAAAACACAAGTGTCCCATCACTTATGTGAGGCACTGTATGTATGTACGTAAGTACGTAACGCAATAATTCTTGATAGAAATATTCGATTTGCATGAAACTTTCAATATAGGTTTATTCTTATAAGGAGCTTTTCTGATTAATTGTGTTAGGTCATTGAAGAAGAATATGTGAGGGGGAAGAACGAGAGGCTGATTCGCCCCTTCCCATAATTCAAATAAATGGGTTTCCATGCATTATTAGCATATTTTATTAAAATTTTAGCTATAAAAGCATTCTCTTGAGACGCCTCCACGGTTAGTTGTGGGTGTTCATTGTTTAAGTATAAAGGGAGGTGGAACAGGGGTACCGCTTCATAATTTATGTAAATGCTTTTTCACGCAGAATTTACTGATTTGCTTCAAATTTTAGAAATAAATTCATTCTGGCAAAGCGCTTCCCTAATTAGTTTTGGGGGTTAATTGAATAAGAACAACGGGAAGAATTGGGGGGGGAACCCGCTAATTTTGGCAAAAAGGTTTTTCATGCAGAATTAACCGATTTGCTCCAAATCTTGCATTTGTTCATTCTGATGAAGCTCTTCACTGATTAATTTTGGTCATTCTTCGGTTAAATATAAGGGTGAAACTTACAAATTATTTCCTTCCTTAAATTAGATAAATTAGTTGTAATACAGAATTATCCATTTTGCTTAAAATTTTGGACACGAATTCCTTTGATCAAACATTTCTTTAATTAATTTGTATTTTTTTCTTTTGGTTAAGTATAATGGAGTAGTGGACATTTTATCGCCTTCCTTAAATTAGATAAATGGGTTTTTATGCAGATGTATCCGATTTACCGTAAATTTTGAATGAAGTTTTTTTTTCGTTATAAGGCGAATCCCTGAATTGTTTTCTGGGTTTAATGATTAAATATAAAGGGATGAATGTGGGATTACCCTCCTTAAATCAGTTGAATGTTTTCTTTGAGCAGAATTATCTAATTTGCTTTATATTTTGGATAATTATTTAATTTTATAAAGCGTATCTGTGTTTAGTTTCGGGAGTTCACTGGTTAAGTACAATTGGGGGAAACGGGAAAAAGTAATCCAACTTACTTTATTTTTCGAGGGTGTATTTATTAAAAAAAAATAAGGCTGTAATACACAATATCTAAAAAAGTCTGTCAATGCAAAGCGATCAGTTTAATTGGGCAATATTCTTTTTAATATTGATCCCGACTACTGTTCCATAGCTAACTTTGTGCAAAGTAGTTTTGTAATCACCCTTATATAATGTATTTTATTCGAAAGGTTGTAGAATACTGTCGGAGGTAGTGCACGGGCCGGAATTTCGAGGCCCGGGCCGCGCCCTTCCCGAAGGAAAGTTATTTTGCAGTGACCCGGTGTAAAAATTAAAAGTTCAGCCCGAGCCCTGCCTGTACAAAAAATCAGTGAAAAGATACTCAGTCCGGCTCAATCTGGCCCTACTCAATTTTTGTAAAAAATTCAGGTTTTACGTAACATATAATTAGAAGTGCTTTAAAAAATGTTGCATACATATTTATTGGATAAATTTACAATGTACTTTTAAATTACGATGTGTTCACAGAATGGTAAATACACAATGTATTATTGATTATTTAGATTCTTAGAACTTTTAATATTCAAATAGGGAAGTATTAAATAATCAATGTTGTTTAGAACAAAAGAAAAAGAAGTGTTAAAATATCATAACTATTGAACCTGTTCAGTAAAAAGTAGATTTGTGAATATGTTTCTCTGTCATTCCTTAAAGCATTTCTTAAATCCAAAAGAGCTACATCCTATAAAATTTAAGAACTAATTCATTTTCGGAAATGCATAAGATTAACAGGCATTCTCACTCATAAAATATGTAATCGAATGGCGTTAACCATTTTTTCATAAAAGCGATGTACCTTTGAGAAAATACTATTAAAGCTACGTTTTGAATCGAATTTCTGCTTGCGACTTAACGGAAAAGAAGAACTTGACGCCATGACTAAAATCGCTTATATATCGACAAGTAATTAATTTTTCAATAATGGAAAACGCTGTTCGATTCCAAATTATGTTCAGCTTGTGACGTCCCCGAGTAACTGACTTTGGCGCAAAACTCTCGCCTATAGTTGCAAAAAGCGACCTGGCTGTGCGTCCTGAATTCGGACTATTCTTTCTATGTTGGCCAGACGGCGCTGTGATGTAAGACTGCCTGAGACGAAGCGAGAGAGCAGATAGTGGGGAGGGATGGGACGGTGACTTTTTGTTTTTCAGTGTCTGATTTTAAAAAGATGATTTTAACGTTTGTTTGATTTTTTGTTTGATTTTGATGTGTGTAAAGTTTTTAGTTGACAAATTTTATAGTGTGATCATAGATTTATAGTGTTACTGCCGTGTGATGAAATAAAAAAAGATAATTCTCATGAAAGTGTGAATTTATCGTGCTACCTTACACAGCGGAACCAAGAGAAAGAGTGAAATCGTTACAGACTTAATATTTTGGAGCTTCCCACCGATAACTGGACTTGGAGTTAGTGGCGAAAAAAAAATATGTGGTCACAGGTATGTTTTAAATTCATTACAGTGTGCCACATTATTTTAAGCGTAAAATATTGGTGATGTTTATTTGTTTAAAATTTGATTGGTTTGGTTGAAATTATATAGCAGCCGCAATGTCTAGATCCGTATGTTATATTTATGCTTATCATAATGTGTAAATATTAAAAAGAATGTTTAAAACAAAGCTGGTTTAATAAGAATAGTAAGTTACTTGAATTGAATTCAAATTAAATCGTTTTAATGGTTGAAAAAAATCAAACTGATTTTAAAATTTGTAGTGTGATTTGTATTAAAAAAATATGGTGTTTGAAATCAACTGGTTTATTGATTAATTGAAATCAAGCTGATTTCAGGTTTAATGTGTTGCGCATCGAAGAATGTATTTTTGAAACCAAGCTAGGATTACTGAATAAATGAAATCAAACTGATTTCAGGTTTATCTCATTTCGTATCGAGACATATCATGTTTTAGACCAAACTGGTTTGGTAGAAATCTGTAATTTTTCAGGAGTTTTAAAAATTTATCAAAGTAAGGAAGCATTGATGTTGAACTGGTATATATATTTTTTTTTGAATAGTTAATTATAGTTATTTGTATAATGTATAAAAATAGTATCTAAGGTTATTTTTAATATTGTGAAGTATATATTTATCTCTTGCTTTGATGGTATTGATTTTGTGAATAAATAGGTTAAGAGTGTATTGATTTAAATTTGATCAGTTGGTTGGGTGCCTGTTGCTCTGATAAAGTGTTTGACTTACCCGTCGGTGAACGTAATTTGAAAATGGCTTTCCTGGGGAAAGGTCGAAGAGCAGATTTGAAAACCGTTGCAGTGGAATTGGGGGAGAAAGTCGATGATAGTATGAGAATAATTGATTTACGTAATTTAATTACAAAGAGTGTTAATTATGAAAAGGAATTTGTAAGAGAGATACTTTCAACTGTGATAAATGAAAGAATAGGTCGAGAGGAAGTGGCCGAGAGAGAGAGGGTGGAGAAACAAAGAATAGAGTTACAGTCGAATGGGGGAAAGAACTTAGATTCTATTCAATCTAGTATATGGTTTGAATCGAGAGTGGACATTCAGAGATTGATGCCCAGATTCGATGTGAATTAGGATGATATTAGTTTATTTCTGGAATTGTTTGAGAGACAAACGAGGGTCCTTAAGATCCCCCCCCCCCAAAATGGGTTACTCAGTTAATTGGTGTTTTGCCAACTGAAATTTCTCAATTGATAGCTCGTGAGCCTGAACAGCAGGCTAGTGAATATCAGTATGTAAAAACAATGTTACTGAAACGGTTTAAATTGAGTCCAGAGAGGTTTCGTCAGAACTTTGTGAAAATTCAGAGGGCACCTGATAGTACGTGGCATGATTTTTATTATGAGATAAAAAATTATCTTGAGGGCTGGTTGAATGGGTTGAAGATAGAAACTTATGATCAGTTGAAAGACTTGATAGTTGATCAATTAAAAAAAAGAGCGCCGCCTGATTTTAAGGAAAGTTTTTTGGATCGGTGGATAACGACAGTTTCACCCATTGAGCTTGTTACTAAAATGGATGAATATGAAGATGTAAGAAATTGTATTCGGCGTAAAACTTCGATAAGTAATAGGGATAGAGGTGATAGAAATCAATGGCAATCGAGATCATGGAAGGGAAATAACTCAAGGAGTGAATTTACACAAGATGTGGAAGATAGGGAAAATTATTTCAGGGATAGAAAACCTGATCCCAGTTTTGAGAGGAGGAAACAGTTCCGTTGTTTTGAATGTGGGGATTCGACGCACATTAGGCCCGATTGTCCTAAGCTTAAAAATAAAAGCGGTTTAGGCATTGTAAATCATGTTAAAAATAAGGTTGATGAGGAATTATTGGCACCATATACAATTTTTGGAAAGATTAATGGAACTAGTGTCCCTATTTTAAGAGATACCGGAGCAACTATCGATGTGGTGTGTCAAAAGTATGTTCCACCTGAAAAGATGATAGGAGAATATGTGTGGGTGCAGCATTTGTTGGACCAGCGGATGTCATGTTTGCCTATGGCCGAAATTGAGATTGAGTGTGAATTGGGCCATGTTATCACTAAAGCAGCGGTCCTGGGAAATGAATTGGATCAGGGGAGGTATATCCTTGGAAATAAAACTGCCGCTCTATTAAAAGAGATGGAAGATGACTGTGAGAGGAGAAAAGAAATTGTGAATGTGGTATTGACACGATCTCAGAAGCGGATACAGCTTGCTGAGGAGGAGGCGATAGATAGACAAGAAGAAAAATTAATATTGACTGAAAAGTTGCAGGAGGAAAAAATGATTGTTCCGGTGCAGACGTTAAACTTTTGCCGGAAGTTGAGGAAACAAACTATTTTTGATTTGTTGAAAGTGGATTCGGATAAATTTGCGGAGGAGCAGCGGAAGAGTAAAGAATTGGCTCCCTTATTTACTTTGGCTAAAGGGACAGAAACAGAATCTAAGGATTTTAGAATAGTTAAAGAAAAATTATTGGTTAAGAGGAAAATCAATAAGATGGGAGAAGAAATGGATTTACTTGTGGTTCCTGAATGCTTCAAGGACCAAATTAAAAGAATGTGTCATGAGGAGACCTCGGGTCATTTAGGTGTCGCCAAGACAAAATATCGCTTGGTGAAGCATTTTTTCTGGCCAAATTGTTTTAAGCAAATTGAGGAGTTCGTGAAAACTTGTGATGCTTGTCAAAGAGCTGGAAAATCTAATGACAAAAAGAAAGCCCCTTTAACTTTGGTGTCCATAGTTTCTGAGATATTTAGTAAAATAAATGTAGAAGCTTGTGGACTTTTGCCTATTACACCAAATGGAAATCGGTATTTGATTACGGCTATGTGTATGTCATCTAGATATCCTGATGCAGTGCCAGTGATGAATGTTGAATCGACATCAGTAATTGATGCATTATTACAGATATTTAGCCGCTTGGCATTTCCAAAGGAAATACAGACTGATCAGGGACCTTCATTTATGAGCAATTTGACTATAGAGTTTTTCCAGAGATTTGGAATCAAAACGGTTAGAAGCTCTGTATACCATCCTCAGAGTAATCCTGTGGAAAGATTTCATAGAACTATTAAAAAGAATTTTGAGAGTGTTGTGTATTGAGGCGGCTTCAGAATGGGAAAGACATGTTCCATCTGCTTTGTTTGCCTTAAGGAAAGTGACCCATGAGAGCATTGGATTCAGTCCAGCCGAATTAGTGTATGGAATAAATCTTAGATCACCGATTACATTGCTATATGAACAATGGTTAGACCCGTCTGAGGAGGAAAATAATGTAGTTGAATACATATTCAGACTTATAAATCGAATGAAGAGAAATCATGAATTAGCGGTAGAGAAGATGGAAGAAACGAGAGATAACCGAAAGAAATGGTATGATCGAAATGCTGTTAAGAGAGTGTTTCAGGAGGGAGACTTGGTGTTGATTTTGTCCACTTTCAGGCAGAACAAACTGGCTGTACAATGGAAGGGACCGGGCAAGATTGTAAAAAAATTGTCAGAGACAAATTATGTTGTTAGTTCTGAAGGAAAAAAGGAGAAAAATCAGGTTTATCACATTAATATGTTGAAGCCATATTATAAACGTCCGGAATTTGTCAATATCTTATGGACTTTAGAGGATAATGAACCGGCAGAAATTGAAGATGAGTTCCCAAGGATTGAATCTGATCCTAATGTATTTGATTTTAATGAAATAAGAGAGAATAGTGCACTGGATGAAAGATTAACTGAAAATCAGAGGGAGCAGTTGCAGAGAATGCTGGTGCAGTACTCTGGATTATTTTCTAATATTCCAGGTAAAACTAATGTAATTGAGCATGAGATAGAGTTGCTGAGTGATAAACCTGTTCGTATGAGACCTTATCGAATGTCACCTAGACAAAATGAGATATTGCAATTAGAGATTCAGAAGATGTTGCAATTTAAAATCATTGAGCCAGGTGAATCGGATTATACTTCACCTATGATCTTAGTGGAATCGCCAGGGCGAGATCCTTGGCCGTGCATAGATTATAGAAAACTTAATGAAATAACTAGGACTCAGTATTTTCCTTTGCCTAACATTGAGCAACGAGTTGAAACGGTTGCTGCAGCAAAATACATTAGTTTATTGGATTTGACCAAGGGATATTGGCAGATCCCGTTGAGTAAGAAGGCCCAGAGGATCGCCGCGTTTACAAATAATTTTGGTGTTTATCGACCGTTAAGAATGCCATTTGGGTTAAAAAATGCTCCTTATTATTTTAGTAAAATGATGGCTGATTTACTGCACGATTGTGAATGCTTCGCAATACCATATTTGGATGATATAGCTGTGTTCTGTGATAGTTGGGAGGAACATCTGGATCATCTTGGTAGAGTTCTTGAGAAAATAAAGAATGCTCAGTTGACTATCAAGCCAAAAAAATGTAAATTTGCTCAGGGTGAAGTTCAATATCTAGGACATCTCATTGGGATGGTAAAGAGGTCACCTGCAGAATTAAAGGTACAGGCGGTGCAAGAGTTCCCTATTCCTACATGTAAATCTGAAGTTAGAGCTTTTCTTGGGTTGGCGGAATATTATCGACAATATATTCCTATGTTTTCGTCTATTGCCGCCCCCCTAACAGAAACTTTGAAGGGAAAGTATCGAAAAGGGAAAATAATCTGGAACGTAGCTTGTGACGAGGCTTTCCGTATACTAAAGGCGAGATTATCAAGTGAACCCGTTCTTTATGCCCCAAATTACCAGAAAAAGTTTCTGTTGCAAACTGATGCGTCGGATACTGGCTTAGGTGTTGTTTTGTCTCAGATTAGCGACAAAGGGGAGGAACACCATATTTTATTCATTAGTAGGAAACTAAAGAGGTCAGAACAGCAGTATTGTACTATTGAGAAGGAGTGTGCCGCTATAGTGTATGCAGTGAAGAAGTTAAGGTGTTATTTGGATGGTCATTTACCGTTTATAATACAGACTGACCACAACCCTTTAGTATGGCTTAGGACTCATGCAGGATCGAATCAGAGGCTGTTGCGATGGGCTCTTGCGTTGCAGCAGTTCAATTATAGAATTGAGCATAAGAAAGGAAGAGATCACTGTAATGCAGACACTTTGAGCCGGCACCCATGGCAGGAGTAATAGTTATTGATTTTGTCAGTTTATCTGTTTACATAATATTTTTATGTCAAAAGAAGGGAAAGAAATGTATTGTTTATATATAGTATTGTATAATGTTAAGTTTATAGAGGAAACAGGAAGATTTTCTGTTAATTGTAATAGTATTTATGGGAAATTACATAGGTTATAATACTTAGTTTAAATAAGAAAATCTGGTATTTTATTTTACAGAAAATTAGTGTTATGTAAATGAATAATGAATTTATATTGTGACTAGTATTGCGGAATGCTATATTGCCGCGTATTTAAAATTTGTAAAAATTTAGTAAAATTGTGGCAGTTTGGTCAGGGCGGCACAATGCTGTAATGGGTTTCGGGAGATGTCCTGTGGCAATTTGAAAGTAATCGTGGACACTATGAATTGAAAAGGACTTTTAGTGTTCCTTGGAAATTGTCTCATTATAACTCCTTTATCTAGGACTCTGTTTGGACATGTCCAAAATTTGGAGGGGGGAGGAGTCTGTGACGTCCCCGAGTAACTGACTTTGGCACAAAACTCTCGCCTATAGTTGCAAAAAGCGACCTGGCTGTGCGTCCTGAATTCGGACTATTCTTTCTATGTTGGCCAGACGGCGCTGTGATGTAAGACTGCTGGAGACGAAGCGAGAGAGCAGATAGTGGGGAGGGATGGGACGGTGACTTTTTGTTTTTCAGTGTCTGATTTTAAAAAGATGATTTTAACGTTTATTTTTTGTTTGATTTTGATGTGTGTAAAGTTTTTTAGTTGACAAATTTTATAGTGTGATCATAGTTTTATAGTGTTACTGCCGTGTGATGAAATAAAAAAAAGATAATTCTCATGAAAGTGGGAATTTATCGTGCTACCTTACTAAGCGGAACCAAGAGAAAGAGTGAAATCATTACAAGCTCCAATCTGACTCGAATATGCAATAAAAATAATAATAATAATAATAATAATAATAATAAATGCAAGTCTGATCTCAGTTGGCACGAGTGTGCAGAAAAAAAAGTAAGCAAACACCATGTGCAATGCATCATTTCTCTACGGTGGACATGTTAAATTTCTGTATTGATGTTACAAGCAATGACTCTTTACACACATTTATACTTATTCTTGTAAAAGACATGTTTTTTACTGGCCAAACCTAATTTCAAGCCAATTTAGACTAGCCTAGGCCAAAATATTTTATCCTAACGTCAATTGGGTTAACTAGTTTTTCCTACGCGAAACTTGTTTATCTAAATGTCTATAGGATAAACTAGTTTTTCCTAGGTAAGAGGGTAACCCTTCATTTTTCCCTTCATACTTAACCATTAAACCCCCAAAACTATTCAGGGTATCGCCTTATCAGAAAGAACCTATATCCAAACTTTGAAGAAAATTCATCAATTCTGCGTCAAAAACCATTTATCTAAATTATGTTGTGTTACCTACATTGCCCTTTCTTTTAAACTTAAATAATAAACATACACAACTAATCACAGAGGCGCCTTGTCACAATGATCCTATACCTAAAGTTTTAAAGGAAAACTGATAATCCTGCATGATGAATCCATTTCTCTAAATTAACGGTGTAGGATTAGTCTCCCGTTTGTCCCTCTTTATTCTTATCCCATGAATTCCCAAAATTAACCATAACTTATCAGAATGAACCTTTATTGAAAATTTGAAGCAAATCGGATATCTCTATCAAGAGTTATTGCGTTACGTACATATGTACGCACATACGTACATACATGTGTACATACCGGGTGTCCCGAAAATCACTGATGGATATTGAAATTCAATAACTTGCAAACGGTGACAGCTATTTAAAAAAAAATTTGCAGGAGGGTTATGTAAAATGTCAGGAGTTTTTTTTTACCGTAAATTTTTATTTTAGTTCGCATCTCAAACAATAGTTGGCTCTGACGGCGATTGAAGGCCAGGTCGACGCTTCACTCAGCACTGATCACCTTGCCTTGAATCGCCGTCAGCACTACCTATTGTTTGAGATGCGAACTAAAATAAAAAATTGGATTGTTATGAAATTTGATATGTATAATAAACATATATGTGTTTTCAAATGGTCTACTCTACATAAAATTAAAATAATGTAACATATCAAATATCTAAAAATTCATAATTTCACCTTACACTTATAAAATTAAACCAAAACAAAATACTCAAATTACTTAAAGGTTTTTTATTTACAATGATTATTAAAACCTTGTACTTTCGAGATCATTATGCTGTTCATCAAATCAAAGGCTGAGTTCTTTTGTATAAGATGGAATGATACAGACGTCAACATGAAAAGTGGGGGAAGGGGAGGCATGTAGTCGGATTGTACGACTAAGCATCATTACAAGTGTAATTAACTCGACGGAAAATTATTATTGATTCTATAATTTTTAATTTTTGATAATTTAAAATTTTCTTTAGTATTTTGCCTTTTTTTAAAAGTCGATCACAACCTCTAGTTCCTGATAAACAGTAAAACCCCGGTTATCCGAAAAGCATGGGACTGAAGTATTTTCGGTTAATCGTGGTTCCATAGAAATTTTCGGATAATCGAAGGTTCCATAGCAGTTTTCAAATAACCGGGAGGATTATGATGAAAACTTGTTTAATAAAAAGCTGTGATCGTAATTTAGAACTTTGTTGTAATAAAAATGTGTTGGTACCGTATTCAAAGCACTCTGGATGACAAATCAAAATTACAAGTCGCTCGAACAGCAAGGCGGTAAATTGTTGTTCTTTAAAGGGTGGCGTGATAAAGCATCTTTGAAACGATGCAAAGTTGAAAAACAAAAGAAACTCAGAACATATTTTGTATAGAAAATATTAATAATAATAGAAAATGAAGTGTCGTACGTATCTAGCTAATAAAGAGAATGAAATTACGCAATAAACCAAATCAGCAAACTGACTCTGTTTATTTATTTCATGAAAGATGCTTTTTAACACGATTTCTACTCAGTGTCTAATAACACCTTTTAAAGTTTTGATTTTTACATATTTTGCTTCTAATTTTTAAATCTAATAAGCATTAAAACAACACTTCAATGAATGGAAAATCATTGCAAACCGTTTTGATCAAAAATTCAATTCATCAATAATTCAATATTGTAGAATAGACAATATGGCACGTAAATTTGGATACAACCCCTGATTTTTTTGCTTCTTTTTGAGAACGACGGATTTTGAGCTTATTCTATCGAAGATCACTTTCAGAGTTTTCAAGCTATGTTTTTGAAATATCGATGAACGTTGCTCTATACATTTAGATAACACAATGTAGGGATGAAATTTTGAGAGCTTCTACGCAAGCGCAATGGAAAATTACTTAGTATACCTGCTCATTTATCATACAATTATTATTATTTTTTTAATTCTGATTAGAGGGTATTGTGCAAAATATTGTTTGTGATATTTTCGGAAATGAATATTATTTTATATAAAGAATTCTGCAAATTATAAGCAAAAAACTTGAAAAACTTTGGGACTGTTTTCATAAAATCCTCAATTTCTCTACGAGTATACTACATGCTATCCGCATAAAAATGAACATACTTTATTACAATAAGTGATTTAATAATAATCGATAGTATGAATGCTTTTGGCGACATTTGTTTTGACAGGACTATCCAAACGATATTCGTTTATTTTTTCAGTTTGTTAAGAGTTCCCTATGGATTTTTGGAAAAAAAACGATCCCGGAAATACATGATCTATACTATTATGTTTACACACTTAGAATTTCCGGATAATTTCTCATGTATTTTTCTAGATATTTAACAAAATGTTTAATATCGCATGTGACCAGTCACCTTTTGCCATATAGTGTATGTATTACTCAATACATTTTGAAGTTTCTAAATGTATTAATATTTCACTTAGAAATTACTGGATATAGTTTTATGAGAATGATATATTTTCCTCTTTACAAATAAATTTGTTTTTTCCTAACACCAAATTTATAAAGCATAGTTATGTTCATAAAATTTTATTTCAAATAAAATACTACGAAGATTTCAAAATATCTAATGCTTAAACGATTTTATTTTATTTTTTCTGCAGAGTAATATTTGTTTCTAAATGTTGAGAAAAATTGTTGTTCTCACTGTTCTTGTTTTAACAAAAATATCAATGTAATTGGAATTTCAAAGATTATGTGTCTGATTTAATGCCGTTTTGAGTTACAACAATTCTGTTTTGTTATTACATTCCGTGATAAAATGACATACTTTTTTATTTATTTTTTTAGCATAAAAGAGAGAAAATGTGCTAAAGTGTGAATGGAAATTTTTTCTATCAGTATTGATTTACTTATCTGAATGTGAGGATGTTTGATAAAGAAATTATTTTTCTTGCACCGCAATATTTGGTTTTAAAATAAGAGACAAATGCTATTTCCATTATTTTTACTTAAACTATTCAGAGAGAATGTATCCAATACCATGCGTATCTTTACATTTTTTACGTACATTAATAATGTTAGAAAAAAGAAAATTGCTTTGAATGGAGCCTAACAAATTTGAGAAAGAAACAAACAAATATTTTATATCTTATATTGCTTTTTTATAGTACTACTTGTTATATAAAAATGGCTTGATGCAAAAATATATTGTTTTTCAGAAGAAGAAAATGTACATAATTTTACTGTATGTTAAGATAACTCTTGAAAGGTCGAATAATAATAAAAAAAATCATTAAATATACATTTATTTTATGTTTTGCAGTGATTTCGCTTTACAAAAAAAATAAATTAATTTACAAAAAATCCAAAAAAAATGATAAAAAAATGCACTTATTGAGACCACGTGCATCATAAAATTTTATATACAAAAAATAATTTTTTTTCACTTTTCAATCTTTCTTGATAGCACTTTGATAATATAAAATCATAAGTGATGTTTGTCTCATGTACACCTCTTCATCTGTTTAGTAATGTTTAAAAATTTGGTTATCTTACTACAGAAATTCCATTCGATATTAATAAACCCCTTAATATGCTTTTTCTAATTTTTATTATGTAGTTTTACATAGTGTTTTATAAAATGTTTTGTTTGTAAAATGTTTTGTAAAATGTTTTATAGTCAGCAAAAAAAGTGGAGAAATTAATTGTTGAGATAACCGACGTGGTCCACTTACCCCCGACCCATGTCTATGTTATAATCTTCTTGAAAAAAATTATATTAGAAGTTGGATAAATCAATTATAATATATTTAATTATACATGTAATATTTAATAATATATGTATAAGACTAATTAGCACAACAAAGAACAGAGTTATGATTGAATAGGCAGACACACTTTTTTTTAAGAACTAGGCACTATGGGGCCATAAAAGTTAAAACTTAAAAGAAAACATCCTTTTTTACAAAAGAGCCTAAGGCCAGTTACCAATGCTTATCTTATTCTTCTTCTATGACCGAAAACGACTAGATACAAAATTGAATCTACTAAATTTTTTAAACACTTTTCAACAAACTTGAAAAGTGTTTGTAACTTCGGTTTGTCTGTGCACCTGACCGTCTATCCTATCTCAAGTTCTCGTAAATATCGTCGGAGTTTCCTAAAATTTTAGGAGTTTATTGAAGTTTATCCTAGCAAAAAATCTATCTTAAATAAAGCATAAGTTAATTTACATGGACAATCAAAAGTATTCCGTTACATTATTGTCAATGAGAATTTTTTTTTCAAATAAATTTTAAAGATGGCACTTCCTGTCACGCATACTAAAACTGTTTTTAATTTTCTTGTAATAAATAATTTCATTTGCTGTAAATTTCATTTTATTAAAGTTATATTCCCCCTTTAAATATAAGTTTTAATTGTCAGATAATTTTCCTGTAGATTAACAATGTATGAGTTTCGCATACGTAAATAAAATTAATAGTTTGAAATTACTTTTTAAATTCCTAATACTGCTCGTATTTAGAAACAGAAATAAAACTCATTGCACATAATGCACTTTAAAACAAATGTATTGTAAACACACAGTATTATTTTGTTGCAATTTATTTAAAAAGGAAATAATTTTACTGTCTGAAATCTAAAATTAAAAATATTTCAAAGGTACATATCATTTAAGCAACATGTCAATTTTATTAATTCGGGACAAACCAATTAAGGGAAAATTCATTATTTGACACACACACGCACAAGCTAACACTTCTGAAAAATTCATATTAATTAATTCATCTAATTTCAACAGCTAAATTAGCTTTTCCAATTAAAAAAGAAATATGATTGTTTTCAGAATTTAACTGAAATTTTCAGAGCTTTTAATTAATTCGGTGTAAATCAGAAATGCAAACTTTATTCTATCTAAACAAGCATAATACGCACAGTGTTCTGCAGAGTGTATAAGCCTTCTTTGTCAGCTTCCCCAAGTTATTTTTCAAAATTTACTTAAAATCTACTTAAATCACACATTTTACTAACTAGTAAATCTGCAGATCAGGAGCCTCAACGTCAGCTTTGCACATATATATATTTTTTAAACACACTTTGGGTAATATTCAACTTCTTGGAAACTTTAATTTAAAATTTTCATAGTACTTAATTATTTATAAGAATAAAATAAGAATTATAAGTTTTCAGGATTCAAAAGCGGTAAATTAAAAATTTAGTTATGTTAGGATATTCTGAAATTTTCATGATCTATTATTTTTTTTAATTATAAGATAGTAGATTTCTTCAGGGGGGCGGAGCCCCCCTGAACCCCCCGTAGCCATACTTAATCTAAATTGCCACTTTCTAATAATTGTGCTAATGGTTATTGTATATCTTGCATTTCCTTATACATTTTGACCAATATTTTTCATTATCCTCATACTTCTACATATCTGCCAACAACAAACACCTAAATATGATGTATCAGGAACTTTTGTAAGTGTAAACTCAGTAATCTAGAGTTTTACAATTTTGTTTCCGAAAAAAAAAATTTTTGATTGCATTTTGTAGCAGTTATAGCGGGATAGACAAACTTACAGAAGAACAAACTAACAGATGAAAAACAATAAATTTCGTGTCTTCAAAGTAAGCCTTCACTGAAGTTTCGGCAATGGCGTTATTTTTCTTGAGTTTTTGATATCCAGGTTTCTTGTATTTTTAACGACTACTATAAAATACCTGTTTTTGTTCAATTATGACGTCAAATTTTACCAATTGAAATATTTGTTAAAAATATAATTATTTTTCAATTCTTTTACTTCTAATTATGCCCCCATTTTTGTCAGAAAAATTCTTATTAATGAAACAAATTTCCGTGTTTAATATTTAACAAAGTACTATTTTTATTTTTATTTTAATTCTGACGTCAGATTTATTTTTTCTTAGTTTGGTTTTTCGAATGGAAATTGCTCGATTGAAATTTATTGCCGTTGAAAAATTATTCCAGATTTTTTTTTTCTTTTTTTGGCAACGATAAAGGAAATTGGTTAAATTTTATCTAAAAAATTTGCTCTTGATTCTGTATGAAAAAGAAGGAAATTATGAATTATTAAGGAAAATATTTGAACAAAATAAAGCATAGCCTATATTCTTTTCTGGGCTATGTTATATTTATCCGCAAAGATAAAAAGTCATTAATTAATTCATAAGTTTTGGCGTTGACTTCATTTAAATTTTCGTCCACGTTTTCAAATTTATAGCATTAAAATATAATAAGGATTAAGATGAATGGTTTCTTAGCAACCATTAAGCAAAAATAAAGAAAATGAAATAAATACATTTTAAATAAGTAAATCTCTAAACCAAATTAGTTTATATTATTGGAACACATTTATAAAAAATCTCCAAAATTTACAGTATCTGACAAATGCATAGACAAAATTTCAAAACAATACGAATAATTTAGCTGTTAAATTTCAGTATCCATTTATCATTGAATTCCATTAATGAAATGTGTCATTTTCTCTCAAGGAAAAAAAAATGAAAATTATTGGATTTGCCAAAGAAAAGCATTATTGCGCAAAATAAATATTCTATATGTTCCGTATGAATGAATTAAATTTAACAAAAAACTATACAGCTTAATCCCAGTGCCTCACTAACATACCCACTTAATTTCAATTCGGATGTTTTTTTGCGTTAGTTATCGCGGAACAGACAGGCTGACTGACAGACGGACGGAAACCAAAAAATTTCGTGTCTCCAAAGTAAACCTTCACTGACGTTTCGGCAATTATATTGTAGGAAATTGATTATTATTCAAGCGTTTAAGCCATTTTTGGATATAATTAATCGTATTACTAATGTTTTTTTCATACCACATCCTTACATTTATTAAATATTCATTGAAATTTTAAAATAAAGCCTTTAAATTTCCCATACGGCTGTAAAAATTAAAAAATAAAATAATTACGTTTAATTTATTAAAGGAATATTGTAAATATTAATCCAATCATCCAAAAATCCAGTGAATTTAGTACTTTAGAGATTGGAGACATAAATTATGTGTAAAAATGTTTATGCATTATGACTGAAGACAAGAATTATTGAAGATATGTAATTAATTATTTATTCCATTTTATATGCAACAAAATGAACACAAGATACTGTATAATCCGATGTCTAATTGTTATTGCTGAAAGAGCGTAATGTAGTATTTTAAAGGCTTATACGTAATGTAAAAAAAAAAAAAAAAAAAAAAAAAAAAAAAAAAAAATGTGAGATTAATAAAAATGAAAATATACGCATAAATATGTGATAAAATCCCAATATTTAGAAATAATATACTTCATCTATTGATAGATGGTGTTAAATAAAAATTCTAATAATACTAATAATAATAATAATAATAATAATAATAATAATAATAATAATAATAATAATAATTATCATTATTATTATTATCATTATTATTATTATTATTATTATTATTATTATTATTATTATTATTATTAATATTATTATACTTCAATGTATACATATTTCGTGTTACAGAAAGACTTTTTTCAAGTCAAATGAGAATTTTCAACAATTGCACAATCAATAAAGCAATGATTTTGAATCGCCTACATTCAAGTTTTTTTTCTCATATTATTCAGTATGCAATATATAACTGTACACCATTCTTGAATTAACCAAAATTATGGACTGAGCAATTTTTATGGTTAAAGATGTGGAAATACATGGAATTATTAAAAATGTAGAACAAAAATTATTAGTCTTAGAGAGAATATGGACAGTATATACAATGGCGTTTCAAATCGTTTCATGAAATATCAAACAACCATATCGTTTTTTTAAATACACTCAGTGACATATAAATTTGAAAGCAGTGTATTTATAACATATTTTTAATTTTTATACTGTTTGCGCCCAGCAGTATTTAAAAATGACAATGTTTTCTACCAATATTTCTATCCTATATATATATATATATATATGAAAATGTATGAATATATATATATATATGAAAATAAATAAAATGAATGTAATAGAAAATTGTAGAACCAAAGCAGAATTATCAAGCCCCGAATACTTTGGAACTACCAATGAAGTGTAGGGTTTCATCTCCGTATTAGCCAAAAAAAGCCAAATAGATCGAATTTGGGGCTACCAACACACAATAAATCGAAATTCATCAAAGAAATACCAAGTAATCAACAGTGCATATGGGGAAATAAATCAGTAACGAACTAAAAATTGGAATTAGCCACAAAAGCACGTCCTTAACCTTATCTTTCACGTGGCATACTAAAATATTAAGCATTCATATATCAAATGACAGAAAAAGTGAGATAACAAAATAATATAAACAAAAAACGACTTATCTGTTGATCACTGCAAAGCTAATCACATCAAACGACCTTCATCACACAAACAGAAAGAGGACTTCGCTAAAAACATCACATAACTATAAGCACACATCAACCGACAATTCAACTAACACCGAATTAAATGTGGCCATCACACGAGCTCAGAATCGTTGATTCATCCCAGCCACCAACGCCAAAATAACGATAAAGTTACAATACAGGAACGCACTCCTAAACACGAAACGCGGGAAAAACTACTCTCCCCTAAGACGCCACGGATCAATGGCGCCTATTCAATAGGGCGGCACTCGACCAAAAAAATTAAATCGAAACACTCGCTCATACTATGCAACATAAATTGAACATATCAAGCTAGGATTGAAAGCGATACAAAATATTGAAGGCATTAAAAAAGCTTAATAATGGAAGCAGTAAAATTAATGTTAAATTACAAAAAGAGTTAAGATTAAGTAAAAACAGAGAGTTATATCCACGAGTAGACTGCAAAGTCACAATAACAAAGAAAATGTAACGAGTAAAAAACATCAATAACGTAGAACAACAAATTGCTGAATTGGACATATAGTTGAAAAGGAGAAAAAATAAAATTAATAATCGTACATAAGATAACATTAAATTAATGAATTAATAAAAAGTAGAATTAAGTAATTACAGAAAAATTAAACCATGCACCATAAATTACCCTATTATTTAAAATGAATAACATTTATTTTGACTATGCTGAGCTAAAGTCAATAGCTTAATATAGGATGTTAAAAGATTAAAAATAAATAAATAAATATAATATAACATAGCTTATCAATAAATGTACCCTATACATTGAGTAGTGATATACTACTCTCAATTATTAAAACTGAAGTGTAAATTAATAATGTAAATGATTAAAATTATTATAATACAATAGATATAACTAAACAAAAATCCATCCATTGGTGTAAATTAAACTCCATAAAAATTATGTTAAAATGAATTTCCCACTCTCATTTTTTTTTAATTAACCTTTGTGTTTTATCCAAACAACACCGCCCTTCTACGTGCTCTAACATCTACTTTCCCAATATATATATATATATATATATATATATATATATATATATATATATATGACAAATTAGAACTAAAATTACTATGTTTAACTATTTTTTAGTAGATTTGCTATGTTGAATTTCGCGCTTTTACCTAAAACTGCTACACAGATACATCGAAATGTCCTAAAAGTACGAACACCCTATAAAATCCTCTTAGGTTGGAATTTCTAAAATAGATAAAATACATGTTGATTTTAGTAAATGTATAGAAACTAAGGACAAAGGGAACTAAAAACAAAAACAAAAGACACGCTATAAGAAATCCGCATTATTGGAAAGGTCATGTGACGGCGTTCCCTGGTTACAAAAATTAGAAAAGGAACGAGTAAGTCTAAAAAGTTAAAGGAATTTAAATACCAAAAAATAGAATTTTTTGGCAGTTGGTATCAAAACAGCCAAAGAAATATGAATTAAAAGCACTAATTGTAGAAAAGAGAGGAACTAAAAGGATGATAAATGGGATTAATATTTTTTATTGTTTTTCTGCATTATTTAAGCTTAGCTCCATAGTTTTACTATTTTTAGAAGGCATTTTGCTTAAATACATTAAACGTATCCTCCAGGAGGGGCAAGGGAAGTGCATAATATGAATAAGTGGTCATAACATTAACCAACGATATACCACATGCAAGCTGCCGGCTTGATTTTGAAAAAGACTTCCCTTTGGGGCAAAGTGGGAGGAGGAACTTGGGAGTACATAATTATACATAAAATATTTTTCACAGAGATTTACAATGATATGTCCCGTGATTAGTGTCGCCAAAAATTTAACAAAATACATCTCATTGGGTTCCAACAATAGTAACCATCCCCCCGGAAAACATCCTCCTTCTTCCCTTTAAAATTTTCATATATTTTAAAAATATTTAACAGAGCGCTGACCAAAGAAATCCAATTTAAAATTACAAAAACACGGCAATTTAAAAAAAAATCGAAAATTGGGGGTCCAAATTATGGAGGAAGAAGGAAAAATCCACAATCTTAAACAGTGGTCCGAGTGCTTTAAAATGACATATCACATGGCGGGTCCCAAAAAGTTTAAAATTTTTCCATCCCGCTTTTGCACCTCTCAGGAGTGGAAATTTTTAAATCACTGAAACACGTTTAATTATTTTTACAATAGATTTATTTTCTGAAATTTCACGTTCTTATTAAAACGGCCGCTGAGATATGCCAAATGTTTTAAACTTTTCGACCCCATTTTAAACCCCTTATGGGGGGAGTTTGTAAAATGAGGAATTTTCACGTTTTCTAAATTTATCTGAAAACAATAGAAAATTAAATAATATAATGGGCAGTGGATTTTTTTTTATTTTGAGCTACAATTATTGATTTATAATGGTTTTTATCTAGCACTATTTACCGTATCACAAAAACAATACTTTTCCTAACGCCCGCCGTCAGCTGTGATGGCATAGTTTATGACAACACACATCTCTTGATACGCGTTCGGAGGGACTATGCGTTGAATACCGTGCTTGATATATCGAATTTCTTTTTCTCTCGTTATAAGATTCATGTGTACTACATTATTTATCATGGCTGAAATTGCACCTGCATTATAACCGTGTATTTTTGTTAACAGTTTTATATTTTTTCTAATTATTAATACAGGCATGCAAATTAAGACATGTTGTCTACATTTCTTATTTGAAACAGTTGCAATGATTCAATTTGCGGATATTCTTTTATACGGTATCGAAATGACAGTAAATCAATTTTATATACTATGATGTAGTAATAATAATAATAATAACAACCAAAACTTACTTTAAAAAACTAAAAAAAAGGTGTTTGTTTTAAGCTGAGATCCTACTGATTAAGGATCCTACTGATTAAAGTTTTAAGCTGAGTTCCTACAGATTATAAGGTGGTGTGGGGTAATAACGCCAAGTGCTAATATTTTGCATAATTATGAAATAATCTGGTAAATGACACCCATATGCTCTGCGCAGAAGGGTTTTGAGTCATATAAATCGCAAAAACAGCTTCAAGTTAATTTGTTTCATTTTTAGGTCTTATTGTTTTTACAAGCAACTAAAATTAACGTTTGATATAAAATTTGCGAGATACATTTTGTGATGTGAAGACTTTTTTTTTATCCGGAAATACTTTGTTAATTACATAAATTTGTAGTAAATTTTATGGACTTTCAAAATATTGTTGAAAATTTTCGATATCTTCTCGAGATAATTTGTAATTTAAAATGTACAGCGCAATAACTATAACGGGGTAATAACGCCAATCCTTGGCATTAATATCCCGGTTGATTCCCTACAGTGGCCGAGCTACATCCTAAATACTAATTCAATTAAACACAGTTAAAACTGTGCAATGTTTCTAATAATTTTATTTAAGCGGTCCTTTTTAAGCAAAAAGAAGCTCACAGTCTGATATTCTTTTGCCTCATCCTCCCCCCCCCCCCACAACACACCTTTATTTTTCTTACACTTTCACAAAAAATTCAACATTTTCAATAGCTTAGAATGCAATTTGTCAATTTTTAAGTTTGTAGAGTTATTATTTTTAGAATTGGGCAATCTACATGCAATAATTCCATCTTATTTCATAGTTTTGTTTGCATGGCGTTATTACCCATATAGGTGGGTAATAACGCCATATAGCATTGGTCAAGAAATCACGCCATTACGTTTTATGAATACATATCTGTTAAATTATTTTTTTATATAGATAGTCAATGAGTTGCTGTATCGAATCATATATTTATTTGAAAAATACAAACTAAAACTGAGCCGTGAAAATTGGTCGAACCTTAACGTGGCGTAATTACCCCAGGATACCTTATAACTCTTTTGATAAACAGAGGGTATAGGTCGTTCCTATAAAAAATAAAGGTATACAGTAACGATGTATGTCATTTTTATCTTTTTTGGGGGGGGAGGGGGGAGGGCTAAAGGTAGAATATGCAGTTAAGTCAATGTTTAAAAACGAATTTTCAAACGTTATAAGGCGGAAGAAGAAAAAAACAGCTCTAATGAAACAACAAACACTAGATAAAGATTTAAATAAATAATTTAAAGAAAAAATGAAAAATTGTTCACTTACAAATTTCTTTGATAATATGCCTGAAATTGATGTGTTTTTAGATTGAAAAATGAGTCAAAGTTTCGCTATATTGCGTAGGAAGAAATATTTTTTCGTGATCACTATTACCAAAAAGGAAAAATAAATGTTTCACACACAACGCACTGTTTTCTGTCTACTGGCACATTTGATCTGAAATCTTGCACCTTTCTGGATTTTGTTCTCTGAGCCCATGGAGCTCTCAAATCCAAACGAGCAACTGTATGGCATAAGTTCTAATTTAATTTTTGAATGCATGAAACTAACAGATGATGTTGTTCAGAAACTATATCGCAATCATTTTCTCTCTCTCTTTTTTTTGTCAAACACAGTAGATCCTTTAGAAAATAGTGTAGAAGTGGGCGTTTTAAAACGAATTTCTGCTAGAAAGGAGTATAACCACTCAAAGATGTGTGAAAAACGTGTTTATCACGTAGTCCAAAATCACTTATAACTCAATAGGCATTTTTAGTCACAAAATGGAAAATATATTTCGATTCCAAATCGCAAAATTTTATATCTTTCAGTTAAAAAATTAATTTTTAAACGTATCAAAACATTTTGCACTTGTTGTACAGAGCAGCTGGAAACAGCCTTAATAAAGAGCAAAACTGGGAAATGTTAGTACTGGCTAATTTACAGTAAGTACTAGTTTTATAATTTTGCACTTTCTTTAAACTATCCGTCACTTTTCTATTTAAAAATATTAAACAGTAAACTTGTACATGTTGAAATATGGAATATATATATGTAGGAAAAAAATATTTCAAAATATGATGAAATAAATTTATTTACAAAATAAGTTTAGGGATTTCTCATATGTTTAGAGCAAATATATCGAATATACATATGACATCATACGAAAAATTTTACACACCGTACATAAAAATATTAATCATGACTGGCTAATTAATTTAAAATACATATATCAACTTAAAAGTAGAAATCTAAACAAAACTGTGAAACGAAACAGATATTTTATAAAAATCAATTTAACTTTTGAAAATACTTATTATTTTAGATAATGTGATTTGTAAAATAAAAATAAATAATGTAAAATTAATTAAATTGTATATTTTGGCCCGACGTTACTTTTTATATGAAGCAGACATGGAAAATTTCTTATGTAAATATAAAATGCATATAGTGTATTATTTATTCAAAAATCGTTTAGTAAATTTCAAAATATTTTATAAATGTATATATATGTATGCTGTTTATATATATGTTGTATATGTTTATGTATATTATTCATGAACGTTTAATTTCTACATATGTAACTGTTAAAGAAGTTTAAAGAAATAAATAATTTTTATTTGAAAAATTGATTTATATTGAATGCCTTTCTTTATCCATTTGTTGTATCATTGAAATTTAACTGTACGCAAAGTATTTTAAATTTTTAATCTCAGAAAGATCTCGTATACTTCACAATTTAGGATGTTTTACTTCAAATTATTATATTTCTATTTAAAGAACGGTCAGCATATAACGAGATCAAATAACAAGCTCTTGACATATTTGAAACTTGTAGGCAGATCATTATCTGTATTTGTGACAATTCTAAGTTTCATCTTATTATGAGAAAACTTCGAAAGAAGCAGCATCCTCAAATTTTCAAAAGTATTTTCAATCATCTTGAGATTTTTGTTTTGCTTTAAAGAAACGATCTAGATTTGAACTCTTTCTGGAAATGCTGTTTCTTATAAATTCTCAAAAAAATATAGAAAAATTTACGTTTTCTTGGGCATGTTACCTAAAAATGTGAAATATATGTATAGAAGGGCCTCCATTCAGTGAAGCCGTATTTTGAAATATTATATATTTTGCGAATTTGTCCTTGCACCAAAATCGTTATACTAATCCCCTTTTAAAATAACGTTCAGATAGAGAAGTGCATTTTCTATTTGAACAATTCCGAGATGAAATTTTTTTAAACTTTTTCTCAAATCATATCTGCATATTCAGTGCATATTCAGTGCATATTTTGAGCATACTTTTTACATATTTTAAGAAGATAAAAGAACATGAATTCCTTTTAAGGGTGTATTTCGATTCAAACTGCTTTTTTTCCGATTTATTTTTGAATTCACTTTTGCTCGTAAAGGTCAATTCTTTGATGAGTGTACAAAATATTGCAAAAAAAGCAATCAAAAACGGCAATTTGAACCGATTTTTCCGAAGTGGGAGATAAGGAAACGAAAAAAAGGGTCTTCCAGAGAAGTTAATTGCTTATAAATCAAATTCTAATGAATTGAGCGTAAAAGGACTTTACTCGGCACCTCATACGTCCCTTCAAGAATCCCCTCAGAAAGTTTCATGATTCTACTTTTAAAAATGTGTCTGAATTTGTAACGGAAAATTTCGAGCTGCTGAAGGTGGAAAAGCGGAGATTTCGGAGATTTCGGTTTTTCGGAGATTTTTTACAACTTTGTAAAAAAATGATGAAATAAAAACCTTTTTGAAACAATAATGAAAAATTAATACCGAATATTATTATTATGTGTAACTTTTCGTAAATCTTATTCTAGATATTTCATGATGAATTTAATTCAATAATGAGAATAATAGTAGTGCAGATTTAAACTTCATTTAGCATTTCATAAAACTAAATTCGGAGTCATCCTTTCTTTTTACGATGTAGCTAAACATAACCCTTGTACAAAACTTAAACTTAGCATGATTATAGAAGTGTTTCAAAACAAGATGATTAATTTTACGTGATTAATTAAATATATTAGTTTATGATTAACAATTCGACGTTTATTGCTTTTATACTAATAATGGACATTGCATTACATAAATGCACTTTTAAAGTTGTTATTTAAGCTTTTAAAACCGATGGTACATAGAATACGCCGCCCCTGGCATAATGTATGACCAAATTGCCCTGGATTTGAGTGCTAATATCTTATCTAATTACAGACGATTTTTTTCAAAAAACATTAACAAAAATGATTTTATACGTCTGCTACGATAGATATCTTTAGCGATGCTTTGTTTAAATCCTCGCAAATCGAAATTTGTGTGTAACGGAAAAATGCTTTTTTCTTCAAAAAATATTGTGCCTTACATCAAATCGCTATAGCTTACCTGCAAGGTACACCCAGAAAAAGGAATTAATTAAAGCTATAAATCATGTTTTGTTGTGCACATTTTTGTTATTTTAAGGTATTTTTTAGTAACAGTAAAAAATCTGTTTTCTTTCCCAGACAAAAAAATAGATTTATTGTTAATACGCTTATCTATTATCTTAAAATACCTAAATATACTATTATCTTAAAATAACTAAAACAGATTTTAATTGAAAAAACCTAACAGGGACATTAGTTTTTAAAGTTCTTTAAGTAAGAGTTCAAACTCTTACTCACAAGAACTCTTAAAGTAAGAGTTCAAAAGTTCAAATCAAAAAATTCTGGAAAACAGGAATTACGGCATTAGCAGAGATTTAACATGAAAACTGACTATTTTATGCAAAGATTTACTATAAATAATACTAAAGATTATATGATTGACTACAATTTACAATAACGTTGCTAACAATAAATACGACATCTCATTATATCATTATAAATTATTATGTATAGAGATGTAAATTTTCTGGAAAAATATAAGTGGCGGAAAAAAACCGGTTTTTTACCGTTTTTTTCGGAAAAATTGGAAAAATTGATTTTTCATGACTGTTTCTCTCAAATAAATTATATTTTTTTAGAGAATATTAAATAATAAACATATTTTCCCATTTATATGCATTAAATGAAAAATTATTTTCACTTTATATTACAAAATAAAAAGAAAACAGCAAAGCCTGCTTTTAAAAGTTTAGTTTTTTTTTTCAACAGCCTAAAAATTTTTATTAAATGCTATTGTTTGTTATATCATATCTCTGTTGAAATGATTTTTCAGTTACATGTTTAACTACCAATTCACCTAATATAAAAACCTGAGCCAATATGTCTGCAGTTTGGAATGAAATAAATTATGCATTCCATTTATATAAGTATAGTTTTTAAGTAAATGATACTAGTTTAAAGAAATTATTGCAGTTTTGTCATTATTATGAATATCAGTATTCAAAAATTCCATCGTTTGTTTAAAAAAATGTATATTTTTATATTATTACTTTTTTTCTTAGAATTATAATTTTATTTCCTTTATAAAATATGTTTAGTTTTGGTATAGCTTTCCAATCTCAACTCAAAAAAGTTTTGATTTAGTTTTATAATTTAATTCAAACAAAACTAAGTTTTACTTTGGCTTACTCAGGTCTGCAACTAAAAAATAGGATAGGATTTATTGACTGTTAGATTTTTACTCACTGAAACCAAATATATATATATATATATATATATATATATATATATATTAATTAAATGTAATTTTTTTTCTTTTTACCCTGAAATCTGGTATTCTATTCTTGAATAAGAAACCAAATTCAATAATGTTTCCACATGGTAATTTTATATTTCTAAGAGTGGAACTCAAAAGTTATGAAAACAGAACACTACAAATAGAAAATGCTCACTATTTGAGGAATTAACAAAAGCAGTTACATACAGAGATAAACTTCTACTGTGCTTTAGAAAACTACAAAAATTCAAAGTTTAATCAAGAGGGAAAGTATAATTTGGAACATAGTTACTTGTAATAAATAATGGGTTTTTTTCATTGCAGTTCTACTTTTCTAATGCAAACTGCCCATGTTTTTGCAATATACTGTACATTATGGAGGTAAAATGGAGGTCAATTTTAGATTCAACACCTTGAGGAAACATTCAATTAATCAGCTATAACGAAATCTTGAAAAATGTAGCATAGTAGTGCCACCTATAGGTCAATTTACACCAAAAACTAAACAACATTAATCTATATCAGAAACTGTCTGAAGCTGTAGTTTGATTTTTAAAAAAAATCGTCCTTGAGGTAAAGCTATTGCGATAAACATGAATAATGCAGCATAGCAGCGTCATCTGTTGAGCAATTTACACCAAAAAGTAATGAGCACGAAGTTATGTCAAATATTAACTTAATTTGAAATTTTATAAAAATACATACATTAGTTTGAGATAGAACTATTGTGGAAATCATGAATAATGCAGCATAGCAGCACCATCGGTTGGGTGATATACACCAATAACTAAACATCTGGAGTTTATATCAAGGTGTAACTGAATCTAAAGTTTTGTGAAATTATGTGCATCAGTTCTTGAGATAGAGTGTCCATAAAATTTGTCATATACAGAGTGCCAGATATTTTCCTAAAACCATCAAAACGTGTTCAGGACCTTCTAAAACATTTAAATACACCAAAAACTGGAAGTCAAATTTTTACGAATTCAATACTTACTTCTTGAAAAGGTAGATTAAAGTAATAAATGCATACTTCAAAATTTTATGTTGAATTTTTAATTTTATCATTTCCATTAATCGGCATATTGTTGCAATAATTTTACACATGAATTAATTTTTAAAAAGAGAAGTTGCATTTAATTACATATCTAGATTTTTTTCATGTAATCAAATTTTTGTGAAATTGTGAACTTTTTGTATATACTTGTACAAAATATATTCAGAATTTTTGAATAAGAAATTAATTACTATATTTAGGTTCCTATTTAGAAATTTTTAATAAGTTTATTAAATTACATAAAATACATATATGCAACTTAATCAGATTCAGCTGCTATATGACATGAGATTTTTTTTTTCTTCAATCACTGCACTTGCGAAAGATTCAATTTGTTGATTAAACTTTTTCTGATATGTCTATTTTGAAGAGAAATTTTGTAAAGGGTCTTGTGTTTCAAACAAGAAAAAAATGTGAAGGATCCTTTCAAATCTTCTCAAACAGATTTCTGCTCAGAGATCAGATTACCCACATTGAAATTTTCATGTGAGACACTCAACATAAAATTACATTGTTGCTTTTCACACCCATTTTTGCGGTACTGTCATGGCTAAACCATTGATCAGTGAAAAAAAAGTTAAATACATAAAATGTACACCAGGGCGGAGCGTAAAAAACTTCTTTTCGAAATTCTTTTCTCCCTAGCGTGGAAAAGTTGTGTAGTGGTATCACTAACATACTCACAAAATTTGACAACAATCAATAAATATCTTCCGGTTCCACTTTTGGGCCGAAGTACGCAATTTTAGTCTAAAATGCTGTAAATTTTCAAATTTTAGCAATATTTTTAATTTTAGATTTTTTTTTCGCCCGAGAGCGGAAAAGGTAATACAGTACATGAGGAACATAAGTACAAAATATTAAAGTAACTGAAAAATATCTTCCGGTTCGACTTTGGAGTTAAAATAAGGGAGATTTATCGAAAATAATGCAAGTTTTCACATTTTAGAGCTGTTTTTTTAGTTTTAGATTTCTATTCCTGCTGGCACGGAAAAGTTTGAAAACTATCATAGAAACATAGGGGAAAATCTTTAGAATAATCAATAAATATCTTTCAGTTTCCCTTTCGGCATCTACAAATATAAGTCGCTAAAAATTATGTAAATTTTCTCTTCTCAGGAATTTTTGTCTTATCAATTTTCTCTTCTCGCTGGCGCGGAAAATTCAGATAATCATATGACAAACATAAATGCAAAAATTTAAATTAATTAATAAATATCATTTGGTTTGACTTTTACTACTTAAACTGGCAAATACATGGCACTAATGTATACAAAAATCATAGAACAATCAAATTTAAAGCGATCTGAGGGAAATGCCTCTAATAAGTTCTAATTTCTGTTCGTTTACTGTAGTGTTACCGTTGGTTTAATACTCTGCTAGGTTCGTAATGAGGTTATTCAATTTTAGCTTCTATATTTTATTGAAAAATAATACATCTGAAAGTGTTTACAAAATTTTAATTTTTAATATTGTGTTGAACTAATAGTGTGCATGGAAAATATTACACAGAAATATTACAATTAAGGTGCAGTACACGGAATTTGTCATATCCCATTTTTTGGGATCGTACAGTATTAAGAACTGGCGTTCTACCAATTTATGAAGATGTAATGTACTTTTTTGTTTGTGAGAAATGAATCGAAATATAATTAAAAATCGGATCCACTTCTCGGGTAATAATGGATTATGGGCTGAAATGGTTGAAACAATTTAGCAGGCTGCCTCAGTTCCAACAGTTTCTAGGCAAAGAATAGTCCAAATGATTGGTTCATATAATGATAAATACAAGTGTATAAAGAAGTTTGACGCTAAAGAACAGACGAAGTCAAAATTGTAAATTTTCCTATTAGAAGGGGAAAAACGTCTGTTTGAAATGTTTTCTTATAAGTGTACATCTCTAGAAGGATGTAAGCACCCACGTGATATACAAATTCCAGAATTGGAAGACAGTTACTTGAGGATCAAATAACTTCAAAGAAATTGTCGATAGAGCCAATTCATACACTCGGAAACATGGCCCACAACACGTAAATGAACGAGCAGGCTCGAAAAAGAATAAGAAAGTTTCAGAAAACGATATAAAAGGGAAACCTGTCGTTTTTCCCTAGCCAGAATTTAAGACACAATGGGAGTGTCCGACTGAGTTCCAGCATCAGTAACAGGCGCACTTCTTGAAGACTTAGGAGTTGTGACACATGACGACATGTCCAATGTTATAGACAGACATAACACAAGAAGAGAAAGAAATAAATATCGCATGAAATGCCAAGTCCTAGGTTAGAGGTTAATATCCAAAAATAACTTGAAAAATTGTATTATGACCGTCGAAAAGATCAAACTTTAATTCAGAGGAATATTGAGGTATAACAGTCCATCAACCAAGAGTGCTTGAAGAATACTTGGCACTTATAGAAGAACCTGGCTGCGATTACAGAGGGCAAGTGTCACCAATAATCTCTTCTGCTACGTTTCTCATGTGATTTTTCATACTTTCCGCTACAGCGAGAAGACAAAATAGATTAGAAAAAAATCAGTGAGATGTGAAAATTTACATACTTTTTGGCTACTTTGACATTTTTAGACCTCGAAAGGGAAGCCGGAAAATATTTACTTATTATTCTAAAGTTTTTTACTTATGTTGTGTCATATTCTTCGAAAATTTCCATGCCAGCGGGAATAGAAAATCGAAAAGTAAAAAAATGACTAACATGTGAAAATTTGTACCATTTTTCACAAATTTCCCATATTTAGAACCCAAAGTGGAAGCCGAAGTTATTTTTTAATTACTCTAATATTTTGGACTTGTGTTCCTTATGTTCTCTTTCAGTTTTTCCGACCTACGACGAAGAAAATATTGAAAATTAAAAATATTACTGAAATGTGAAAAATTACAACATTTTCGGCTAAAATTGCATATTTCAACCCAAAAGTGGAACCGGAAGATATTTATTGATTGTTGTAAAATTTTGTGAGTATGTTAATGATACCACTACACAACTTTTCCGCGCTAGGGAGAAAAGAATTTTGAAAAAAAGTTTTTTACGCTCCGCCCTAATGTACACTCTAAAAGTGGAAAGAGTTAAAAACTCACATATAGGGAGAGTGAGAGCCATTTTCACTCTTTTTGGAGTGACTTTTGTAAAAATACACTCCTAAAAGAGTGAAAATTTCCACTCTATACAAAGGAGGGAATAATCTCACTCTGTAATCGAGAGTGAGAGAGTCACTCCACTGATGAGAGTGACTAGTCTCACTCCGCTAATGAGAGTGAAAGCCCGGCATTATAATCTTAAAAAAAATTCCGTTAAAATTTGAACCAATATATGAAGTAAAATATAATAAAAAATACCATAATATGTCAATTTTTAATTTTCAAATACTCCATTTCATAATATAACCCGGAAAATTACAATTATTTGGTATTAAAACGCACTCTTTTTAAGAGTCAGCTATTACTCTTCGAAAGAGTGAATACTCAATCCGTAGGCAAGAGTGACTCATCACCCAGTGAGAAATATCTTATCACTTCCTTTACTGATAAGAAAAATGTTTCCGCTATTTTGGAATGAATCTTTCGTTTCCTCGGTCACATATGTGGACCGCCGTTAATTTCATTTTTATTAATAATATTCAAACGTATTATAAATTTCGATCTTTGAATGATATGTTTCGATATGTATGATATGAGATAATTCAAAAACCAGATTAAAACTTTTCTGGAATCACAATGGAAAAAAATAATTCAGTAAAAGAAAAGTAGTACTTCATTAATACTCAAAGACAAAGGGTTACAATACACGGATATTATTTACCAAACAAGGGATTATTATTTATAAATAAAAGGATATTATTTATCAAGGTAAGCTATGCTTAATTTTAATTTTTTGTTCCCAAAAGTTTCACGTTTATGCAGAAAATCATTTGCTTCTATGATGTCATTTCTTTATTCATTTCTGATATTATTTCTACGTCAGCTTTTCTATATCTTACCTCCTCAGGGGGAAAAATGCTGACACAAAAACATTTCTTTTTATTCGCCATACAATATAAACATCAATTAGCTGTTACATAATTTTATTATTCCAATACCGTTTTAAAGCATTCACTTTTTTTCTTTTTGAAGTTAAATCCGTAATTACAATAGGAATTTCTTATATGGCACGATTTTTTGAGAAATTGTTGAATCTAAGAATGTATTTTATTCCGTTATAAAATGTCCATCTTTTATATATTTTTTTAAGCTATTGCATAGCTTTTATCGCGGGCTTCGAGCGCGGCGACCGAATATAGAAATTCCGTAACGAGAAAAATGTAACTCCCTCCTTACATATTTTATAATTTTGCACTATTGTTCATGTTCGTAATTAAATCAATCAGGAAGCGGAAAATAATGTTTTAATTTTAAAGTTTATATATAAATAGTTATTTTCCAGTAATGTAGGCATTGCTAAAAATGTAATTTTGGGGAATGTTTATAGTGCATAAAGTATGTTGTGAGTTGTAGGTGAGCTGTGATTACTCATTTCCTTTTAACTAAATAAATCTTTATTAAACATATAATAAATTCAACTGTATAAATGACATAACATATTTTAAATAAAACATTAAATATTGTATTAGATGACCGATCTACGGCCTTTAACAACACGACGCTTCATCGACGAAATCTTACACCAAGTGTTCAAAAAGTTCCACTGAGTTCTCCAGCCAATCTGCATTCTCGCCAAAAGCATGCCTCACAGGACCGGAGGACGCCAAATCGGATGATGCCAATGTCCCATTCCATTCGCTATCCGCCAAAACTTTGAATTGTTCTTGTCCCGCTCCATTCACTATCTGCTACAAGACTGAACTGAACTATGATTCACTTTCCATTTTTCAGATCAGGAAAATAAACGTCGCTACACAACTCCTCCGCCAGTCTCACACATCGCGTGGGAGACGAAAACGAACCCTCCTTCCGAATCGGGTTATGTAAGGCGTAGAATCAGGTTCACCGTCTTCATGTAAAAGAAATGCAGGTTTTAACCGATTAATATGTATGATCTTTTCCTGGTTCTTAACAGAAACCACAAAATCTTTCTCAAGTCGCCTTATTACCTTAAATGGACCTTCGTAAGTCGGCTGCAAAGATCTTTTAAAAGGACCTTTTCGAACGAACACATGGGTCTAATTTTTCAGTTCTTTTGGAACATAGATCTTTTGCTGCCCATGTCTTAAAGGTTGACAAGGTCTCAAAGCACACATTAATTTTTGTAGTTTTAAAACATAAGCCGGTGGGTCTGATAGGGGGATATCTTCATACAACTGACCTGGAAGCCTTAAAGTTGTTTCATATGTCAGCTCAGCTGTGGATGCGGAAAGGTCCTCGCGTACTGTTGTCCGTAGACCAAGCAAAACTAGTGGAAGAGCCTCCAACCAGTCCACCTTGTAGCACATTAACGCTTGTTTTAAAGGGCGGTGAAGTCGCTCTACCAATCCATTGGACTGGGGTCTGTATGAAGCAGTCCTAGCTACACTAGAGCCTAGCATTCTTGCCAGACTTTCAAATAGTATGGACTCAAATTGCCTACCCCGATCGCATGTAATCCTCTGAGGCGTACCAAAACGAGAAACCCATGTCTGAACAATAGGGCTGGGCGATATACCGTAATATCGATATATATCGATATTTCTTTAAGACCGCGGCAACGATATTCAGATTTCAAGCCTTCCGATATATCGTTTCAAACGGTATTTCATCCTACTTTCGGAATTAATTACGGAGTTACGGAATTTCGAATCTAACTCTATCGGCGCAAAAGTTGGTTACTTTCGCAAATGTTCACGCCGAAATCGGTACTTGCGTGACATTTGCGGTTTTGTGCCGGTGTCGCGCACGTACCGGAATATGGACGAACAGTCTACTGTTCTGATGTATCGCTTTATTCTTCGGAGTTCGTTCGAGGATTGGGCATTTCCGATACAATCACTCGTTGACTCCATATCGGTGGCTGACTTTTGTTTTCCTGTGAGCTTGTTTAGAGTTATTGCTGACGGAATACAGGATTTATTGACAGATTTTAAAGGAGGTGAGTACAATTTATAGATATTTCTTGCAGAAGCGTACGAAGAGAAAACTGCGCCCGGGACAAAGGCTTAATTGCCCCCCCCAAATTTTTTCTTGTGACAGGCTAAAAATTAAGTTTGTAGTATAATTTTGGCGCCCCCTAAATTTCTGCGCTTGGGGCGACCGCCCCCTTCGCTCCCCGTTTCGCACGGCGCTGATTTCTTGTATGTTGTTTTTCATTTATTAATAGCATTAATAAATATATTACAACTTATATTATTTTACATTTTTTATTAATAAAATTAATAATTTACATGTATAATTCTATTATGTCATTTACTTTAACCAGAAATTTTACTTAAAGCGGAAGTTATTATTATTATTTTCATTATGATTCACTTTCGTTTTAGAGTTTATTGGATATTAGTGTTTTTATCCGTTTTAGTACGGATTTCTGAAAAAAATGACGAAAAAAATACAAATGAAATTCTTTCTCAAATTAGGCAGGTAAACACTTTTCATTTCGAAAGATCGCTAAAAATCTATGCATAATTTCTTTCTGCATAGCAAAACATATTACCCATCCGCAGCAGATGAAAATATGATTGTATAAGCATTCGGGTTTAGATTTCGTAGATTTCGATAAATAAAAACAAACGATGGATATTTCCTATTTTTTCTTTGAAGTTCTTCTATACTGGACATTTATAAAAGATGCTCTAATTTTGGAATATCTTATCATATTTTAATAAAAATTTGTCACACAGCCTAATTTACTGTTATTGTAAATTGCTGAAAATTTGAAAAAAATCGGTAAATAAACTTAGAAATTATGGATTTTTTTTTTTAATGGTGAAGAATTAAAGGGTTTATTTATTTATTTATTTATTTTCGTTTATATGTGCCGTTGAATATGTTTTTCGCGCACTTAAACAACTCAAACTAGTTGATACTTTCACGGAGCCATTTTTATAAGCAAACTGATAAGAAAAATCATGCGTTAAGTATAGATTATGAAACACTTTCCAACACTTCCTGATATCTTTAACGAAACTTTGTTATTTAGGGAAATAGGATGCTACTGTCCATAGCCAAATAAGTATTCCAATAAAGACAAAGGGGTGATTCTGGGTAAAAAAAAAATTCGGAAATTCACTTTTCATTTTCGAAAATCGGCGTGGGGTGGTATTCCGCGAGTGGGTGTTTTATTCGCGATCTTTTGACGAAATCGGCGTTTTCTCTTTTTTAAATAAAATCGGCGTTTTCTCTTTTTTAAATAAAATCGGCGTTTTTTTTTTCAACGATCTTTATACAAAATTTGCAGTTTTGCGTGATCTTTATTCAAAAACGGCGTTTTATCCTCGCGATCTTTTAACGAAACGGGCGTTTTTCCGTGATCTTTTGATGAAATCGGCCTTTTTTTTTCAATGATCGTTTGACAAAATATTTTTAAGCGTTCTTTTATCGAAAACGACTTTTTTTCCTCGATCTTTTAACGAAATCGGCTTTATATCCACAATTTTTAAACGAATTCGACGTTTTCCCGCGGTCTTCAGACGAAATCTGCGATGTTTGGCGAAATTGCCATTTTTTTCCGCGATACGCACAGAAAATTCGCGTTTTTCAGCTATATTTTGACAAAATTCGTTGACAAAAACGTTGACAAAATCGTCGTTTTTCCACGAAATATTGACGAAATGTGTGCTTTTTCGGCGATCCTTTCACGAAATTTGCATTTCTCCGCGATTGTTTTTTCCGCGCGCAAAACCGTACAAGAGGGCAACTATGTGGAACTGATAACCCAATTTCAAATTTTCGGAAGTCTATGCCTTAAATTTTCGGAAGAGAATCTCCCCTGTTTCAATACTTTCGGACAGCCCTATTAATTATTTGATCCGTCGGTTGATATACATATACTATGTAATAGGAAAATTTAGTTTAGCAAGAAAATGCCTAATTGGTTGAAATTTCTCTTTAAGCATTTTATTCTAAAAGATGGAAAATACTTGAATACTTTTGTTCAGCCCTGTAATTTACCTAGCACCTTCATAACACGCCAGTATTTTGTTAAAATTTAGTTCAAACAAAAACACTCTAAAACTACTTAAATCACATTTCCAGAAATTATCATTTATGGGTGACTATGTAGCTAATTCTTTGTGTGACCCTGTATATATCATTTTATCTATATTCTACAAACATTTCTTAGTAAACTCAAAGCAGTTCAACGTAAAAATGCATAACTTATTAAAAAACCACTTTTAAGTTAAATACCCTCACATTCAGTAACCTTTATGAGCTCTTTTGCGTGATCCTGTATTTCAACTATAATATTTATACACAGCGTATAATTTTTAGACATTTAGTAAAACTTAAAAACACATATCACAATTGAAAATGTATTTCATCCATACATCAGCTATCATCGACAAACTTCGGATAAGAATATAAGATTTGAAATATTTTGTGTGGCCCTGTAAATGCTATGCACTTCATATTATGCGTTAAATATTAAGTCTCAGTGACGAATATCAATATTATGATACTTGAAATCATTTAACATTATTAAAATACGTCGCAAACAATTCCCCCCTTTATTATTGTGTAATGGAATTCTTTTGGGTTGCCCTGTAAATGAACAGTAACTATTATTTTTACTGCATATTTTACAGAAGACATATTTTAGCTCACTTTGCAAATCCATGTAAATTTCAAGATGTTTGGCAGTGTGTAACTTCTTTAAAATTCATTTGAAATGATTTTTTACCATAGGCCACAATGTATATTGTGTATTTGTAGTATTTTATACAGAGGGCAGTTACATTTATGGCCCTATAATGGAGTGACATAGGAATTTAAATATATCGATATATCGAAAATATCGATATTTCGTCAGCGATGTATCACGATATTAAAATTCTGGTATCGCCCATCCCTACTGAACAAAGGCCTGAGCAACTGTTTCAGCACTAATATCCACAATCGGTACAGCCTCTGGCCACCGGGTAAACCTGTCAATCATAGTGAGGCAATATCTGAATCCATGTACTAGAGGCAAAGGACCAATAATGTCTATGTGTATATGAGAAAATCTCTCATCTGGAACTAAAAATTGGAGCAAAGGAGATTTAGTATGCAGGTGTACCTTAGTTCTTTGACAGGGAATACAGGACCTACACCACATAGCAACATCCTTATTTAGCCCTGGCCAAATATATTTTGAACCGATTAGTTGCCTAGTAGCTCGTATAGCTAAAGGATGCGACAAACCATGTAGTGACTCAAAAACCTTATATCTCAAAGCCTTGGGGACATAAAATCTATTCACTTCACCAGAAGTTTCACAATACAGTAGTGTTTTGGCATCGGGCATTTGTACTTTAACTTTCCACTAAATTCAATCTCTTCGTTGAAAATATGCTTTAGCTCCTCATCCTCTATTTGCAACTTTTCCCACAATGCAAAATCTGCAAGTGAAGAAAACTGAATTTCACAAATTCTCGATAAACTGTCAGCAACAAAATTTCCCTTACCCGGCAAATAACGTATATCCGTAGTAAACTGGGATATAAAGTCTAACTGCCGAAGCTTTCTAGGGGAACATTTTTCATGTTTTTGCTGAAATGCAAAAGTTAGGGGTTTGTGATCTACATACAGCGTAAATACCCGTGCTTCCAACATATGCCTAAAATATTGGATCGCAGAATATGCAGCTAACAATTCCCGGTCATATGTTGAATATTTGCACTGTGTAGGGGACAACTTACGAGAGAAAAATCCAAGTGGTTTTGGACCATCGGGCGTAATTTCTTCTAACACCCCACCCATAGCAAAATCGCTGCAATCCGTTATAAGTGCAAGCTTCGCGTCTTGTGAGGGGTGATAAAGCAAAGTCGCATTAGCTATTGCTTGCTTAACTTGCTCGAAACTAATCTCTGCATCCGCATCCCACTGAATTTCTCTTTTATCCCTCTTTTTTGCACCATTTAAGAAAACATTTAATGGTCTCAATATTGCAGCAATATGGGGTACAAAACGATGATAGTAGTTCACCATACCCAGAAATCTACGAAGGTCGCTAACAGTTTTCGGCTTAGGGAATTCAAGAATAGCTTTCACTTTATCTTTATGTGGAACACATCCCTGGCTGTCAATAGTATGGCCTAGAAAATCAATAATTTCTTTACCAAACTCACATTTCGATTCATTAATTATAATCCCGTAATCTCTAAACCGCTTAAATATTTCCTCTAAATGCTGCATATGCTGAGCGTGCGTTTCACTTGCTATTAAGATATCATCGAGGTAAGGAAAACAATAGTCCAAACCTCGCAATACCTCATTTATGAAGCGTTGAAACGTTTGCGCCGCAGAGCATTATCCAAAATTTAAAAATGGAAATTCAAACAAACCGAAAGGAGTTATAATAGCAGTTTTAGGGATATCGGGAGGATGAACCGGAATTTGGTGATAGGCACGGACTAAATCCACTTTAGAAAATACTTTTTTACCTTTTAACATATAAGTGAAATCCTGAATGTGCGGAATAGGATATTTGTCCTGTACAGTAATTCGGTTTAATGCCCTATAATCCCCAGTTGGTCTCCAATCCGAAACGCCCTTAGGGACCATATGTAATGGACTGGCCCAATTACTTTTAGATGGCCTACAAATACCTTTCTCGAACATGTAATCGAATTCCTGTTTAGCTATCCGCAGCTGCGCTGGATGTAAACGCCGAGCTTTAGCAATAACAGGTGGGCCAACCGTAGGGATATAATGCACTGTATCATGTTTTACGATACGCTTAATAGTATTATTTAACTGCGTTATTTCCTTATATTTTTCCAACAACTTTATATATGGAGAGTTAACTACCGGAAGGTCACACAGACCGGCGCGACCACGAGCCGAAAAATTTGTCACTGGGTCCAATAAACGCCGTTTTCTTAAATCAACAAGCAACCCAAAATGTTGCAAAAAGTCAGCGCCAATAATTGGTTTATTCACGTCAGCTATAATAAACGGCCATTGCAATTTACGTTTTAATCCGAAATCCAGTGTCAATAGTTTAGTATCGTAAGTGCAGATTTTTCTACCATTAGCGGCATACAATGTAAATTCCCCCTTTTTAGTACTTTTAACTAAAAATGACCTCGGAAAACGTGAAACATCGCTGCCTGTATCTATCAAATAGCTGGACTGTGTAACCCTATCTGTAACATACAACCTGCGACTTAAGCCCATACGTGCAGTAGCCTCATACGTGCTACTCCTGCGAGCGAAGATCATTTTTTGGTTTATAAGCGCACGGAGGTACACATTTTCGAGCCTTTTCTTTAAATTGAAAATGATACCAACACAGCCACCCCTCTTTGCGTGACCTATCCCCTGAGTTAAAAGAATTCCTTCGGCTAGACTTCTTGGGAGACCTGGAAAAAGAACCTGCTTTAACCAACTTTGAAAATTCCTGAACCTGAAATTGCAACTGCTCCAACTGTCTATTTTGCTGATTAACCTGAGTTTGATCAGTCCTTGTCGATTCCAGAGAGTTAACGTTAACCTGCGTACACTCACATATCTTATCCGCCATCTCCGCTAACTTATTTAAATTCTCAGAGCTGACAGACAAAATAGTTTGTACAGAAACTGGTAACCTTCGAAGCCATATGTTTTTCAAAAAATCATCATCAACATGGCCCTCGCTTAACTCTGTCATCTTAGGCAATAATGAGGGGGACCTATCACCCAGTTCTAAATCTTCTAGCAAAGTTTTAATCTTTTTATTCTGAGAAACCTCAAATTCTGTTAATAGACGCGTCTTAAGAGCAGTATACGGCTCCTCTGGCGGTTTAAAGACTATATCGCTAGCGAAAGATAAAGTTTCCGCATCTAAAGATGCCACTAAATGGTCAAATTTTGTTTGTTCCACAGAGATTCCCGCTAGCCTGAAACTAGCCTCCAGCTGTACAAAAAATAACTTTGCATTACTTGGCCAGAAATTGGGAACTTTTACCGACACTCTATTACAAACTGTACTCCCCCCTTGCACAGTCTCCTTAGAAATGTCGTCCGGCATCCCGTATACAATTAAAAACCAGCAGAAATCTCAAAAAGCCAAACTAGACAAAAGTTTAAACCACACTGAGCAAAAATTAAAACATTTTAACAAATAAAACAGCAATATAAAGTTCTAAACCACTATTATAAACATAACCAGTTTAAATTATCTAAAAAATCTCAGAGGATACATGCAAAAGGAATAAACAAAATGAAATCTCATACCTTAAACCTTGAAAAGTGTTCCATTAGCCATGACGAGAACTCGTGGGGAAAACTTTATTCTTAATTTATTTTAAATCACAGCACTAAGCGTGACAACCGGGTCACCACTTGTTGTGAGTTGTAGGTGAGCTGTGATTACTCATTTCTTTTTAACTAAATAAATCTTTATTAAACATGTAATAAATTCAACTGTATAAATGACATAACATATTTTAAATAAAACATTAAATATTGTATTAGATGACCGATCTACGGCCTTTAACAACACGACGCTTCATCGACGAAATCTTACATCAAGTGTTCAAAAAGTTCCACTGAGTTCTCCAGCCAATCTGCATTCTCGCCAAAAGCATGCCTCACAGGACCGGAGGGCGCCAAATCGGATGATGCCAATGTCCTATTCCATTCGTTATCCGCCAAAACTTTGAAATGTTCTTGTCCCGCTCCATTCACTATCTGCTACAAGACTGAACTGAACTATGATTCACTTTCCATTTTTCAGATCAGGAAAATAAACGTCGCTACAAGTAAATTGACTTAAAGGAAAACTTAAATAATCAAGTATTTTTTTTAGATTGCACTTATCAAAATGTAATGACACCAAAACTATTATAAAAAGTTACTTTAATGTGACTAATAAAAATTCAATATTTATACATTTTTTTATTATTATTATTTAAAAATAAATCTATGTTTCGCCTATTTTATAATCTGGCAATCAAACCACTCATGAAGCCGAGAATATTATTTAAGGGAACAGTCAAACAGGGGCTTATAGGGCTTAATCGTTCACCATTTAAATAAAAACACTTAAGTTACAGTTGTCATTAAAAACATATTTTCTGCCTTAACTATTCGTTTACATTTACTTTTTAAATTTTGGTAGCAAATATTTTTTAGAATAACTTTTTCATTTTTGGTACTAGTTTTGAAAGCGAAGGTAACTTTATAAAAAATATCTGCAACCAAAATCGAAAAAGTAAAAAAAAAAAAAAAAAAAAATATGATGTAGAGAAGAACTTTAGCTACCCAATGCAAAAAAAAAAAAAAAAAATAAATAAATAAATAAATAAATAAATAAATAAATAAAATAAAATGTCGAAATGCAAACGAGATATTAGAAAAGTCCCTCCCTATAGGATTTTACTAGTTACCTCGTGAGTGTCTTCGCCAGCAATGACAGAAGCCTTAAGGGTGTCCATTACTGGCACATCTACTCTATATATGGGAATAAAAATTTTAATTAAATGTGGTTTTCCATGTCGTTTTATAAATACAGGTTGTATTAATATGTGATTCCCAGCAATTTAATTACACGTTAAAAAAAAAAAAAAAAAAAAAAAAAAAAAAAAAAACATAGAAAATTTGCATTGCGATATTATAAAAATATGTAAAAATTAAAGGGTATCTGAAAAAAAAATACTGATTGTTTAAGATTTTAAAACTGTTTAATATCTTGCGCTTATGGGCTTTTTAAAACTATCATTTATTTATGGGGCTGCCAATGGAAGCAAGTACAAAGGAAAAAATTGGAATAAAATAGTTTATTTCTGTTAATAATCTGATTTAATTCATAGTAACTTTAATTATGTTTTCCCTTAAAAAGTTCAATTAATGTTACATACTATGAATTAAATAAATATTTTCAATAAAGTATTTTATTCCAATCTTTACCATGCTTGTATTTATTTTCATTGTATGCTCAGAAAGATAAGTTTCGTTTAAAATAAACCACTAAAAAACGCACTCCTTTATCAAGAGTGAATAATCACTCCTCCATAAGAGTGACTACTCACTTCTACCAGGAGTGAAAAAACGCGCTCCTCTAGCAAAAGTGAATAGTCACTCCCCAGAAAGTGTGATTATTGACCCCTATTTAGAGTGAATATTCACTTCCCAGGAGTGAGTATTCACTCTTTCAGAGAGTCAACGATTCCACTTTTGCTCAGAGTGAATAGTCACTCTAAAGAGGATGGGCAAATTTTGAGTCTGCGATAGAGTGAGTATTCACTCCTCCGGAGTGAATAGTCACTCCTTTTTATTTAGAGTGTAGGAAATTTTGCCCTTTTTAATTTATGTACTGGGGACTTTTATGTAAAATGCATAATTTTGAATTTATTTATAAAAATTAAAAAAAAAATACTTTTTACACGTTTTTGCCGAAAAGTGTTTCCGGTGATAAATTTTGTTGGATAACACCAAATTCGTGTTCAGGAACCCAAAAAACATAAAGGTACCAAATATCAAAGCTACACCAAAACTTGCATTTATTTTCGACCAAATGCCTGAACTACTCTCTCTCTCTCACTCTCTCTTTCTCCTTTTTTTAAGTTTCAGTCGATACGGAAACAGATGAGGAATGGGGCATAATTTTGTACTTCATTTTTGACGATATCTCTCGAGATCTAACACCTAAAGATTAAAGAAATATATTTTTGAGTTTAGCGTTAAAAAGGCAGGTTTTCACATGATAGCTCACATTATAATCGAAAAAGGATGTTTTTTATTAACTAACTTAATAAGCCCTGTTACATTTTTTAACGTTTAATAACCTATAAATATCTGGTCAGTAACCTTTAATACTTCTCCTAATTTGAACTTTCCCCGTTCCATAATTTACTAATAAAATAGCTGCGATAGACAGACAGAGGAACTTTTTTATACGTTTTTGCCAAAAAGTGTTTCCGGCGATAAATTTTGTTGGATAACACTAAATTCGTGTTCAGCGACCCAAAAAACATAAAGGTACCAAATTTCAAAACTACACTAAACATGCATTTATTTTCGATCAAATGCCTGAACTACTTTCTCTCTCTCTCTCTCTTTCTCTCTCTCTTTCTCTCTCTCTTTCTCTTTCTCTCTTTCTCTCTTTCTCTCTCTCTCTCTTTTTTTTTTTTTTTTTTTTTTTTTTTTTTTTTTTAGTTTCAGTTGATACGGAAACAGATAAAATGCATAATTTTGAATTTATTTATAAAAATTAAAAAAAAAAAAAAATACTTTTTACACGTTTTTGCCGAAAAGTGTTTCCGGTGATAAATTTTGTTGGATAACACCAAATTCGTGTTCAGGAACCCAAAAAACATAAAGGTACCAAATATCAAAGCTACACCAAAACTTGAATTTATTTTCGACCAAATGCCTGAACTACTCTCTCTCTCTCACTCTCTCTTTCTCCTTTTTTTAAGTTTCAGTCGATACGGAAACAGATAAGGAATGGGGCATAATTTTGCACTTCATTTTTGACGATATCTCTCGAGATCTACCACCTAAAGATTAAATAAATATATTTTTGAGTTTAGCGTTCCAAAAGCAGGTTTTCACATGATAGCTCACCTTATAAACGAAAAAATGTGTTTTTATTTAACTAACCTAATAAGCCCTTCTACTTTTTTGAATTTTTAATAACCTATAAATATGTGGTCAATAACCTTTATTACTTCTCCTAATTTGAACTTTCCCCGTTCCATAATTTACTAGTAAAATAGTTGTGATAGGCAGACAGAGGAATATCTGACAGAAATCTTATAATGATTCCGTTTTTACTTTTTAATTACGGATTCCTAAAAATGGATTTCTTAATCTTGAATATAAAATTCTATCTTAAAAAAAAGGAAATATTCTGGTGAGTGTTGTTCCTTAATTCTTAGATTTACGGGCCTATCGTGGCTGAGTGATTAAGCACCGCATCGTTAATTGTTTAAGTGTGTACGTGGACTGTGATTTCAAATCCGATTAATTCTTCGACCATGCTTTGTGGAGTTCTCGGTTGTAATTCTTTGGTATCGTAAATTTTCTTCTGCTATCTCGTCCGTCTATATTAACCTCTAAGGGAATAACGTTTGTTTACAATTCGTTTTTATCTGTTTTTGGAAGCGACCTAATTGAACCGCAAAAATGCGCGGAATATATAAAATAAGATTTACAATGAAACTTTGCTGATGAGAATAATGAAGGATTCTGAGCACGTTATGCTTCATGTATAATGGTCGCTCGTCTCTAACGGGTTAATGATGACTTACAAGCAGGCACCTAACGTCAAACACAATGTCAGATCTATGTATTCAATAAATCTATTGGTTTTATTTATATATATACAGAGCTGCCAACTTCTACGCATTTTTAAATCATATAATCATGTTTGGAACCAGAAAAATGTTTTAGTAAAATGTATGCTAAATCTATTCAGTGTGATGTATTATAGTATATATTGTCAATTATTAAAGAAATTTTCTGACTCTAATGTGTTTATTTGGCCTTAAATAGGCGTAGAAGTTGGCAGCCATGTATATATATATATAAATAGGTATATAAATGCTATCTAAGCGTAGAAAAATTATGATAGATCAGGTATTAACTATTCAAGATTTTCAAGCTTAATTTCACTGCTGAAAGTTAATTTATAAAATAATTAAAATTACATAAAATGCAGATAATTTATAAAAAGCTATAAATAATTAATCTTTTATATTGTATTTAATGTATATTCATATAATAATTTTTTGTGGAATTTAAAATATTTTTAAAAAATGAATCTTTACTTAACAAATTTTTCACGACACGGAATTTTCGCTAGATTTAGCGGAATCCTTAAAGAGAACTCCAACTTTGCATAGATGATTTTTAAATATTTTTAGCAAAAAAAAAAAAAAAAAAAAAAAAAAAAAAAAAAAAAAAAAGGTACTCCTGCAAAGAAACAACTTTCGTTGAAAAAATATGACAATATACTTAAAAGGAAAAACAAACATTTTTAATCTTTGGGAATGAAAATAACATTTGTTTATGAATTATTATCTAAAAAATCATTTTCGCAAATAATATCATTTCAGTTTTGTAAAAAAAAAAAAAAAGATCTAAGTTTTAAAATATTTTTTTTATTATCAGTTATTTGAATGCGTACTCTATCATAAATTGTTTAAAAAGATGAGTGGGTTCGCTCAAGATATTTTTCTTTTAGATTTATTGATACACATTTTCGAAAAAAAATCCTAAGTATAATTGAATTAATGAGGAATTCTGATTCAAATATTTTCGTTTATTTAATATTTTGTTAGATATCTAATCAGTACACACTAAAATATTTTTCCATTGGGGAAAAATGTATATTGTATTCACATCAGAATATGTAAATATTTTAAAATTGAATGTTATTTTAAAAAACCAAGCGCCACTGCATATATATTTACTTGTGTTAAATTTTAATAATCCGTAATAAATTGACATATTTTAAAAGTGTGATAATACTTTTAATATGTGCTGTAGATTAGAGGAAAAATTTATAGTTATAAGAAATATACATATATTAAGGGAAAACTACATAAAATGCAATAATTTCATTTTAAAGAAGACATACATATTGCTCCTGGGGAAGAAGTAGTAGGTTGTAAAATGTCCTATACATTCTGCATTGCAAATAATACTGAAGGCAAGAAATTAACAACAGTTACATATTTTTATTTACTTCCTTTAATAGAATTTAAAACAATAAAAAATTCACAACGTACCTGCAAGCAAATAATTTATTTATGCAGTACGTACAATGAAAATATATTTTACGACAAGATAGCGTTTAGGTAAAAATAGACATCGCAAATGTCTCACATTTTAACAAATCCTTCGAAAACATAATATATTTTTTAAATATATAATATGTATTTATTGAATTTTGTGTAACATTAAGTTTAATTCATATTCAAAAAAATTCTTAATATGCTCTTATGTCAAATATTTTTACATACATTTTTGTGAAGATCTATATTGTTAAATACTTCACAGACTTTGGTAATGAAGAAAGCTTATAAAAAAACTAAATATAACGTAGTTTAAATCTACAAATTTAATAAATTACCCATAATACAGAAAGAGAATTATTCAAACGAAATGTTAAAAGGCTGAAATAGAATAATATTCAATATTTAACTTTGTAAATTTGAAATTATAGAAAAATGCATGTTTAAAATGTTTATGTCACATTGATACTAAAAGATAAATACTTTTTTTATTTGTAATCATTAGAGATTTTGATTGATATATTAACCAAAATGAAATAGGACCGCGACAGTATTTTTGAATGCGGAACAGACTTATTTTTTTTTCATATTTAAACAGCCAAATTAAACAGCAAGGTCTAAAAATTATTTTCCATATATCTACCTCTTTCATTAACAGGGTGCGTAACTATCATGATATTTTCGAAAATATAAGAACTATCCGATATTTTGATGTATTCTACACAGCCAATGATGACCGGTCACTTGCGATTTTAGACCTTCTGTTAATATCTAGAATATTACGAGACGAATTATCTTGAAACTCCATGTGAGTGAACATAATAGCATATACCAAATATTAACGTGCTGATTTTCTCCCGAAACCCGATAGCCAACCGTCAACAAATAATAAAAAAGAAAAAAAAAGATAAGAAACAAAGAAAAGAAACAAGAAGATCTTTTGGATTATCCAGCTAAAAATATAATGTAGCAAAAACGTTCAAACCGTAGAATCTAATTATTAAACTTATAATGTTTTCATAAATTGAGTTCATGTTCATGCGGTTAACAATTATACTCGTAGAAAAATTAAGGTTTCTAATAAAAAAAAAATCCCAAATTTCGCCAAACGATTTCTTACTATTTGCAGAGTTCTTAAATAAAATAAACGGTCAAGTGCGAGTATTATTCGAGCTCAGAGAGTTCCGTACAGTAAACATATATATTATTCAACACTTGGGGATGTGCAACTGATATACGTGGCATTTAAAGTAGTTAGAATCCTTCATTATTCCCATGATTTATTTTTATTGTAATGTTTAATTGAAGTTTTAATTCAAGAATTATCCCGATTCAAATGCAAATCGGTGGTTAAAGATTAAAAGATAATCATTGCGAAGGAGTTAACTGTATTATTAAAAGAAAATCATTGCTGAAAGAATAATAAGACTTTGGAAAAAAAACTATGCAAAGTAAAGTTGGTTATAGCTATATACCTGGAAAAGTAAGAATGGATATACCATAAAAGTTCAAAGAGATGTGAAACCTAAATAATATAAAATATGTCTATTCTGTATAACTCCTTTTTTATCTTATCCTTATCTATTTATAAGGAACTTAACTTAATACTGAGAATAAAAGTTTGTAAATATTTAACCTCATTTGGCATTTCATAAAACTGAATTCAGCATAGTAATAAACATTTCTTTTTCCAGATCAGCTAATGTAAAACCCTTGTTCAATGGCTAAAAGAGGCACTGAACATGGCGTTGTGCTAAAGGAGTTTTGTAGAAAGAAGCTCGCAAATATGCAAAGTTGCTTTTGTGCGTGACGCGTTTTTCCTGATAGGTTAAAAACCTATCACTAACTTTTAAATACATAAGAGTTCTAATGAGAGATCCTTTCAAGGCAAACTAGTAGAGTACTTCAAAGTATTTATAAAAGGTTCGTATGCATGAGGAATAAAAAAATAGACAGTTTAATACCAGAAATTTTGAAGCATAGTGGCCGCTACGTCTGAAGTAAGGAACATTTTGCATTAGGTAAGGCAAATAATACTTTTAAAAAATCCTGCTACTCTAAGGGTTATTTTTTTCTTATGCGCATGAACCCTGATTTGTGTGATTAATTCAGATTAAATTAGTATGTTTGAAACAGTAATATGTTTATCATTTTTATACTGCGACTAGGTCTTGCATTAGACAAATTTATTATTAAAAGTTCTTAGACTTTAAAATGTGATGATATGCAAAATATGCCGCCATCGTCATTATTTATGTCCAAACCTCCAATGCTCTTTAATAATTTGCCACAATGCCCACAAATCAAAATTTGTGTTTAACAGCAAGATGTTCTTTTTTCGAAGCCTATATGATCTAGAATAATCACTACAGTTTTCCTGCAAGGTTTAAGGTAACATCTGCAACTTCTAATTTTTTCATAATTTTAGTTTTAATAGATTCGGAACTAGAGGGGGGAGGGCATATTTTTGTCCTATATTTGCAACGATATCTCCGAAAATATAATATCTAAAGTTAAAAGAAATATGTTTTTGAGCTCAGCAGAACAAAAGCTTTTACAAAATATCCTACACGTTGTAAAAAGTAAGATTTTGTTCTTCCAGTAACTTAATTAGCCCGACTAAACCCTCCCTCCCTAAATATATTTGTAAATGTTTAATAATCTGTAAATATGTGGGTCAATAACCTTTATTATTTCCCCACGAGTTTAATAATCTTTATCACTCCCCCCCACAATGAGGTTTCCACGTTTCATAGTTTATGACTATAATGGCTGCAACAGACGGACAGACAGACACAGAAGTGATCTTTTAATGGTACTGTTTTCACTTTATAATAATTGAACCTTGAATAAAATAAATAATTCCCGAAACTACGACAAACAACATTGTACATAATAACCTCTGAAATTAATCAAAATTAAAAAATAATATAAATTTGACGGAAACTGTGCAGGTTTACTAAATAATGCTTCACTAGATGTGCGCGAATTCAATCAAAGAGTAATGTACATAACATATTACCTAAATGTTTAGAGCACCTTCATGAAAATCTCAAAAATATATCGTAATTATTCTGAAAGTTATCTGCGATAAAATAAACACAAATTCCGTTGTTATTCTAACGAAGCAAAAAGATGAGGGTCTGTATCCAAAAAAAAGCATATGTTACACACAGTTGCCAGTGTACAATATAGCAGGTACTAATATATTTTAATACAAGCCCTCACAATTTTGTGCTTCGTTTTGAGAACAATGGATTTCGAGCTCACATTATTTTCAACAATTTTTAGAAATTTTATGCTATATATTTTTTAACTTTCTCAAAATTTGTTCTATACATTTAACTAATACATTATACACATAATATTTTTATTGCATTCCTGCATGCGCAGTGAAACATTGTTTAATATATTTGTACATTTCAATCAAATTTTTATCATTTTTTAAAAAAAAATTCTGATTACTGAATATTGTGTACAAAGTTCTTTGCCATGTTTTCTAAACATATATATGTATATATATATGCTATACACATATATAACATATATCTATACATATAATAAAACAGTAGGACCCGGTGTGTCTGTACATTGAAAATAATTGACAAAAATGGAGTCAGGGCGATAAAAGAAAACCAATGAAACACAAAAAAAAAATTTTTGAATTTTTTGTCTGTCTGTCTGTCTGTTTGTTCGAGGTTATCTTCGTAACTACTGAATGGATTTTTATGCGGTTTTCACTAATGAAGAATGCACACTCCCGGGCAGTGTATAGGCTTTGTTTCATCAAAATCGGACAACAGACAAAAAAGTAACAAAAAGAAACAAAAGAAACTATTAGGTGCGCTGCTCACGTTTTTTAGTACATAACGTTTTTTAGTACATATAAAATCCAATAGATGTCACTGTGCGATTTTAAAACGCGCTATCGTTATGTTTTCGCCAGTCTACTTAAGTATGAGAAAGTTTCAAGCTGGCTGTCGTTCCATGTGGTTTAGTCGGTAGAACGTCAGTGCGCCATACTGATGGCCCGGGTTCGATTCCCAGCATGGAATTTTTTTTCACTATGTTGGCATTAACGCCTATAAGCAATTAAAAGAATTTGAAATATTGTATTCAAGGCGAATTTTCTCTCTGGGAAAATTTCCTTGCATTAATATGTCAGTGTAATTTTTTTTTTCGATTTAATTTTTTTTTTCGAAACTTTGTTTTTCTTAAAAAATTACAGTAAATATTTGATATTTCCCAACGTTTTTTGAATGATCGACTTGCTTTTTTTTTTTTTTAATGTATGTCTGAACCTTATCTAACTACTTCTTCAAGATTTCTTTAGATAAGCCGACCAGCGTAGCGGGCGAAGGCCGCTAGTATATATATAACACTGCAAATAATAAGTAGAAAAACGTGGCGAAATGTTTGACTGCTTTTATAACATTCTTAATTTCTCTGCGAGAATACATACTATTGTCATAACAATAAATAAATTTTATCAGAATAATCCTCTTCATCATTTTATATAGTTTGAATGTTTTTGCTAGTATATCTATTTTTTAGCGGCTTATCAAAATTATACAGTGCGTGTCAAAAGTTTAAGCACAATAGCAATTTTAAAATAGAACTTTAAATATTACCTTTAATTTCAATATCTGTCTTGTATATGTTAATAATATCTGTTTTTACACCATATTCATTTAAACTAACTTTTAAATTTTATTTCAAACCATGGAGTTTAAGAATAGAAGAAAAATGACCGTGTCAAAAGTTTAAGCACAAAATCGTTTTTATGCAAGTTTGACAGTCTGACGTAAACGGTTGTTCATGCAAACAATTTCTCGGTGTATAAGAAGCAGTCCGCTGTTGTTTTTGGGTTAGTACAAAATGCTTAAGTCGAAAGAATTTTCAGAGGAGGAGATGATAAAAATTTGGAGTATGAGAGCAAAATGTAATTCTGTTTCTGAAATTGAAAGTGCATTAAAAAGGTCAAAACAAGGTATTCATCAAATTATGGCTAGTGATAATGATTTTAAACGAAAATTTCGTTCAAGAAGACTTCGAATGACTAGTTTGAGTGAAGATAGCCGCATCAGAAATTTGGATTCAACTGGTAATCACTCCCTTTCGGAAATAAAATATGCAGTTGGAGAACAAATATATAAAAAAAAACCGGTTTATAGAAGAATTTTGGAATTCAAATACATCAAATACCGTAAAATAGCTCGATTACCGTGTCTGAAACGACACCATAAAGAAGCTAGATTACAATGAGCCAAAGAGCATATGTCACTTGGTGAAAAGTGGCTGAATGTCATATTCAGTGCTGAAAAAAATTGGAACCTTGATGGCCCTGATGGGTTTAAGTACTATTAGCATGACCTCCATAAAGAACCTAGGAGTGTATTTAGCCGATAGCGTAATAGTATATCTCCAATGGTATGGGGGGGGGGGTCTTTCAATGGTCAGACATCTCTAGCATTCATCAGCGGTCGTGAAAACTTTGAAAACTACCAGGAGACACTTGTCAATCATTTGCTTCCTGTTGCCGAGGTTTTTAGGGGGAGACAAATGGTTATTTCAACATGATCATGTTTCCATCCATACCTCAAACTCAACTTCATCGTGCCTTAAGTCAAAAAAAGTGTCTGTTTTGAAATGGCCGACAATTAGTCCTGATTTAAACCCTACAGAAAATATACATGGGGTATTCTCACTCATGCAGTTTATCCAAATGGAAAGCAGTATTCTTCAGTTAAAGATTTGAAAGATGCCATTGAGAACGCTTGGTTTACAAATGAACCAGAAACAATACAGAACCTCATTTTAACGATGGAAGACAGTATATTTAAAGTAATTCAGCAGAAATGAGGAATAATCAAGCATTAATTTTTTTTATTCTTGTTCTGCTAAAGACTAAAAAACTACTGGGCTTTTGACACACTCATTTTTGTTGTTTTGATAAATTTTATTACGTAAGATAAATTTTATAGCATAATCTGTTAACTATCTTTTCAAAACTACAATTTGTAGGTTATGTGCAAAGGGAAGTAACTTTCATCCATTAATAATGTGTTATTTTGAAATTTTCTATTGTGCCTAAACTTTTGACATGCACTGTACAATCTGTTTTTCAATGTGTTGCCTGTTCCCCATGGTGTTTCTGGAATAAATTTCAAGACATATTTGACATAAACTTTACTGTTTACACATGGAATTTTAGAATTATTTCGCTCTATATATACAGGGTGAGTCATAAATATCGAAACTATAGGCTCCTTAAAATTCAATCTCTTTAAATATTGCCCCTAGACCCATACATCTAACTGCAAAGTTTCTTTTAAAAAAAAGGTGAAATTTTTTATAAGAAACGTTGCAAATCCATGGGGGAGGGTCTATTTTAAAAAATATGAAAATTAAATTTTTATATGGCCCCCAGAGTATAAAACTTCCTATTGGGAAAATTTTCCTCATCCATTCCTGAATTGAACAACAAAAAAAAAAAAATCATTTTGATATCTACAAATCACCGTAAGATATTAAAATCCAAATTTTCCAAAATTTGTGAATTAACCACTTAAGCATACCTCTGAGAGCAACGAAATAAGTTCATTTGAAGTACAATTCAGGGATTGACCATAAATTTACGCATTGTTAAATATCGATACACGACAATACTTTAACTTTTAGATATAAAATAAAAGCGTATAGGTTTTGGCTTTAAACTTCCTTTAAATAAGCTGGATGTCTGCAATATTTCGACCTTAGCGCAAACCTCGTAACTGGCAGCACTCATTGGCCGGACCGTCTTATTAAAAATTTATTAAAAGTGTTATTAAATTAAGTGATATTAATTAAACTCTCATAAAAATTGTCTTAAAAATTTATTGCCGCAGGCAATAAGTTTAGTAATTATAGTATTAGCGATAATGACACTTTTATTAACGGAATCATTGGAAATATATTTTAATAAACTATATAGAAATATTTTCAAAAATCGACTTTTTACTATTCAGTTCCAAAATTTATGATGGTTTAAAACCTATTTCTACTTTCTTCTATCTTTACAAGAAGAAAGTATCGGATTCATGAAAATTTTGAATTCCGGTTTTCAATGGATTCACACGTTTTAGAGCTCAGAGATACCGAAAAACATCTTTTTATAAAATGTCTGTCTGTGAGTCATTGCACAATGAAAAAATTTTAAAAAGACTTGATAAAAAAAATAAGGTTTAAATCAACTGACGCATTTAAACAGTAATTAAAGAAGGTGAGAATGGCAAAATTTAGACAAAATCTGAAATCGAAACTATACAGGACAGAGTTAATCACCAAGAAACTTTTTTTAAAAATTTAAAAGTTAGGATCCCACCTTTGTTTAAATATGCTTTTCTGCATCAAACGTTTTTATTTCAGTATTTATCATTTTTAAACTGACATAAGTCAGTAATCGTTGGTTACGGTAACAGTTCTGTGAGTTCAATAATTTTTTAACATCTCGAAAAAAAAATGCCCAACGTGCCGAATAAAGTTTCCAGCTCAGAAAATTTACTTTTAAAAATATGATTTGTTTACAAAAAATTGCATCTTTTTTATATTGCTATTTTAAATACTTTTATTTAAAAAACAATAAATGTTATTTAAAATGATGAAATAAAATTGAAAATTAGACATTTTCTTTTAATCAAAAGAAAAAAAAACTCAACACGACTAATAATATTTTGAGTTATAACAATTTCAATTTACTCTAATTTCTTTGAAAAAAACATTTAAGAAGTCTTATGATGTGATAATGCTTACAAATTATATGGTTAAACATCACAAAATATTCAAAATTCTAACTTTATAAATAAGTAAATATAATAAATATTTCCTGGACCGATTACAGCAGCATTGTTTCATCAATTACACGGATTTCAATTTGTGTCTGATCTATTGAAACCTCACGATTTATTAAAATTGTCATAACTCTCTGAGTTTTGAAGATATCGAGATGAATTTTTTTGTTCAATTCAGGGATAAATAAGGAAAATTTTTGTAATTCGAAGTTTTATCCTCTGGGGGCCATATGAAAATTTAATTTACTTATTTTTTAAAATAGACACCCCCATGGAGTTACAACTTATCATATCAAAAAATTCACCTTTTTTATGTAATTTTGCAATTGGAAGTATGGGTGTAGGGGCAATATTTAAGGAGAGAGCGTATTGTTTCGATATTTATGACTCACCCTGTATATATAAAGCGAAATAATTATTCTAAAAGTCCATGTGTAAAAAGTACAGTTTATCTCAAATATGTCCGTGAAATTTATTCCAGAAACACCATGGGGCACAGGCAACACATTGAAAAGCAGATTATATAGCCTATTGTTTCGATATTTATGACTCACCCTGTATATATATATACGCATAGGCCTTCAAAAGTTAAGGTAAACATTTTTTTCGAAGCTTACCAGAAAAATAAAGGCAGTAAGATTAAATTTCATAGTTTATATGAATGACAATAATAAGCTTTAAAAAAACTTACTCAAAAATTTTAGCTACCACTTTTATTTTATAGAAAAGAATAGATATTTAAGAATGACAGAAAAGTATGCAATTATGTAGCTTTCGTAAGATTTGCTGTGTTTGAATTATTGTTGTCAGTTTTGTTCCGAACAAACAGTAGAGTCAAAAAATATAAAGAAGAAGTCGTTTGCCCGATTCATTATGGTGGCGGGTGGTTGGATGGATAGAAATGGGGCTGTCACAGGCCGATAATACTGCTGAACAGAGCAATGTGTCGCGCAGTGTAGTCCAACCACTCTGAGATCAGTATGAATCAGAAGATTCTGTTACAGACCGCCCATGTCTTAGAACACCTGCAGAAGACCCACTTCTAGCTCTTTCGGCCCGAAAGAGAAGACGCACTATTGTGCCGTAACTCATTGCAGATAACTTTGGAGTATCTGGGAGAAGAATCTCTGCTACTACGGGGCAAAGACGCCTTCAAAATGCAGGTCACTATGCAAGGCGAATAGTTGTGTGTGTCTGCCTCAACAGACAACAGAGAAAGGCTCGCTTATGTTAGGCAAGAGAACATGATTTCTAGGCCAGGCAACTGTGGGTATATATACTCTTCAAAGACGTGACCAGATTCACATTGGAGAGTGATTCAGGACGTATTCTGATCTGGAGAGAACAATGCACTCGATAAAATCAATCAAACGCTGTCGAAACACACAGGCACAGAAACGGTGGAATCATGGTTTTGGCAGGGATCTCACTCGGAAGCCAGACTGACCTGCATGTGTTCCATGATGGTACTCTGAATGGTGCGTGATACCGCGATGAGATCCTTCATTCATATGTGCGCCCAAATGCCAGTCCTATTTGCAATGGTATCATTCTAATGGATGCTAATGCGTGACCAGACCGAGCTGTGGTTGTTGAGGATTATCTTGAAATCACGGTTTGGAGAGAATGGAATGGCTATCTCACTCTCCATATTTTAATCCAAAAGAACATCTTTGGTACTATCTTGGAAGATAGGTTGCGGCTTTAAGTCATCCTACAAGCTCATTAAATGAGCTGAAACAAGGCTTACTCCAGACAACCTGTTTCAGTGTCCAACAATTTATTTGAGAGCATGGAAAGTCGATGCCTCCAATGCATTATGTCCAGGGTGGACATATTCCGTATTAAGACTAGTTTTGTAAATGCTTCTGTCACATTTTACTGCATATACTGCGATGTACTAATTTCTCTAAGAATGGACTTTTCCACCATGAGTGCTTTTTTGTTGTAGTTTCATCTATACATTTAATTTAAGTAAATGTCTATATCGCATTTAATAAACAACAGTTTAGGGCACAGTTCCTTCAAATTATTGTTCTTATAATCATTTATTTACAAATTAGACGCAAAAAACCGGTTGTAGCTTAACTTTTGGAGGCCAGTGTATATGTATATATATACAGGGTGTTTCCAATTTTTTTTACAATAAAAGAGGGGGGACAGTACACATCAAGAAAACAATATTAAATAAAAGAACAAGGGTCCGAAACGTTTTCAAATGGAGGTAGCCGCCGTTAAAGTTTAGGGACCAAAATTTCAAATAAACATAAAAAATGGAAAAATCGGTCGATTGATTTGCGGTTTTCACTAAAATTATTCTTTATGTCGGCATTTTCTTGAAATTAAATTATAAAGATAAATTTCAAAAAATTCCGATAGAGGGCGCTTTAGACTTTGAAATAACGAACAGCCATTTTTTGCCGGTACTTTTTGCATCTCATTAAATGTTTCCGTAAGATTAGACTCAAACTTAAATTTTGAGCTCAAAATCTGAAAGTGGAACTGGTTAAGCAGCACAAACTGAGCTGTGTTCAGAGGGTTCAAATATCAAATGATTATAAAAAACGGAAAAATTGTTTCATTGATTTGCGGTTTTCACTAAAAATATTCTTTAAGTCGGTATTTTCTTAAAAATAAATTATAAAGGTAATTTTCAAAAAATGCCGAAAGAGGGCGCTTTAGACTTTGGGGTAACGAACAACTCTTTTTTGGCGTTATTTTTTGCATCTTATTAAATGCTTTCGTAAGCTTAGACTTAAACTTAAATTTTCAGCTCAAAATCTGAATAGTTGAGAGTAGTTAAGTAGACAAACTGAACTGGGTTCAGAGGGTTAAAATTTCAAATAATTATAAAAAACGGAAAAATTGGTCGATTCGTTTGCGGTTTTTGCTAAAACTAATTTTTAAATGAGCATTTTCTTGAAAAAAATTTTAAAGCTAAATTTCACAAAATGCCAATAGAGGGCGCCTTAGACTTTGGAGTAGCGTACAACTATTTTTAACTGTTATTTTTTTAATCTCATTAAATGTTTTCAAATGCATAAACTTAAATTTTAGACTCATAATCTGAATCGTTGGAGTGTTTATAAAGCAAAAAATTGAATGGTGTTCTAGGAGGGGGGGAGTGTTAAATATCAACTCCTGATAACACTTCAATTTGAGCTACTTAAGTACTCCTAATTATTCAGATTTTGAGCTCAAAATTTAAGTTTTAATCTAAGCTTCCGAAAACATTTAATAAGTTTTTGCAAGCATTTAATTAGAACAAAAAAATAATGGTTAAAATTAATTGTTGGTTACTCTGAAGTTTAAGGCGCTCTCTAATGAAATTTTTACAAATTTATCTTTAAAATTTATTTCCAAGAAGATACTGACTTAAAGAATAGGTTTATTTTAAACCGCAAACGAATCGACAAATTTTTCCATTTTCTATAATTATTTTAAATTTGAACACCCGCCCCCCCCCCCCCTTAAAAACAGTTCAGTTTGTGCTACTTAACCACTCTCACTTTCAGATTTTGAACTTAAAATTTAAGTTTGAGTCTAAGCTTAAGAAAACATTTAATGAGATGCAAAAAATACCGGCAAAAAATAGTTGTTCGTTACTCCAAAGTCTAAAGCGCCCTCTATCGGCATTTTTTGAAATTTATTTTTATAATTTTATTTCAAGAAAACGCCGACATAAAGAATAATTTTAATGAAAACCGCAAATTAAATCGACCAATTTTGCCGTTTTTTATGTTTATTTGAAATTTTGGTTCCTAAATTTTAATGGGGGCTATTTCCTTTGGAAAACGTTTGGGACCCTTGGTCCCTCATTTAATATTGCTTGTTTTGAGGTGTACTATCACCTCTTTTTTATTGTAAAAAATTTTGGAAACACACTGTATATATATATATATATATATATATAAAACAAACGTCTGAAAACAAAAATACCCTAAATATATACAGGACAGTTGCACCATAAAATTTAACTAATAAGAATGTATTTATTAAAATACAACACATTGCTCAGTGGTGCACAAAACAAGAATTTTAATATATATTTGTACAATTAAAATGAAATGAAACTATCAACGTTTCGCGCCGTCTTTTGCGGGCGTCTCCAGGAAAATATGATAACGGAAGGACTAAGTTTGCATTTTGATCGAAAGATAATATTTCTAATAAATTAAAATATAAATGAATTAAAAGTTTTAAAATGTTGCCACTTACACGTGAGTAAAACTTATAATATTGCAACGAAATAAAATTTTAAGATTTTATGATGTTATGCCATTTTTTGGTATATTGTAGGATAAATTATCATTACATGGTTTATTTTCTCGTGCAGTGATTTCGATAGATTCTCTCATTTTATCTTGAACTGGGATATTGCACTGAACTATGGTTTTGGCCTCATCAAAAAAATATCCTATTATCATCAAAACCCACCTCGTCTGTGGGATCTTTCACAAACGAAATTAGGATCAATCTTAAGTGTTCGTTTCTCTCCATACCGAAACACATCGGATGCCACATCTACTCGGAAAAATATGAAATACTCAAAAATGATCGCATCAATATACTCATATTGAATTGAGTATGTGGGTCAAAAATGATTAAAATGCTTTCTCAATTTTGAAATATCACATGTTATCAAGTCCGAACAAACGATAATTCTGTACCCTTTAATGGTTTATATCATTCCTGGTGGCATAAAAGATGCTTATTAATGTAAATATTAAATTATACACAGTATTAAAATAATTTAAAAATTTTTCAAATAGTGCTCTTGCAATAAAAATATTCGATTCGGGTATTTTGGTAATAAGTTTTGTTATATTCCTTAGTAAATATCAATTAAACTTTTATTGTTAATAATTTTGAGCAAAAAATAAATGCTAGTATATTTTTACTTTAATATATAATTTAAAAGGGTAATTCACAGCGATTTACATTTGAACACAACCATGGAATAAAAATGCTTACATGTGTTTCTTAGTTTTTTGTACATTTGGTTCGGAGCTATATTGAGTATGTGAAGCACTTAAAATTGAGTGTTTTTTACTCAATTTTGGAAAGCCATTTTTTCAGTGTAGATTAAATCAGCACTCGTCTATAAAGAGAAATTTCCTCGTAAAACTTTGCCTCTAAATTCAAAGTTCAAATGTCCACCTTCTTTGAGCTGCACTGTTGCTTGATGTCATACAGTTTATTGACTTACTGCATAGAAACTGACCTGATAAAGCTTATTTCGCCATGTTTGCATGGACACTTTTCGTCCTGTGTCCAAGAACAACTATATTTGCGAATGAGTGGCGTTGCGTGTTCCGTCAAATCGAGCTGTTAACAATATATATCGGTCTCATTTTATGTGGTAGCCGATATCTTGTCGATGTCTACCTCTTCACATGTCTTGAAATCGATTCCACGGCCTTAGAACTCCAATAGCATCAACTACACTTAATTGTGTTTTTCCCCAGACTCAACTGTCGCGATAATATACCAAACCATGGCTTCCAATAAATTATATTTTTATGACATTTTCATGACTTTTTTTTCAAAATATTTTAAAATCGGACGTTTCTACAAAATCTCGATTCCTGCACTTATCTCCTTTTTCTATTTTTTGACGTCGTAAACTTTGATTTGCATATGAAGTTTTCTACTACAGTTTGCATTAATGATCATTTTAAATATTCGCATGATTTTATTGAAATTATATGCTCCACTAATAGTTTTAAACAGTGTATTTGATTTTACTTTTTTTGGTTTTTTTTATGATCAACATTGAGATTTTAATAAATTACGTGTGTTACGAATGAAGAAAATTTGTACTGATTTATCTTCTCCAAAATTATTTTTAAAACTATTGATTTATAAGTATTACATTGTTAGACATTGAAAAAGATTCTGAAATGGAAAATTTATCGAAAAATATTTTAATTAGAAATTATGGAAAAATTTCATTTATTTATTAGTTAGTACATCACTGATAAAAAACTTCAACCGGAAGCTAAAGCTTAAACGGATATGAAAGTTTTTCTAAAATTTGGAAGTATAGAAATTAATAGTAATTCTTCTTTTCATTGCAAAAAAGTTTGCTATTATTTCCGTTTTTAGATATTAATTGCTATGACTTTTCATAGAAGCTAATATTCCTCAGATATTTCTCAAATAAGTCGTTTTAAATGATGTTTTATAAATTTCAGTTGCCAACATAAAAAATTAGTACTTATTAAAATATAAGTGTTTTTTTAGAAAATTACAAAGAAAAGAAGTGGTTCCGCTTGTTTCTTCGATTACAATTTGTAGAATGCTTCGAGATTAAGTAAACAGTAATAAAAAAGTAATTGAACTATAAGAATTTAACTATTATTAATATTAAAATGGTTAACTGTTAGATAAATATTATGATAATTAAAGTATTAGACTGGAGTAATTATGTACTATTTGTAGCACAATTATGAAAAATAATTACTTCAGATGCAAAAATGAACTTGTATGATAAATAAAATGTGTACATCCAAAAAAAGGGAAAACGCTTTTTAATGTTATAAATTAAATTTGTATATTTTTTTTCAATTTAATCTATTCAAATTAAAATAAAAAGTGATTGAAAATAAATTTACCGATCCATCACGATTCATCACATCAACACATACGCGACCGCTACAGTATTTGTGGAGCACGACACGTGTTTATCTTCTGTTATTTTTTTGCTTATACCCTATTGTTCGGACTATCTAGCGGATACCAAGAAGAAAGCTCCCGACCCATGTTTCAAATCCGGAAACTCTAGCGGAAGCCATGTTGAACAAAATAACGTAGTATTTAAATATCAGTCACAATAATGAAAAAGATTATGGTCCCAAATATAAAAGATATTTTGATCAATTCTTGGATACACGGTAATAGTAATTAATTGTTTCCGTGTCGGTTGGAATTTAATTGGATAAATCTCATCACCTTAAAGTATTATACTCCTTATAATACTCTTATACTAGGATAATACTCTTAAAGTATTATAACCATCTTTTTGTAGTTTTCCGGCGTAAATTTTAAAAATTACTTTGATTCGCTGCAGTCATATGTATAATAAAATATTTTTGTTAATTTTTTTTTCAACTATTATGTGTTCGTTAAATAAACTTCACTAAAAATTAATGCAATAAGTACGTTACCAAGAAAATGCGATAAACATTACTAAAAGCGTCACTTTTATACATATATATGTTACAGGCCAAACCCAATTTTCGGCCAAACTAGATTGGCCTAGGCCAAACCCGTTTATCCTAACGCCCATCGGATAAACTAGTTTTCCCTAGGCCAAACTAGTCTATCCTAAGGCCCGTAGGACAAACTAGATTTTCCTAGGCCAAACTAGTTTGGCCTAACTCTTATAGGATAAAATAGTTTAGACTGCTGATTATTCGTCTGAACTAGTTTATTTTAGGCCAATTCAATTTGGCGTGATTTATTGAATTCAATGACCGCCTCAACGCCAACATTCTTGTTTGTCCTAGGCTGATCTAGATTATCCTAGGCCAATGTTGTTTTACGTGTTTTTAGCTCACGGGCGTCAAAGCCTGAGAAAAAATGGGCTCACAGGTTTTGTATATGCATGTACGCAGGTAGGTACGCATGTGCGTAACGCGATAACTCTTGATAGAGATATCCGATTTGTTTCAAATTTTGGATGTAGGTTCATTCTGATAAGGTACTTTTTTAATTAATTTTGGGAATTCATTGGATAAGAATACAGGGGGCGAACGGGAGGCTAACAGCCCACCGTTAATTTAGAGACATGGACTTATCATGCAGATTTATCAGTTTTAATTAAAATTTTTGATATAGGATCATTGTGATAAGGCGCCTCCGTGATTAGTTGTGGATGTTTATTGTTTAAATCTAAAAGAAAGGGAAATGTAGGTAACACAACATAAATTAGATAAATGGTTTTGACGCAGAATTGACGAATTTGTTTTAAATTTTTGATATAGACACTTTCTGATAAGGCGATTCCCTGAATAGTTTTGAGTGTTTAATGGTTAAGTATAAAGGGAAAAATGAAGGATTACCCTCTTACCTTAGAAAAACTAGTTTATCCTATTGACATTTAGATAAACAAGTTTGGCGTAGGAAAAGCTAGTTAATCCAATTTGCGTTAGGATAAATTAGGTTGTCCTAGGTTAATCTAATTTTGCTCAAAATCGGGTTTGGCCGGTTAAAAACATGTTTTTCACAAGAATAAGTATAAATTTGTATAAAGAGTCATTGCTTATAACATTAATACAGAAATTTAACATGTCCACCGTAAAGACATGATGTTACATGGTGTAACATGGTGAACATGATGAACACATGGTGTTTGCTTATTTTTTTTTTCTGCAGACTCGAGCCAACTGAGATCAGACTTGCATTTATTATTATTATTATTATTATTGTTATTATTATTATTATTATTATTATTATTATTATTATTATTATTATTATTATTATTATTATTATTATTATTGTTGCAATGTTCGAGCCATATCGGAGCTGAACATAATTTGGAATAGAACAATGTTTTCCATTTTTGAGAAAATAATTACCTGTCGACATATAAGCTATTCTTGTCACGGCGTCAAGTTTTTCTTTTCCGTAAAATCGTAAGCGGAAATTCGATTCAAAACGTAGCTTTAATAGTACTTTCTCATAGGTACATCACTTTTATTGAAAGATGGTTAACGCCATTCGATTACATATTTTCTGAGTGAGAGTGCCTGTTAATATTATGCATTTCCGAAAATGAATGAGTTCTTAAACGTGTTAGGATGTAGATCTTTTGGATTTGTGAAAAGCCTTAAGGAATGACAGAGAACATATTCACAAATCTACTTTTTACTGAACAGATTCAATAGTTATGATGTTTATATCTCTCATTTTTTTCTTTTGTTTTAAACTACATTAATTATTTAATGAATCCCTATTTGAATATTGAACGGTATAAGATTCTAAATAATCAATAATACATTGCGTATTTACCATTTTGTGAACGCATCGTAATTTAAAAATACATCGTAAATTTATTCAATAAATATGTATGCAGTATTTTCTAAAGTAATCCTAATTGTATGTTAAGTAAAATCTGTCTAATAATAAGTCTAATAATTTTTTGCAGAAATTGAGAAGGGCCAGATTGGAGCCGGACTGAGTTTCTTTTCACTGAATTTTTACAGGCAGTGCTCGGACTGAACTTTTAATTTTTACACCGGGTCACGGAAAAAACTTTCCTTCGGGAATGGTGGGACCGGGCCTCGAAATTCCGGCCCGTGCAAACCTCTGACAGTATTCTACAACCCTTCGAATAAAATACATCATATAAGGGTGATGACAAAACCACTTTGCACAAGATTAGCTATGCAGCAGTAGTCGAGATCAAAATTAAAAAGAATACTGCCCAATTACACCGATGCCCTTGCATTCACAGGCTGTTTATACTAATTGTGTATTACAGCCTTACTTATTAAAGAATAACACCCTCAAAAAATAAAAAGTAAGTTTGATTACTTATTCCCATTTCCCCCAATTATACTTACCATTGAACTCCCAAAACTAATCACAGATACGCTTTATAAAATTCAAGAATTATCCAAAATTTGAAGCAAATCAGATAATTCTGCTCAAAAAACCAATCATCTGGTTTAAGGAGCGTAATTCCCCATTCATCCTATTCATTACTTAATCATTAAACCCTCAAAACAGTTTAGGGATTCGCCTTATGAAGAAAAAAACTATAATAAAAAGTTAATTAAATCCAATTGATTTTTTAAATCATCAGATTTTAAAATATTCACCTTTTATATAAACATTTTAATAACAATTTTAATTATATTAACAATTATTATATTAACAATTTTATATTATGACTATGGAACTTATTTGACGGTTCCGAAACATGCCAATGTATTTTATTTTTACTATAACACCTTTCTTAAGAAAAATTTAAATTGTTATTAAAATGAAAAAAACTATGTTCAAAATTTACGGCAAATCGGATAAATCAGCTTAAAACCCTATATATCTAAGTTAAGGAAAGCGATAAAACGTCCACTACCCCATTATACTTAACCAAAAGAAAAAAAAACTAATTAAAGAAGTGGCTGATCAAATGAAATCATGACCAAAATTTTAAGCAAATGGGATAATTCTGTTTTATAACCAATTTATCTAATTTAAGGAAGGAAATAAATTGCAAGTTTCTCCCTTATATTTAACACAAGTAGTACCAAAATTAATGAGTGAAGCGCTTCATCAGAATGAACAAATCCAAGATTTGCAGCAAACCGATTAATTCTGAATGAAAAATCCATTTGCCAAAATAAGGCGGATTCCCTCCCCCCGTACTTCCCGTAGTTCTTATGCAATTAACCCCAAAAACTAATTAGGGAAGCGCTTTACCAGAATGAATTTATTTCTAAAATTTGAAACAAATCAGTAAATTCTGCGTGGAAAAAGCATTTACATAAATTATGGGGCGTTACCTTTATACCACTTTCCCCCTTATACTTAAACAATGAACACCCAACACTAATCGTGGAGGCACCTCAAGAGAATACTTCTATATCTAAAATTTGAATAAAATATGCTAATAATGCATGCAAACCCATTTACTTGAATTAAGGGAAGGGGCGAATCCGCCTCCCGTCCCCCCCCCCTTATTCTTCTCCAATGACCTCCCAAAATTAATCAGAAAAGCTCCTCTTAAAAATAAACCTATAATACAAGTTTGATGCAAATCGAGTATTTCTATCAAGGATTAATGCGTTACATACTTCCGTGAATACATAGAGACTGGACCTACGGGCACATTAGTTCTCAGGCTTTGGCAGCCCGTGAGATAAAAGCAGCTCAAATTACATTATTTCTATCAAGAGTTATCGCATTACGCACATACGTACGTACATATGTACATACATGCGTACATACATGCATACATACATACTGAACCTGTGAGTCCATTATTTCCCTGGCTTTGACACCCATGAGCTAAAAACACGTAAAACTACATTGGCCTAGGATAAACTAGATCAGCCTAGGACAAACAAGAATGTTGGCGGTCATGGAATTCAATGAAATCACGCCAAATTGAATTGCCCTAGGATAAACTAGATCGGCCAAGATAAACTAGATAGGCCCAGGATAAACTAGTTCAGACCAATAATCAGCAGTCTAAATTAGTTTGTTCTATAAGAGTTAGGCCAAACTAGTTTGGCCTAGGAAAATCTAGTTTGTCTTATGGGCCTTAGGATAGACTAGTTTGGCCTAGAAAAAACTAGTTTATCCGATAGGCGTTAGGATAAACAGGTTTGTCCTAGGAAAATCTAGTTTTTCCGATGGGCGTTAGGATAGACCGGTCTGGCCTAGGAAAAACTAGTTTATCCGATGGACGTTAGGATAGACCGGTTTGGCCTAAAATCGGGTTTGGCCTGTAACATATATATATATATATATATATATATATATATATATATATATATATATATATATATATGTATATATATTTCCACATTTAATAAAAGAATTCATTTCGATTTTTGAAATGTATATATCTTGAAAATCATCCTCAGTGAAAGGAAACATTTAAATTTCTGTACAGTGTTTATAAATATTCTGAATACCATGATAAGAAATATGTTTAAATAATAATCTTACGGGATTTTGAAAAAACAGTAGAATACTTATTAGAAATACTTTTACTTGAAACATTAACATTAGTATCACATTTATTAAATGTTTGGATAATATTTGGATACATATATACCGGGTGTCCCAAAACTGACTGTTGGATTTTAAAATTCAATAACATGCAAACGGTGACAGCTATTTAAAATTTTTTTGCAGGAGGGTTATGTATAATGTCAGGAGTTTTTTTTTACCGTAATTTTTTATTTTAGTTCGCATTTCAAACAATAGGTGGCGCTGACGGCGATTGAAGGGCAGGTGATCAGTGCAGGGTGAAGCGTCGACCTGGCCTTCAATCGCCGTCAGCGCCACCTATTATTTGAGATGCGAAATAAAATAAAAAATTACGGTAAAAAAACTCCTGACATTATACATAACCCTCCTGCAAAAATTATTTAAATAGCTGTCACCGTTTGCAAGTTATTGAATTTTAAAATCCATCAGTCATTTTTGGGACACCCGGTATATATATATATATACATATGTATAGATATAGATATAGATATATATGTATATAACAGAAACATGTAGCCTATTTTTCAAAAGTATTCTTTAGGGATTTAATTTGTGAAGTATGTGCATTACAATCAGTTATACAGCTGAGCAATACGCTTGCACAAGTAACAAGTATTTGAACATTTTTTTTCTTCGAATGAAATCTTTTTATTCACTTATTATTATATCCATACAGACTGGTTTTAAATTAATGTCCCAACTTTACAGGGATATTAAAAGTAAACTGCAACAAGAACAAAAATAGGACATTGTTGTCTATCCCTAATAACAAATAACAGTTCAAAGTTTCAATTCAACATAGTTGTTCATCATAAATATTCAACGTAATCCTCTCTAGAACCACGAACAGTATTGAGGCCGTACCAAAACTCACCCCACATTTTCATCAAGATGGGTGGTATATATATTTATGTATAAAGCATTGTTTATGATCAGATGCTTTTCAACAGCTCTCAACTGATGCTGAAGCACTTAGGGCACGTCTGGACAATGACATTTATACATTCTCAGAGAACATAAGATGAGAGGAGGGGGGGGGATTTATCGTATTACCTCAATATCGTTCCTGTTTCTTGATAAGCTCAAATTGAATACTTATAATTGTGTTTAATTTACACTTTCGCTTACAATTAATAAAAAAATAGCACTTATTTTTGTTTTTTGTTTATAGCTCGGTAAATCTGGGATATTTATCTATAATCACTTTTAGTATAAATGTTACAAATCCCGTTTTTAGAACATTTAGCTGTTGTTATATATTTATTATAATTATAAAAGTGTTTCATATTTCAAAGAAATATAGTCTAGTGATTACTGATATCAAAGCTATAGGAGTGCTAAAACGACAGTAAGCATTATGAAATAAATAATAAAAATTTAAAGCCAATTATTCAGAAATAAATAAAAATTGAATAAATAAAATACCAACCATATAAAAAAATTTGAAAATAAGACAGTATTATTACACAAATTTCCGTATAATATGAAAATATATCAAGCCGTACTTGATAATCTATTTCATCTACACTGCTCAAAACAATTAAAGGATATTGCAGTTTTAGGTGGATTTTGTATCTGGGAAACTTTTTAGCTGATTGATACATGGTCGACAGACATAGTAGGTTATATGAGAATAAATTACACATGTTTGGCAGAAAAAAATGCATTTTATTGCGCATTTGTGTACATAAGGAAAAAAACACAATTTGTGCATATGAGAAAAAAAGAATAAGAAAAGGTGTTTTCTTCAAAGAAAATCATTTTCAGTAGGGGGTATGGTTTCCAAGGGGGGCCAGTAACGTTGAACGCCTTTGAGGCATGGACTCAATGAGGCTATTAATGACGAGTTGGAGTATTCTGCCCCACTCTTCCAGAAGAGCTCTTTCCAGTTCTTGGAGAGTTTGTGGGGGTTGTTGGCGGCCAGAAACTCGTCTTCCTAGAGTGCCCAAACTTGCTCGATTGAATTCATGTCTGGAGAACACGCTGGCCATTCCATTCGAACGATTCCTTCCTCGAAAAGGAAATCCTCCACCAGGTTTGAACGATGTGGCCTGCAGTTATCGTCCATTAAAATGAAGTTATCTCCGATTGCTGCAGCGTAAGGGACTACAATATGTCTGACGATCTCATCCCTATATCGGCGACCAGTCAGAGCTCCATCTCGAATGATGTAGAGGTCAGTGCGCCCGTCAATGGAGATGTCACCATACACCAACACTCCTCCACCGCCAAATCTGACAATTTCGTGCACGAACGCAGGATTATTCTTACTGCCATGGTCCCTCCAGATGAAAATGCGCCTATTATCCGGATGCACAGAAAAACGGGACTCGTCAGAAAACAGAATATTGCTCCATTCATTTCTCCTCCAGTTGACATTCTCGGTTGTCCACTCCCTGCGGTCGCGACGATGCCTTGATGTTAATCTAACACGTACCATCGGTCGGCGAGTATACAGACCTACAGCATGGAGCCAGTTTCGGACAGTCTGAGTTGAAATCGTGGTGCCTGTAGACGAGCGAATGTGTTGTTGGCCTACCAACAATTCTCCAAGCTTCTGAATCTGTCAAATGACTTCGCTGAGACATCGTACTCATCGAAACAAAGCAATCACTGAATGCCGATCATCCTTGTCTTCATTCTCTTTTATCCAGTTGAAAGTCAAATTTCCTTCGCTTCCGATGAAGCGACTTTTTGACGTTGAACTCAAAATTTGCATACTCCACAGTTTGAAAACCAAAAAAATTTGCATTTGTGATTCTCTTCTTCTATTTTCGGCAAAAAAAAATTCGTTTATATCTTTATTTTATATAAAACTTCAAATGTCCTTTAATTGTTTTGAGCAGTGTATAATAAAATGAATCCTTACCATCTACAAAAATAACGCTTACACTTATTAATTAATAAAAGTTTTTAATTCTACACCTTTTCCCAGTTAAAAAATAAATAAAAGAAAGCTGCAACGTAGTTCATTAGCATTACAAATAGCATTCAAATATAAAAATAGAGAATAAAGAATAGTTTCTTTTGTGAACGCATTTCGAAAATACATTCAAAGCTCTATCTTAGATGTCAACAGAAAATATTTACTATAGCAGCATGTATTAACACACAGCATAACAGAATTCTTTTCACAAATTTTAAACATAAAAATTTCATTCTTAAATATGCTTCGTCGAATAATATTTTTGTCGACTCATCATTTTACATCTTTATTTTTATGATAAATGAGATTGTCTGAAATTATCAAAATTCCTTTTTCACCATTTCTAGGCGACAATTTCCCAGAGCCTATCGAATATTTTAAGTTGCTGCTCATAAAGAGCTTGTTTCATAAGTCCAAATGCAAAATATTCAAAAGGAACTCGTTGGGGCTTTGTGTTTATATCTCGATCCTAGTTATATGATTCATTTTACACTTTCTTCTATATTTATAAGTAGAAAGTACTGAATTCATTAAAATTTTAGTTTTAGATGGATTTATACACTTTACAAGGTCTTGAACATGATTTGATGGTTCTTAGAAAATGTCTGCCTGTATATCTGCCCATCACTCTGTTACGCTCTGAGTCTACATATGACAAAATTTTTGTGATCGTTGTATTTTAAGAACTATTGCACGGAATTTCACAAAATTTTAGATTCAGCTAGATCATGATAGAAACTGGAATTCATTGGTTTTTGCTGTGTTTTTACGTTCAACAAGTAGCATTGCTCTGCTGCATTATTCATCATTTTATGAACATTACGCACAATTCACAATCTGAATAACTAATACAACGATTTTCATAATACTACTGATTCTGTCAGTCCTTGACATGAATTGCTGCTATTGATTTTGATTCAGTTAATCCTTGATTTAGAATTATGCAGAGAAAATTTTGGTACAAATCTTTCAACAGGTGGTCCCTGCTACATTATTCACGATAATAGCAATTGCTCTATCTCAAGAACTAATTCACGAATTTTCCTGAATTTAATATTTAGTTAGTCCCTGATATATATTAGAGTTATTTTCTTTTTATTATAAATCGCCGTGTAGGTGGCACTTCTGCGTTGCATTTATCACGATTTCGCAATAGCTGTACCGTAAGAACTAATGCATGGATTTTCATTAAGCTTAAGATTCCGTTAATTCCTGAAAATTATCCTGATTAGTTTTTAGTGTCCGTTATGTTGTAAGATCACCTAACATGTTACTTTCTTATGCAGAAGTTTTTAAGATTTTGCAATAGCTCTATCACCGAAACTAATACACATATTTTGATCAAACTTCAGAATCAGTTATAAGTTAACATGAATAATTGCTGAAAAGATTTTGGTACAAACCACCTAACCGGCGGATCTACTATGCTACATTTCTTTGGAAGTATGAACTTATATAAGATTGTAGAATTTTTTTGAAAAAGTCCCACCGGACTAGTTTCTAAAAGTAAAGCAGCAGATTTGCGCGCTTGACTCTTTATCCTATTCGAAGTTAACATAATCAAGTTTGTTCAAAGAAAGTAATGGAATTCCTTTTTGAAAACAGGCGTTAAAACATATTTCTGATTTAAACTTAGTAAATTTTTAAACTGTTTTTATTTTTCGTTATTTAAAATTTTCTGCCAAAAAAGATTACAGCATTAATAACCGTAAAATATTTAACGTAACTTTATTTATTTTCTGTAAACAACCAATTTTTTGTAAGTTTGTAAGGCTTTTAACCATTTTAACCATTTTAACTGCTTGTAACCATTTTTTTCGAATGAAATATAAACTTTGTCGGTTTCTCTTCATTTTTATTAATTACGCTGTAGGGATATATGATGAAATCATATTCATAGCAGACATAGTCTAAGTTTAAAAAGAATGAGATAATGAATATAGAAGGTGTATGAAAATTGTTTTATCTATTTCCACTTAGAAAGAAGTTTGTAGACAGATTACATGTATTAAAATTGTGTATAGATTGGTTTGGTTCACTGTGGTAATTGATAAAAAGGATTTTATACACTTTCAAAACAACAACCGCTAAAAGTTTATTTGTTATATTTGTAGACTTTATCATTGTAATAAGCATGTGAGAGAAAACATTTGATCTAAAATTTGCTAGATAACCACTAAAAGAAATATATATATATATATATATATATATATATATATATGTTGAAAATTTGTATGTATTTGGACCATTCTGCAGATCTATTTAAGAATATCTCAATAAATTATACAGAATTTTTTTAAAATAAAACGAAATCTGCAAAATTTCATCAGATTTCTGTAAAATTTTTGATGAAAGTGGAAATTTCCTAAGGATAATCATAGGATTATTTTTAGTGGGGTAAGTTGTGTGATGTAAAGGGTATTTATATTTATGAGGGTTATCATATATATTTATCGTATATATTTATCATACATATATTTATGAGAAAATAGATTATTTATCACATTAATTTTTAGTCTATTTCGTGCACTTTTCAAAATGATGTAAGGTATTTTGAATGTATTCGCGAGGTAGCTTGTAGTTTAAAATATATTGCGCAAAATGTATACTAATTGTAATAATGCGTTTCATTGTTGTTATAACAATGGTTAATTCTTATTAGTGTTAGTAATGCATTATTTATTTATTTTCATGCACGAGGGATCTTTATCATTATTGTCGAAAACTAAAAATTTTACAGAGAAATTTGTATGCCCTAAGAGGTATTACTTTTCTTCATGTCAGAAGAATAGAATTTCAAACGGTTATCATTGCATCAGGATATCTCAACTAATGGTATGTAAATGCAATTTGTAAATTTCTAGAGCTGTAAAGCTTCTATATTGAGAATTTGAAAATTTATGCCATTATTCCATCTTATTTCATAATTTAGCTTGCACGCCGTCATTATCCACATAGGTGCGTAAAAACGATAAACAGCATTGGTCAAGAGTAAACCACGCCACTACCATTTATGAACACATTCATGCTAAAATTTTCTTTCTTATTTACACAGTGAATAAGGTCATATATCGAATGGTATTTTTTTATTGGCAGAGCTTTAACGTACCGTTACTATACCCGGACACCTTACATAAACCAAAAATATCAACTAATTTTTTACACTATTTTAAATATTTGACTAAGTTATTTTCGGTCGAAAGCACATATATACAGTTTTTTGATTTATTTGTTATTTTCCAGCGACATTTTCCAGCAAATGATATATTTAATCATACAGACGATAAATATATAACATTTCAATTTGATACATAAATTTGAATAATACAGAGAGTTAAATTCGTTAGAAATAAGCATTAACAATTTCTATAATATAACAATTATTAATCTTCTACCGTTTAAAGATTTTATTCAATTATAATTTTTCCATAAAGCACAGTAATTATATTTCATACAAAAACATATTTTCATAAAATAACAACTTGATTCAATTATTCTGCTTAATACCAGTTTCTGCTCATAATTAAACAAATGAATAAAGTAAAAATCATTCCATTTAAACAAAGAACACAGAACAATTGCCTTTTGTGTTAAATTACAGATGAAAAGTAAGATTTCGGACTATTTTTTTTCCTTTAATATTTGATTTTATGCTTTTTGTTTTTTAATGTGAATGGAAATGCAACTTATTTCATCTTATTATTTTGGCCATTAAGCCGATTATAACAGTTTAATCGACAAAAGTAAGTGAAAAATAAAACTATTATTTTGTTTTGTACTGAAATATTTTGCTGATGCAGAATGGTTAAATATTCTAATTAAATCACAGTGTTTCTACAAAGCATTAGAGAGCACCAGAGGGAAACAATCATTTTTTCACAATTTGTGTAAATGATAGTAATGTGCATAAAATTTTGTTTGCTATAAAGTTTTACATGTAAGGATTTTTATTAATAAATTAAATTACACCGAATCGCATATATTACAGATGGCGTTATTAAAAGTTTTTTATTCAGCTTAAATTAATCATAAATCTAGCTTTATCTCATATTAAAATATGAGATTTCTATATAATATTTAATTTTACAGGTGTACTTGCGTTTACTGAAAGGGAAATAAATGGATATTGCAAGTGGCATTAAAAAAATCAAAATTAAATTTTAAGAAACGACTTATTGTTCTTAAAAATAGCTAGGATAATTTGAGAGGGTTTAAGGGGGTCCAGAACACCTTTTAAAATAATTTTTATTTATTGAGTAAAAATTTTGAATGTTTTTGTGGTGATTAATTATGTAATTTGTAAACAAAGTCATATGATATTTTTTTTATAAATATTTCTTAATTTAATTTAAAATTTATTTTAAAAAATGGAGTAATTTAAGATCGTTGTAACTCGAAACAGTCTCTGTTGATTTTTTTTTTTATTTAAATAAACAAAAATAGTAGTTCTGATTTAATTAAGATTTAATTAAGATTCAGAATTTTAAAAAATATAAATTTAAATGAATATTTAAAAAAAAATGATATAATGTTTTCTTAAAAAATCATATTTCTAAACATAAACATTTTGCTGAATTAAAATTAAAATTAAACAGTTGGAAAAGCTATTTTCTAAGTTTAAGCCATATTTTTAATGGTTCTTGACTTTTAACAATTTAATTAGGAGAAATAGCGAAAAAACACAACACGAAGAAAAACACATTTTTACAAAAAATCGATTTCATGACAATTACTGCTTGAAAGCTAGATTTTGAAAATAAATCCAAAATAATAATAATAAGAATATCATTTCTAATTAAGACAGAAACCTGATTTAAAAATATTTAATTTTAAGAAGAAAAAAAAATTATGCACTAAATATTTTTTAGAAAACTGGAAGATTTGTGTGTCCCATACCCCTTAAAATACAATTGAAAAAAATTATATTTTCATATTTTTATCATATATTGAAATTTTTTTGTCATACATTTGTTTTAGAACTGTTGGTAATTATACTAGGAAAAATGTTTGCGATATACTTACATAAAAATACCTTATAAATACAAAATCTCATTTTAAACATGAAAAGACAGTGTACACATTTATAAAAGAATGAAGAAAATATAAAATTTGGGTAGCTTTTTTTTAAATATATATAAATACCCTAAATAAGACCTCAGTGGCTGCTACTATTGACTGTTTTAATATTCTATTGACACCATTATTTTAAAAGTATAAGTTTGTTGTATATTTCTCTTGGACACGTTATCACTATGAGCGTTAAAAAATTCTGCTTTGAGAGAGTGGTACAAGATAGAATTAAAAAATCCCAAGGATGAGTAGCGCGATAGCAAAATTTTATGCATATGGAATTAACACGTTGCTTTGCGTTCTGATAAATATATTCATTTATACAGTGATTACGTTGAAAAGAAGATGCGTAGCGTGCCTTTCAATTGTAAGTAATAATTTTTTCTATCTTTTTTAATTTTTAAACGGCCCTTACTTTAAAATAACCCTCGTATATGTGTGAAAAGATTAATTTTTGTTAGCTTTTTTTTTATTTGAATGAATTTTCGAAGAATTTGTTACAGTAAATGAATATTTGTTACAGTAAATAACATAGTTTTATTAAAACATTACCAACATTTTAAAAAGATTACATTTTTAAAAGTAGAATAGGGTACAACATATAGTCAGATGTAACCCGGATTTCTGAGATTTACGTAAATTTGAAATACTATGTAATCCGAAATTCCATACATTATGAAAGCACTTACCATTGTTAAAACATTTTTATAAAAAATATAAGGATTTAAGTACTGAGCCTATTTTCTAAATGAAAACACTTATTTAAATATAGTAAAAGGCATATTTTTTATGCAAATTAAACTTTTATATGCAAACATATATACATATATACATAAATTTTTTTATCTGCTGTTTATGAATTTTTAAAAAAATCAGAAATATACTATTTCAAATTTTTTTTAAACAAAGACTATAGATTTACACTGAACGAATTTGATTTAATTTAAGAATCAATATATTAATATAAATGAAATGTAGCTTATTTCATCTTATTATCTTGGCCATTAAGCCAATTATAACAGTTTAATTGACAAATGTAAGTGAAAAATAAAACTATACTACTAGTTTTGGTTTTTGTTGGAATATTTTGCTGATGCAATATGGTTAAATATTCTAATTAAATCACAGTATTTTAACAAAGCATTAGAAAGCACAAGAGGGAAAAAGATCTGTTTTTATATAATTTGTGTAAATGACAGTAATGTGCATGAAATTTTATTTGCTATAAAGTTTTACACGTAAGAATTTTTATTGATAAATTCAATTACATCGAATCGTATGTATTACAGAAGGTGTTAATAAAAATTTTTAATTCAGCTTAAATTAATGATAAATTTAGCTTTATATCATATTAAAATATAGATATTTCTATATATATTTTTTAATCTAACAGATGTACTTGCATTTACTGAAAGGGAAATAAATGGATATTGCAAATGGTAAAAAAATCAAATAAAAAATCAAATTAAATTTTAAAAAACAATTTATCCATCTAAAAAATATCAGGTATAATTTGAGAGCATTTAAAGGAATCTAGGACACATTTCAAAATAATTTTTATTGCGTTAAAACATTGAATATTTTTGTGATGATTAATTATATTATTTTTAAACAAATTGATGTGATAAAATTTCTCATAACTATTTCTTAATTTAATTAAAAATTTATTTTAAAAAGTGGTGTAGTTTAAAATCTTTATAACTCGACATATTCTCTGTAGAACTGTTTTATTCATTTAAATAAACAAAAATAGCAATTTTGATTTAATTAAAGTTTTAATCTTATTAAGAATTTTTTTAATATAAATTTAAATAAATATCTAAAATATTAAAAAAAGATATAATGTCTTCTTTTAAAATCATATTTCTAAAAGTAAATATTTTGCTGAATTAAAATTAAAGTAAGTGTTGGAAAAGATATTTTCAAAGTTTAACCCATTTATTTTTAATAGTTCTTGACTTTTAACAATTAAATTAGGAGAAATGGTGAAAAAACACGACACGATGAAAAATACATTTTTACAAAAAATCGTTTTCATGACAATTATTTCTTGAAAGATAAATTTTGAAAACAAATCCAAAATACTAATAATAATATTTTCTTTTCTAATTAAGACAGAAACATGAATGAAATATCATTTTAAGGAGTAAAAGAAATATGCAATATATATATATATATATATATATATATATATACATATATATATATATATGTATTTTAATTGGAAGATTTATGTGTCCCGTACCCCTTAATGAATGAACTTTCAAAAATTAGCTCTGTTTGTTACAGTAAATAAAATATTTTTATTGAAACAATTTCAAAATTTGAAAAAGATTACATTTTTTAAAGTAGAATAAAATATGGCACAATCTATGTAAAATCCGGATATCTCAGATCTATGTAAATTTGAAATACTTATATATTCTAATTATGTAATCCGAAATTCCATGCATCTTGCAAGTACTTACAATTGTTAAAACATTCTTATAACAAATCAAAGGATTTAAATAATGAGTTTATTTTCTAAATGAAAACACTTATATAAATATAATAAAACATATATATACCAAGCAAATTAAACTTTTATATGCAAAAATGTGGATATATTTATATTTTTTATTTTTTGTTTATGAATTAATTTTTTTTCAGAAATATACTATTTCAAAATATTTTGTTAAAAGCTCAGAAGTTAGATTTACACAGAATGAATTTGATTTAAATTCAGAGTCGGTAACATACACATCAGAGAATAACGATCTTGACATTCTTATTCGGGCTAGTTCGAATCTCTCTTTTCTCTAATGGAATTGTAATTGGAAGTTTATTTGTTCGAGAAGTCCATTAGATAAGTTGTTTAAATTAATTGACTATTACAAGGCACAATTTATTACTAATGGATTCTCTCGATCAAGCCACACATATGCGCTCAGCGTGAAAGTAAAATTGAATTAAAAATTTATAAAACTATATTCAGGAGTATTTATGGTTTAGGGTGCGTTTAAATAATTTTCATATCATAAAACAACAAATATGCCAAAATTAAAAACAGAGATTGTTATCAAATTGATAGAAAGCAAAATATCGTGCATAAATTGCATAAATATATTTATTTTAGGCCAAAAACTATTAAATTATACAATTTATTAATTACGAAATATGATTAATAATAAGTATGCTGTAAAATTAAAATAATAATAGGCAATTATGTTGTTATTTAGTAAATCGTTTTCTGCTTAATGCATTTTGTTAAAGGATTCTTTCATATGTTCATATAATCCACTAATTTGAGGAATCCGGTTTTCACTCATCTTCCACAAAAGTAATTTACGGCTTCTGTGTTAGGCTTAATTATTTAGATGCCATAAATATTCCGACTTTTCAACATATGGTAATATACACATTATCTGCATTGTATCACATTAAATATCCATCTTTTTTTTTCTTCAAAATCGTCAAAAACTATATAATTATAATATTTTTCTCAATTAAAAATAACTGATAGCAGGCTATTATGAACAGCGAATAATCCGATATAAATAAAACAACACTATTTTGATGCTATCTATCGGCAATCGATATAAAAAAAAACTTACAGGTAAAAAAAATTAGAATGTAATGAAATAATTTGATATCAATTTTTAAAACTGCCATTTTATAAGTTTATATATTTTTTTATTTTGTGTTTGCGTTATAAGTAAAAAAAGAGGCTTTGTGAAAAATTTACCCTGTCATTTTTTAACACAGAATATATATTTTCACTGAATGAATTTGATTTAATTTAAGAATCGCTAACAGGCATCGGAGAATAACGATCCTGACATTCTTATTCGGGCCATTTCGAATCTTCCTTTTCTCTAATGGAATTGTAATTGTGAGTTTATTTGTTCGAGAAGTCCATTAGATACGTTGTTTAAATTAATTGACTATTACAGGGCATAATTTATTACTAATGGATTCCCTTGACCCGGAAATATATATATGCACACAGCGTGTGACTAAAATTGAATTAAATATTTACAAAACTACCTTCAGAAGTAAGTATGGTAAAATACGTTTATGTAATTTTCATAAAATAATAAATATGCAATTTTTCTAAATGGTTGTTATCAAATTTATAGAAAGAAAAATATCGTACATAAATTGCAGAAATATATTTACTTTAGGCCGAAAATTATTAAAGTATACAATTTATTTTTGTCGGAGTATGGTTCATAATAATTATGTTGTAAAATTTGAATTATAATAGATAATTACTTTATTATTTAGTGAATTGGATTTCGTTTAACGTATTTTATTAAAGGATTATTTTATCTGATTATTGTAGTGAAAAGTTCATTTGTTTGAGATGTTATTGACTTGAAAAGTTTATAATAAATGTTGATAACGTAAAACATCATTTAAATCTAACGAATTAAAAAAAAATCCAGATTCTTCTTTAAAAATATTCTTTCTATGTACATAATAGCGGCTATAACGAACATGTAAACAAATATTTTAAACGCATTATTCCAATTTTTTTTTTAAATGTTATCAATTGTTACTCTAATTGAAATTCATAACAGTAGCTTATATTAATAATAACTATTTTCAAATTTTAAAACGGTACAAAGAAAATTTATTGATTTGGAAAGAAAAAAAATTTAAAAACGAAAACTACGAAAAATTTTTGTTGAAGAAATTTTTAGTTAATACAATAAACCTATAAAAGAAATAAAAAATATTTTCAATGTTTATTAATATATTTTTACCAGTTTCATTTTAATGTTTTTTGTAATTAAAAAGTATATATAGAAATCTTTTACGATTACAAAACGATATAAAATTAAAGTATTTATTTGAATTTCCTTCAAGATATTCGTTAATAATTGTATACAGTTACAGTATATATTAATAATAATCAATACGTAGTTACGAAACATAATTTTGCTTATTTTATGTTTTATAAGTACATATTTTCCCCCTTGTTTGCCAGCATTGATATCTTTCAGTTATCTAATGATTAGTAGATAAAAATATCGAAACTGGTTTCTAAATGGGAAAAAATGGTACCCATATTTCGTTCCCTTCCTTAATTTCGTTCTCATTCATTTGTTCGCTTCTTTGAAAGTAGCGCCATTGATCTCGCAAGGCAAACGAACAGAAGATAAAGAAATCAGAAGTGAAAATTTCAGTCGCCAAGTCGAATCAGCGTATTATAAATGTCGGGTTTCCTATTTTAAAAAGATCTGAGTTCTTGCTTCGCCATTTGTAGTACTGTATTTACTTTACCGTCAGTAATTATTTTCTATTAATTGTATGTATTTTACATAGGTAAGATATTAACTGTATCATATAGAGAGTTTTACAATGTTCAGTTAATTTTACAAGAACTGAAGCATCGCCATATCAATAAGTAGCGTTGTTCGAATTTTATATACTTATTTTCGTATCGATGACGAAATTTGGAATGTTTTTCAACTTTCACAACTATCATCTCATCAACCATCATTAAGCGGTCAGGTATCACTCCAGCAACTTTAGCTCGAGGAGTTTCAGCAAATTGATCACTGGATGTTCACATATAAACAAAGTGAAAAATTCTCAGGCGCCGAAAAAACACTTAACTAAAAAACTTCTGACAACTAACACTCTTAAGGGAAAAGGAAACAATCCACCGTGTAAAAGCCCAAACATGACCTACGTAACATCATCGATGACGGAAGTGATTCTTCTGTTGAAATTTCCCATAATATTATAAGCGATGATGACGACAATGATGCTGAGTGCACTGCTTGAAGCTTGTTTTGTTTTCATGATAAACATGGGGAACAATGGAATCAGAGCATTCAATGTTGCACATGGACACACGAAACATGCTCAGGAGCTAAAAACAATGCACAATTTAAGTGTTCCTCTCTCGTGCTTGGATGGATAATTTTTTATGGTATTATTAATCTATTATTTACAATTATAATTAATAGTACATTTCTTTGAACTTTAAACTATCGTAAATTAAGATAATCATTTATTTTGAAATAAATTTTGATTTAGTTATAAGTTAATCCATAGCTTTTTGGATTTTTTTCAAATGGACGAAATTGGGACACTATTATTATTATTTTTTTCATATTGAGATACTTCTGAAAAAACAATTTTTCTTATTATTTTTTTCAACATTTCCCCATGTTTCCATATGTGCAAATAGTTAGTCATAATTATAACAGTTTAATTGACAAATGTAAGTGAAAAATAAAACTACACTACTAGTTTTGGTTTTTGTTGGAATATTTTGCTGATGCAATATGGTTAAATATTCTAATTAAATCACAGTATTTTAACAAAGCATTAGAAAGCACAAGAGGGAAAAAGATCTGTTTTTATATAATTTGTGTAAATGACAGTAATGTGCATGAAATTTTATTTGCTATAAAGTTTTACACGTAAGAATTTTTATTGATAAATTCAATTACATCGAATCGTATGTATTACAGAAGGTGTTAATAAAATTTTTTAATTCAGCTTAAATTAATGATAAATTTAGCTTTATATCATATTAAAATATAGATATTTCTATATATATATTTTAATCTAACAGATGTACTTGCATTTACTGAAAGGGAAATAAATGGATATTGCAAATGGTAAAAAAATCAAATAAAAAATCAAATTAAATTTTAAAAAACAATTTATCCATCTAAAAAATATCAGGTATAATTTGAGAGCATTTAAAGGAATCTAGGACACATTTCAAAATAATTTTTATTGCGTTAAAACATTGAATATTTTTGTGATGATTAATTATATTATTTTTAAACAAATTGATGTGATAAAATTTCTCATAACTATTTCTTAATTTAATTAAAAATTTATTTTAAAAAGTGGTGTAGTTTAAAATCTTTATAACTCGACATATTCTCTGTAGAACTGTTTTATTCATTTAAATAAACAAAAATAGCAATTTTGATTTAATTAAAGTTTTAATCTTATTAAGAATTTTTTTAATATAAATTTAAATAAATATCTAAAATATTAAAAAAAGATATAATGTCTTCTTTTAAAATCATATTTCTAAAAGTAAATATTTTGCTGAATTAAAATTAAAGTAAGTGTTGGAAAAGATATTTTCAAAGTTTAACCCATTTATTTTTAATAGTTCTTGACTTTTAACAATTAAATTAGGAGAAATGGTGAAAAAACACGACACGATGAAAAATACATTTTTACAAAAAATCGTTTTCATGACAATTATTTCTTGAAAGATAAATTTTGAAAACAAATCCAAAATACTAATAATAATATTTTCTTTTCTAATTAAGACAGAAACATGAATGAAATATCATTTCATTCAAAACCCAAATTTGGTAGATTTTCACTTAAAAATAAAATTTACATGGGCCTAAAAGCAACTGGGGAACGATAACACAGGCCTACAGAAAAAAATTTCTTTTTGGTGCCTGAGATTTTACAACTGATTTTGGATACTTTTAGGACGCTGAATCCAAATATGAAATCAGTTTTTCTCTATCAGCTCTACTTTTTTAGATATGCAAGGAGAACAAAAGATTTTTTAGAACTAAAGTGACCTTGGACACTTAAACTGACCTTCTGATACATAGCCCTGTAACGACGCTCAAGGTGATTTGAAGGACGTTTTAATACCATAATATATTGAAAAAAAAACAAATGTGCAAGCAAAACTGAGGATCTGCGCATGCTTATGATTTCGCGCAGCTCATCCATAAAGCCAAATGTAAAAGCCTCCAAGAGATAAGGTTAGTATCAGAGTTCGCTGCATGGAAACAAAACTGGCTTTCTTTGACTTTCTAAAGTTGTTGAACATCCATGATATTTGTGTTTAAGGTAGAATCCATATAAATTTAACGTAAAACGCGTTGTGTTGTAGATTGTCGTGTTTGTGTTGTTGAATAGCATTTAAATGAGTTCAAGTAGAAGAAGTTGTATAAATCATCCAGATGAGTTTTGCTACATATGCGGAGAATACAAGTTAAATGAGCACAGAAAAAATTTTACTGACTTTGTAAAGAGAGCTTATCTTGGATACTTTGGGGTTAGGCTTGGTGATCAGGATAAAATCTGTGTACCGCAACATGTCTGACAATCTTGTACAGAACATTTATGACAGTGAGCTGACGAAAAGGAAGACGTCTCAAATCCGGCTTACCAATGGTTTCGAGAGAACCTCAAATTCATTTAGATGGCTGTGCCTAGAACTGGAATACTATTACAATTAATCGAAACAATTGTAATAAGTAAACTTATCCTGATTTAGTCTCTTCAAGATGCCCGGTTCCTCACTAAACCGAACTACCGATCCCAACGTTTTCCCAGCTACATAAGCTTAATGATGATGAATACTGTCCTCTTGATTATCTTGCAGGTAGCATTGAGTTTGACAGTGATTATGAGGAGATGTCATCAGTGTCTCAACGTTTCAATCAGGATGAGTTAAATGGTTTCAGAAGCGGTATCGATATTTCAAAAGAAGATTCTGAATTACTGGCTTCAAGATTCTGAAATACTGGCTTCAAGATTGAAGGACAAAATCATAGAGCCAAAGCTACATTTTATCGCACAAGACAAAAGAGTTTACTACCCTTCTTTCCCCAAGAAGACAATCTTGTATTTTGTCAAGAATTTAGAGGATTGATGAAAAAATGGGTATTCCTGAATATTTTCCAGATGATTGTCCTTGGACAGCAAAGAAGTTACACCAAATACCCTTGTTTTTGTGTCTTTGGGATAGCAGGGATAAAACACTTCACTGGATTAGAAAAGTTTCCTAAGAGAGAGAAAGCGTGGATGTTTGGGAAAGGAATGATATTAATAACCCCTTATTTGGATGAGAGAAAATCATACTTCCTCCACTGCATATCAAACTCGATCTTATGAAGCAGTTTGTAAAGGCTCATCATAAGAGTGGGTCATTATTTGCATATATAAAGGGAAAAAAAGCACCAATTGAGTTATGAAGAAATTTAAACAGGAATATTTTACGGTCAACAAATAAGACAACTGATTAAAGATCCTGCCTTCATAAATTCGACGAAAGAGGATGAACAAAAAGCCTGGACTTCTTTTGTGGCAGTTGTCGAAATTTTCCAGGCAAACGCAAAGCAAAAAAAAAAAAAAAAAAAAAAAAAAAAAAAAAAAACGTAGAACTGGTAAATGAAAAGCATAATAGTTTTAAATGTCTTGGGTGTAATATGAGCATTAAGGTTCTCTATTTACGAGGCTACTTAGAGCATTTTCCTAAATATTTAGGAGACCCAAGTGAGAAACAGAGTGAAAAATTTCACTAGGATATTAAAAATATGATGGATTTCTACGAACAAAGTTAGGATAAGTATATGATGACAGATTACTGTTGGAGTTTAAAAAGGGACTGTTTTAAAATAAATTCAAGTACGTCACGGAAGAGAAGCTTCTGAAGTGTTCAATGAGATTTGTTCTCATTGATGAGTTTTTCCTCTATTTTTATGAGTAAAAATATTTGTATAATATATATTTTAAAAAAATCATTTGAATATGTGTGTATCATAATAATAATAAATAACATTTGTATAGTATAAAAATAAAAGTTCTGTGTTTATTTTATTTTTATATATGCTTTTTTAATACATGGATTTACATTAAAATAATGCAACATATATTTCACAAAAAGTTGTTTATCTTAAAAATTCGAGCTGCTAGGGAAAAACTAATGCCATATTTGAACTCAGGACATCAAATTCATATAAAATCAACTTCAAATACCTAGGCACCAAAACGGCTGTTGACCAGTGTAATAGGGCACTTTACCTTAATACATGTCTGTCATGAGTGATCAAATTTCAAAAGAGAAGATTTCTTGATTTATTTCTTTTAGTCATTGAAAAAAAGTCTTCTGTTTAACCTTATATACATATTTCCTTGCCTAGTAAAATGTTTATTTTATTATTATTATTTACTTTGTCGTTTGCATGAGCATATTTTTTATATTTTCACACATTTCATTGGGAGATTTAACTTTATTTATTAGAAAATATGAATTTCAATTACATTAGCACGGCAACTGAATAGCGATTGCCCGTTCGATAACGAACTTCTCTGCCACCGTTTCAATTTTTGTTGTACTCCTGTTGTGAAGTTTTCAGTATTTTAGCTGGAGTGTACATGTTTAGTAACTATCGTATGTTTTTACTTATACTTCATTGTCATGAAAATTATTTTTCGACTATAGTATAAGGTTGTCTTTAATTTATCCATATATAAATATATATATATATAAATTAGGTACATTAATAGACCCATACACTGTTAACCTTCCCACAGCCGCAATGTGATATATCGGTTCACTAGGCTGCAGGTGTCACGGCAATTGAAACTTTTTTTAAATTAATATAATTCCACAAATATAATCTATTTTTAAGAAATAAATTTATGATTGATAGTTCCAAAGTTTATAAGCATATACGTAACAAAGAAAAAATTATATCATGTTAGAAAATCCTTCTTTTATTAACATTTACAATAATTTATAGAGAGAAAACAACATTTATATTGTGCTCTTTTGTTTGGCGGTCAGGGGGTTTAAAATTTTGTCCTAGTTTGAAAATTTTGGTACTCAGTAGCTGCCACTGTAAGATGGTGAAATCACGAATCGCTATTTGGAGCTCCTGTTAATACATAGTTCCAATATTTGGAACGAGGTTAACATAGGATTCTCGAAATATTTGTACTAGTTTTCACTATCTTTTGGTGGCAGCTACTGAGCACCAAAATTTGGCTCCAAACTTGAGCAAAATTTTTAACAGTGCATGCTCATATAATTATCAATTATTTTCAGTTCATCATACAATTTTCTTTAATAATCTTTTTAGTTTGCTAGTATTTTGAGTTTTTACAGTTCACATTGTATTATTGTACATAGTTTTGGCCAAATATTAAACAAGAATCTTTTTTTTTATTGTTTTCTCTCTTGGCGTAAATTATTTTCTTAGGAAACATTTAGTCATAGCAAAAAATACGAAAAATGAGTTTCCATTGGTCCCCTGCAATACGCAAAAACTACTCAATTAACATAATGTCTGATTATTAAAAAAACTTATTTTCTTTTCATCACTGTTATATAAGAGAAACAATCCCTTTGATAGTTTTTTTTCATAAATATACATTTATACAGAATGATTCCGAGTTAACTGACAAATTGCGAACAAACCGTAGAGAAAAACGATCCCATTTTTGTGGGTTTACAAAATTAAACTCCTCGATGATGAAATTGTTACACTTTTTTTTTAAATTTCATTTATTTATTTATTTTTTTAAGGAGTGTATTAGGTTAGTCGTTTAAATTAATTGACAATTACAGGGCGATATTCGCGGGTAATATACACATTGAGGTCGAGAGCATAATTGAATTTAATATTTAGAAATTACTGTCAGAAGTAATTATGGTTTCAAAAACGTTCAGGTAAATTGAATATCGTAAGGGAATAAGTGCCGAAAGTAAAAGAAAGAGTTTTACGTAATCTATAGGTAACGAAATAACATATAAAACTGGTATAAAGGGCGATTATTAAATTTATTCAATTTATTAATGGAGAAATCTGATTATTTATAAATGTGTTGTAGCATTAGAAGACGAATGTATATTCATGTTATTATTCAATAAAATGTGTTTCGCTTACTGTATTTTGATGAAACATCATTTAAAATTATTGTTATTATGCAAACATTATTTGTCCAAGCTGTGATTAACTTAGATGTTTATTAAGAAAGTAAATTCAATCGAGTAAAAAATAATTGAAAATTCCTATGTAAAATCCTCTTCGTGTCATCTTAGCAGCGGCTATCACAAATTTGCCAAACACAAAAAGCAAATTTATTACTAAAATTACATTGAAATTAGCATTAACTTTGCACT
>OZ025291.1:100795559-100868559 GCA_964019185.1 Maratus speculifer | reverse complement strand
ACAAAAGTTGCTCTATACATTTAGCTAACATAATATGCAAATGAAATTTTGATATCGTTGACGCATGCGCAGTAAAAAATTATTTAGTAAACCTACTCATTTTTCATACAATTTTTATTATTTTTTAATTCTGATTACAGGGTACTATATGCAATGTTGTTTGTCATATTTTCTGAAAAAAATATTATTTTATATTAAGAACTCTGAAAATTATAAGGGAAAAACTTGGAAAAATTTGGGGCCATTTTTATAAAAACCTTAATTACTCTGCGAGTATGCATGCTACCTGCATAAAAATTAACACAGTGTATTAAAATAAGGTATTCAATCATAATCTAGAGTTTGAGCGATTTTGCTACATTAGTTTTGACAGGGTTATTCAAAAGATATTCATTCTTTTTTAATTTGTTGACGGTCCCCTATGGAGTTTCAGTAAAAACTCTTCACGGAGATGTATGACGTATACTATTATATTTATACACTAAGAGTTTCGAGATGATTCCTAATGTATTTTTCTAGATATTTAGTAAAATGTCTAAAATCGCAAGTGTCCCATAATCAATGGCAATATAGTGTATATATACACTATAGACCAAAAAGTATTTGTACACTTTCAGTTTTTGACATTTTGTCAAATATTTAGAAATATACTGGTCGGATTCTTCTGGAACTTCAGAAATATAAAGATTATGTTTCACTTTATATTTATTTACATTCATTTGTTAAGCGGGTAATTAGGGGGCCGGCAAAAAAACAAAGAATAATAGAAATATTTGGGATCGCCCTGTACATGAAAATGCACGAAACAACTTATCGCTTTAGAATACAAATATATGAATACAGTAGAATATGTACACTAATTTTTGTGAGAATAGCATGTATATTTATGGCGATAGAGCGATTTTTTTTTTAAATTCAAAAAATTCTGGTATGTTTTTTGTTTATATCATGCTGGGTTTTTGACCAAATTTAACGCAAATTTCAGAAAAATTGGCAAAATGCAGTAGAAAAAATGTAGCGCAATTGGAATATAAATATATTAAATATTTTATGAAATATGAGTAGTTTTATGAAATAATTTTTATCTGCGCATGCGCGAACGATAAAAACAATTCTTTTACATCATTTAATAGTCAATTCTATGGAGTAACTTATAAAAAAAATCCAATGAAATATCGTGAAAATTCAAAAAGATATCATTATTATAAGTAAGCTGTTTTTACATTGCTCTCTAAAAACGGCTGAATGATAAGGGATTCTCCACAATTTGACATTTTATATTGACTGACTTTTAGGAAAAAATTAGTATTTAATGTATACAATATCTAATACAATATTTCTGTTAATAAGTATCTTGACATCTGTGATGGAAAAGAATAAAAGCCCTTTTCCTTTTCTATCACAGGTGTCAAGATACTTATTAGCAGCAATATTGTATTCATTAAATAGTACTAATTTTTTCCTAAAAGTCAGTTAATAAAAAATGTCGATTTGTAGAGAATCCCTTATCATTCAGCCGTTTTTAGAGAGCAATGTAAAAACAGCTTACTTATAATAATGATATCTTTTTGAATTTTCACGATATTTGATTGGATTTTTTTTATAAGTTACTCCATAGAATTGACTATTAAATGATGTAAAAGAATTTTTTTTATCTTTCGCGCATGCGCAGATAAAAATTATTTCATAAAACTACTCATATTTCATAAAGTATTAAATATATTTATATTCCAATTGCGCTATATATTTTTTAATAGATTTTGCCAATTTTTCTGAAATTTGCGTTAAATTTGGTCAAAAACCCTCTATGATATAAGCAAAAAACATACCAGAATTTTTTTAATTTTTCAAAAAAATCGCTCTATCGCCATAAATATACATGCTATTCTCACAAAAATTAGTGTACATATTCTACTGTATTCATATACTTGTATTTTAAAGCGATAAGTCGTTTCGTGCATTTTCATGTACAGGGCGATCCCAAATATTTCTATTATTCTTTGTTTTTTTGCCGGCCGCCTGGGGTCTAGAGGTCATGATCGGCGTAGATCTGCAAAGAATTTTCAGAAATTCCAACATTGGAGCGAACGCAATAGGTACAAAATCTACCTAACAAAATATTTGGTACCATACAAAAATAATTTAGATTCCATACAAAATCTACCTAAAAAACACAATTTTATTTTAATCGTAATACCACAGTAAAAACTGAAAACATAAATAAAACCCAGAAAAATAAACAAGAAAACAGCAGTAGGGTGGAGGTTCACACATGGTTTGGATTGCGTTTTGATTTCATGATAAGATCAATGTTGCGTTTCCATTTTGACGGAATGAGTACAGATCTACCAGAAGAAAATTGCTGCAATTTGCTGAGAAAATAGGTGGATCTTTCTAGATGTTCGAACAAGACAATGCATCCGGCCATCCGACAAACCACATTTGAGAATAGTTTCTTGATAATGGTGTACATGTAAATCCATGTTCAATTGTTTCTTCTGATTTAAATCCAAATGAAAATGTATGGAGTGTATTAGAGGTATTTATGCAAGTAAAAAACAATATGAAAGGAATTCAGAAATTAAAGCTGTTATCATCTTCCACTGAAATGAAATCAATCAAAATGTACTAAAAAGCTTCGTCCGCTGGCGCTTCAACATTAATTAAAAACCGGGTGCATATAAAGGCTATTAATCAATATCTTTGGTCAATGTTCATATCCTTATGATACAACTCAAAATAGAAATATTCAGTTTATATCATGTAGAAATCTCTGTTTAAAATATATTTGTTATAAAATAAAACTATTTGTTCTATGTCTAGCATTGATTAAACTTTAATTTTTTTGCAAAATTTTCTTCTCCTTAAGTTGAAAAACTGGGTGCTCATATCATGTTGAAATCCAATGTAGTGTTATATGCTACATTATAAAAAATCCATAAACACCACTAAGCAATAAAGTGCTGAGTTAGTGTTTCTATATAAAAACAGTATGCAATGTGACTAAAAAGTTAATTAAAAAATATTAAAGAGTTCTCTGTTCAGTATTCAATGTTTCACAAAAGAAAAAAAAAAGAAAACCCTAAATTTTAGATGGTTCATACCCTACCAATAGTTAAATATGTCACAAATTACGTTCAGGAGTGTGAAATTATGAGATATTTATCCATTTACAAATAATAATAACACATGAAAAAGAAATAATTTACTTTAAAATAAAAATCAATTTAATTATATTCAATGTTCTCGCTACTAGAACATAATAGATTTTTCCGACAGTCAACAATATATATATATATATATATATATATTTTTTTTTTTTTTAACAAGTAATGTAAATCTAGTTGCGTAAAAGAAAAATAAATTAAATTAAATGAATACAATTTGCCATTTTGTTATTATTGTAAGTTTTTTAATAAAAATTTGCGGTAATGTATAAATATTAATATAGTTTTACTATATCTCATAGCTTGAAATGAAATTTAAAAAATATAAAAGCAAAGACAAGCGACATGTATCCATGATTGCTTCGTTTTTAGACGATCACTACATTTTCCATACATTTTTCAAATATTCTTGAATATTGTTGTGTTTTTCTGCAGTCTGGAAAAAATTTTAATAATGTTTCAGCAGTTCTCGGACAAAATACAGATTATGCATTTGAATGGAAAGAAAAAATAGTTTATGAAATACATTTTATTTCGTAAGATTGTATTTAGAAAGTATACAGGTAACAAAAGTTTGAAATAAAAGTTTATTCTATATACGAAAAACTGAATAAATCGATACTGTCACAGTAAAATTAGATTTCAGTTACTTTCTTTCTATATGCTTTTATTTAAGCTTCGTCTGTTTCAGTCAGTCTAGACAAATCTTGTAATGTTATTTCTAAATATATAGTACTTTTAATTTACAAATATTTTATTTTTTGCAAATGGAAAGAAGATTTATGACAAATTTTTAAATTTAAAAATAAAGGTGCGCGTAGCAACGAAAACTTAATATTTGACTGTAACCACCTATGTTTTAGAATGAGACGATACTGTATCAAATATTTCGAACAACATTTTGCATTTAAATTTAAGAAAACAGCGAAATAATTTGTGATAAGTATAACTTTTTAATCTTGATGGAGGTATGAAATATATATGTTACCGGCCAAACCTGATTTTAGGCTAATCAAGTTTATCCTAACACCCATCGTATAAACTAGTTTTTCCTAGACCAAATTAGTCTATCCTAACGCACGTAGGATAAACTAGTTTTTCCTAGGCGAAACAAGTCTATCCTAAGGCCATTGGACAAACTAGATTTTCCTAGGCCAAACTAGTTTAGCCTAACGATCATAAAATAAATTAGTTTTGTCTGAACTAGTTTATCCTAGGCCGATCTAGTTCATCCTAGGCAAATTCAATTTGGCATGATTATACTGAACCCAAAGACCGCCTCAGCGCCAAATTTCTAATTTATCCTAGGCCAATTTAATTTGACGCGTTTTTAATTCATCAGGCTTTCAAAGCATGAGAGCTAATGTGCCCTCAGATTGTGGATGTAGGTATGTACGTACGTGCGTAACGCAATACTTCTTGATACATAAAATTTTGAATATGTTTATTCTAATGAGGCGCTTTTCTCAGTAGTTTTGGGAGTTTATTGGAAAAGAAATAAGAGGAGGAAGAGCTTATTCGCCCCGCCCCCTCAGTTAAATAAAAGTGTTTTTATGCATAATTAGAAGATTTCAGTCGAATTTTAGGTATGGGAGCATTCAGATGAAGCGTTATAAAGATTAGTTGTGGGTAGTCATTGTTTAAGTATAAAGACAGGGGGAAATCGTGTAACTGCCCCCTATAATTAAGGTAAATGGTTATTCACACATAATTCAGTGATTTCCCTCAAATTTTGGATATAGGTTTATTCTGGTAAGGTACTCCCTTAATAATTTTGGGAGGTTTATTGGTGAAGTATAAAAGAAAGAACGCCCCCCCCCCCCTATTTTAAAAGCAAAAGGGTTTTTCATACAGAATTACCCGATTTGCTTCAGTTTTTTTAATATGTTTAATGCAGATGTGTTGCTTCATTGATTAATTTTGGTGACTCTTTGGCTATGTATAAAGGGGGAAACGGACAATTGATCTCCGTCCTTATTTAGATAAGCGGGGATTTATGCAGGATTATCCGATTTGATTCAATTTTGGACATACGGCATAACGGATATTTCTATGAAAAGTTATCACGTTACGTACGTACGTAGTTCAAACATACGTACATACATGCGGACATACTTACATACAGAATCTGAGGGCCAATTAGCTTTTGACTTTGACGCCTGTGAGTTAATAACACGCAAGATTACATTGGCTTAGGATAAACTAGATCATCTTAGGATAAACAAGAATGTTGGCGCTGAGGCGTTCATTAGATTAAATAAAATCACACCAAATTGAATTCGCCTAGGATAAATTAGATCGGTCTAGTATAATTTAGTTCAGACCAATGAATAGCAGGCTAAAATAGTTTATTCTATGAAAGTTCGGCCAAACTAGTTTGGCTTAGGAAAAACTGGTTTAACCTATGGGCGTTAGAATAGACTATTTTGGTCAAGGAAAAACTAGTTTATCCGATGAGCGTTAGGAAAAATCAGTTTGGCCCAGGAAAAACTAGTTTATCCGATGGACGTTAGGATAAACTAGTTTGTCCTAAGCCAATCTAGTTCGACCTAAAATCGGGTTTGACCGGTAACATATATAAATATAAAAAAATAAAATAAATAAACACTTTTTTAAGCAATCAATTTATCTTTTGATACTAATGAAAAATTTCACATGTAATACTCTTTCATATATAATAAAACTGATATTTGTCGCTGAGGCCTAACATAAGTTATACGATACAGTCATGTATAACACGAAGTGCATAGCATTTGCAGGGGTACAGGGATACAGAGATTACGATAAAGCATTTTCTGAATTGTAATTTTCAAATTTATACTAAGTATGTATAAAAACCTGGCTGGAAATCACATTGTGTTTTTGCTTTGCGTTTTGGAGGGAAAAGAAGCCGGGATTTTCGGCCGATGTTATTCACTTCATGGATGTAAATAGATTTGCACAATTAATTTTTAGCTTCAGTTTCTTATAATACTCATGTCAAAAAACGGTGATTTTTTCCCCTTATAATTTCAGTTTTAAGCAAATTCATAATTTTTAGGGAATATATACTTTAGATTGTTTATGCCGAAGAATGGAGAATTGCATATAAAATGAAAATATGCGCAGTTATAAACAGCTTTGTAAATCATTAATATTTATTTAATGTTTCACTTTCTTTGTGTTATGGGAGGGAGGGGAGAATATTTTCATGAAATTTGCTATTTTTTTTTTCAATTTTTTGATCTTGATATATCAACAATGTTTTTTTTTCAAAAATATGAAGATCATTACAATCAACAAAGATAAATAAAAATTATCAGAAGAGATCCCTCTTTTTGCATAGCATTCAATCATGATAATGTAGTCCTTATATAATGTAGTCCTTATCACTTGCTTTTATTTTCTTTATTGATAATTTGACAAAATTTGCATTTTTTGTGGTACCTAGACAAATTTTGTGTATTTTCGGTATCTTTTGATGAAGATCACGTTTTTTATGATACCTGGACAAAATTACTTTTTCTCGAGGTCTTTTGACGAAATTTGTCGTTTTTCTCACGATCTTTCGATTTAATTTGCCGTTTTGTTAAATTTATCCTTTTTTCGTGAAATTTATCGTTTTTTCGTTATCTTTTTGAGAAATTTGTCGCTTCTTTTGCTAGTTTTTGCGATCTTTTGAAAAAAATTTGCCTTTTTCCTGATATTTTGACAAAATTTGTGTTTTGCTGTTCACAATCTATTTACCAAAATTTGCGTTTTTTGAGGTTTCTGGAAAAATTTTTATATATTTTCGCGATCTTTTGACGAAATTCACGTCTTTTATGATACCAGGACAAAATATATCGTTTTCTCGAGGTCTTTTGGTGAAATTTGTCCTTTTTTCTCGCGATCTTTCGATGTAATTTATAATTTTTTCAAATTTATCCTTTTGTCGGATTTTTTTTCGCGAAATTTATCCTTTTTTTGGATTTTTTTTTGCGAAATTAACCCTTTTTTGCAATTTTTTGATGATATGTGTCTTTTAGGTAGCTTTCATTACAAAAAGTAAAAAGCTACCTATTGCAGCCGTCCGGAGGAAAGCACTTCCGAAAATTTTGGTATATTTTCACCGATCATGACCCCCAGACAGACCCCAAAACCACCCTCCGTTCAAATGTTGACATATATATATATATAACCATATATATATATATATATATATATCTGATTTTTGTCATGAGATAACTATCGTATTTATGAACCGATTTGAATGAAACTTGGTATGTACATAGTACATACAAATGTCTCGACCGAGTTAGTTGGTCAGCATCATCCGCCATTTTGTTTCAAAATGGCGACCATTTTAAATTTTTAAAAAAAAATTTAAATTTAAAATTAAATGCGAAAAAATTAAAAGTTGAAAAATATTTTTCTTTTACGTGTTACAACTTAAAACAAACATTCCAGAACACTTTTTATTTTGTCTATATCTTAAAAAATGATTGAATTATAGAACTTTGAATTTTTCTTATGGCTGACATTTTGAAACGATCTGATTTTTGTCACGTGAGAACACGCGTATTTATGAACCGATTTCAATGAAACTTGGTATGTACATTTAATACATAGTTTTTTTAATTTAAAATTTAAAATTAAATGCGAAAAAAATAAAAGTTGAAAAATATTTTTCTTTTACGTGTTAAAACTTAAAACAACGATTCCAGAACGCTTTTTATTTTGTCTATATCTTATAAAATGATTGAGTTATAGTATTTTGAATTTTGCTTGTGGCTGACATTTTGAAACGCTGTGATCTGAACGATTTACAATGTCGCTTTAAAATGGCATACACTTTATTATATCGTGGAATTTGGTGACTCTCTAAATCGCTTAAAATAAAACCAGGTTGAATAAAAGATGACTAATTTCTAAAAATTCCTATTAATATTCAATCTTGACAAAAACTAGTATTCAATCTTTTAAAATCACTAATTTTATAAGATTATTTCCACTAATTTGAGCTTAGTATTTTTGAACAATGTAACTTACTTTAAAATAAATAAATAAGTATATAAGTATATGAAAGCTACCTCTTCCTCCCGGCATTGCCGGAAGGACTTTTTTTCATATTTTGACAAAATTTGTTGTTTTCTCACAATCTATTCACCAAAATTTGCGTTTTTTGAGGTACCTCATTTTATGTGTTTTCGTGATCTTTTGACGAACTTCACGTTTTTTGTGATACCTGGACAAAATTTGTATTTTTCTTGAGGTCTACAGGTGGAACTTGTTGTTTTCTCGTGATCTTTTGATGAAATTTGTCGTTTTTTCTCATGATCTTTAAATTTAATTTTCCGTTTTATCGAATTTATCCTTTTTTCGTCATTTTTTGTGAAATTTGTTGTTTTTTGCTTATTTTTTTGAGAAATTTGTCGTTTTTTCCACCTTTTGACAATTTTTTTTTTTACTTACAATCTCTTTACCAAAATTTGATTTTTTTAAGGTACCTAGACAAATTTTACTTTCGACTTTTTATCGAAATTCACTTCTTTTATGATACCAGAACAAAATTTGTCGTTTTCTCAAGGTCTTTTGGTGAAATTTATCCTTTTTTTCTCGCTTTCAATGTAATTTGTCATTTTATCAAATTTATCCTTTTTTCGTGATTTTTTGCGAAAGCTGTTAATTTTTCGTTATCTTTTTGTGAAATTTTTTTTTGTGAAATTTACCTTTTTATGCATTTTTTTTAATGAAATGTGCCTTTTTTTCATCTTTTGACAAAATTTGTGGTTTTCTCACAATCTATTTACCAACATTTGCGTTTTTTGATGCACGTAGACAAATTTCATGTGTTTTCGCGATTTTTTGAAGAAATTCACGTTTTTTTATGATACCTGGACAAAATTTGACTTTTTCTCGATGTCTTTTGATGAAATTTGTCGTTTTGTCTCATGATCTTCCGACTTAATTTGCCGTTTTATCGAATTTATCCTTTTTTCATGATCTTTCTGCAAAATTTGTCGTTTTTTGCGAAATTTACCTTTTTGTGATTATTTGACGAAAGGTGCCTTTTTTTCCATTCTTTGACGAAATTTGTCGTTTACTCAAAATCATTTGACAAAATTTTTTGTTTTCTCACAATATTTTGAATTTTTTCACAATATGATTACAAATTTGCCATTTTTTAGGGATTTTTTGTCAAAGTTTGCCTTTTTTTCGAAATTTTTTCATGATAATCGCCATTTTTCAAGATGTAAAAATTTTGATTTTTTTCGATACTTTGACGAAATTTGTTTTATTTAGATACCTAAACAATTTTTTTGCAGTCTTTCAACAAATTTTACAATTTTTTTAGCTATCTTTTTTTTTTTTGGGGGGGGGGGGGGTATTTTGATGCAATTGGCCATTTTCTTGCATTTATCCTTTTTTCGTTATCTTTCTGAAAAATTTTTTGCGAAATTTACCTTTTTTGTGATTACCTATTTTGTATTCTCACAATATTTTAGTTTTTTTTCATGATCTGTTTGCAACTTTGCTATTTTTTAGGGATTTTTTGTCGAAATTTGCTTTTTTTTTCAAAGTTTTTTCATGAAAGTAGCCGTTTTTTAAGACGTTTTGACAACATTTTGATTGTTTGCAATATTTTGACGAAATTTGTTTTATTTGGGATACCTGGATATTTATTTGTACGTTTCTGACAAATTTTACAATATTTTAGCGATCTTCTGAAGAAATTTGTTGTTTTTTTCCCCATTTATTTACAAAATTTCCGGGTGTTTTTTTATGAAGGGGGGGGGGGAGTATTTTGACTAAATTTGGTATTTTTTATTATTATTTGTAAAAATTTGCGTTTTTTATGGTACCTAGACAAATTTTGTGTTTTTTCTGAATCTTTTGAGAAAAATCATGTTTTTTATGGTACTTGGACAAAATTTGTCGTTTTCTCGCGATCCAAGGAGCACGCAAATTTCAACTAAGGACCATATAACATGTAATATAGCACGTAATTGTCTTGAAAATTAATTTGCAGAAAGCTTTTGACCCAATTTTTACATACACAGAAAGTTTTTAATTTTACACAAGCTGCTGTTCGTAGCAGGAAGTATTTTGAAAAACTGTCAACTTTACACAAGCATTCCTACTGAAAAAATAAAAGAGTTAGTGAGTATGGCACTCAACCTCCTGGGTATACATGGAACTGAGTGCAACAGTGACAGTAATTTTTTTTATAATTTCATGAATTTGATTTTTTGCATATGAATTTTTTTAATATATTGTACATGTTTGTCATTATTTCGCATTAATGCAACTATGTTTAAAGATTTATTTTTTTCTTTGGTTCCTCCATATTGTTTCCGTCAAGTTTTGACGGGTTCCACCTAGTAATAATTAATATTAAATGTTCAGCTATAAATTCTGATAATTTTCTGTATAACCCTTTCTATAACTTTCTTTTAAAAATAACAGATATTTAGAAATATCTATTCAATTATCGTTAAGACGATTGTCAAAAATATGTTAGATGTTTGCGAAAGAGAAATAATTTTCCAGGTATATAATTGTAAAACTTTCGATACATTTCTCATAAAAATTTTTTTTGGTATTTAAAAATGTTTATGCCGCGGGAAGCACAAATCGTAACTGCCGAAACATCACCACTGAAGCATGTGTTCTAGGATTTCCATTATAACAGATTTATTTACCAGAAACCAGAAATTTACCAGAAATTGTTAAAATGTAAAGCAGTATAATATCTTAACATACACATTATTTTAATATTTGGCTGCCAAAACAAATAATTTCCGTACATCTTTTTTTTACTGCATGTTTACATCTCCTAGCGGTTTTAATCATGTTTGTCAAATAGTCTGTTAGAAAAGTAGGCATAAAAGTAAATAAGTGTACAGAAAAGAATAAGGGGAAAAATAATGTCTTTAATTGCTTTAAATACACCGTATTTGAGGCATAAAAAATACATGATGATTTTCAAATGTGTGCCAACCCTCGTTTAGACTTCACACCTTCTAAAAACATGGTAATATATCCAGTTTAATTTACATAGTAATATATCCAGACTATCCATTTAAGGGCAATTGAATAATAGTATCACAGAATAATAGTATCACTATCTTCCATTGCTTATACAGCCATAAGCAATGGAAGATTGATTGGATGTGTATTGATAGGAAGATTGATTTTGGGATTGATAACTAAGATCAATTACATATTTTAAAATCAGTTTTTATTGTTTTATACGTCAAATTTTGTATAATTAATACAATTAAATACACTAATTTATTTGCCTTGCACTTTTTTAGCAGCTATTTTTGTTTTAGCAATACACTTTAAACAGGTTCTTTCGCTGAGTGATTCATAACCGTGAACTAAACTTATCAACCGAATTTGTTTGTGTCAAATTAATTATAGGTTGACTGGTATCCAAAAAGATTACAATATTGCAATTTTCAAGCTTCCCAAAATGACGTGAAGATTACATTTTTTAAACTTATAAACCACTATTTAAACTGGCTTATTCTCTACCAGATTTAAAGCTGTCTGTAATTAAGTTATGCGCCTGGCAAAATAATTACAGGTTTTCGGATACCCAATTTTGAAGTTTGCTAAAATAACGTGAAGGTAACATATTTTTTTAACCTATAAATTAATCTCCAAACACTTTCTTTCTCTGTCGAATTTGAAGCCATCTGGCATTAACTTATTAATTGATTTTGTGCCTGGCAAATTAATTATAGGTTGTATGACATCCAATGAGTAATATATTACAATTTTCAAACTTGCTAAAATGACGTGAAGATGACATGTTTTTATCTATAAATCAAAATTTGGCAGAGTTCTAACAACGTTAAAAAATTTGGCAAAAATGGAATTTTCATAAATTTAGTAGAAACAAATGTTATAAACAAAAGTCATGTTAAAATGACGTAACTTTGCAGTTTTGTTGCCTCCTTAACCCCTACTCCAACAGATAAATTCTATGTCTTCTGAGAGCCATAGCATCCGCATACCAACTGCAGCAAAAATGGAAGAGCAGATAGAAAAATGTAACTTAATAAAACCACGATTTTTTCGGAAGTTTAAGTTATTTGGACAATTTGGAAGCACTGTTATATCTCTTTGTGGTTGGATATCCTAATCGGATGGTTTAGGATAAGCTTAGTAATTTCTTACATTTTTCTTAATATTCTAAGAATTATATTTTTTAAGAATTATATTTTCATTAAATTGTAATGTTGATCCCAGAAATAGAACAAGAATAATTAGAAAGGAAATTATTCCTAAGAAACTTGGTATATCAGTTACATTGAGAAAAAAAATGTTGCAGTAATAGTTAAGAAAAATGTTTAAATGTCTGGAATTATAATTTGAATCAAGACATAAATTTTTATCAAGACATAAAACATACAATATTGTACAGTTCCAGAAACTCGCGATAAAATTACTTTTGCAGCAGATTGCAGTATTGTTGACTGGATATATAAAGGGATAAAATGAATTTTTGTAATACAAAGCAAGTATGTATGGTTAAAAATTTACATACTGAAATGTGTCATAGCCTATATTTAGCATATAATTTACTTATTATAACCACAAATATGTTTTAGAGTGAAACTCCAAAATATAAAATAGATCGGGAAATTCATTCAACATAAAAATTGATTACCTATGGTGTAAATTGTAGTATTTGATACTTTTTTATAATTTCCTTTTTTGTAGCTCTGTTGAAAGTACAAACGTATGTAATGTTATTACAGTTAAATACACCAAATAATAGAAGATAAAAAAATCATTGTTATTTAAACATTTATCTTATTAGAAAAATTATTAATCCGATAATTATTATAAAAATTTAAATTATTAGTTTAACTAATAATTTTTAAAACTACAATAAATTTTAAAATCTAATAATTTAAAAACTGAGGTTTTAAACATCTAATTACATATTTCAATGTTATTAAAATAATTTTTTAAAAATCATAAATATTGTATTCCCATTGTGAATCTAAACAATTTGAAATATTCTAACACATGGGGTGTCCGAAATTTATGCTTGCAACTTAGATGCTCCATAAAAACTGAAACAAAATTAGACAATAAAACCATATTTTTGTACAATGAGCAGCAAGCTATAAAGTTTTAATGTAAGTGCCAACTTTAGGTAAATACTAGAAGAGCTTCACATGGACGTCTTTGGTTGCACGAATAACGTCGAAATGGTGTTCAAACTCCCGACATATTATTTAGAGTATGTGCATAGGAATTGTGAAAACGACGACCGCAGTAATATTGAACTCATCCAATTTTCAGCTCATTCATTACTTCAGCTGTTCCAAATACGGTTATATAGGCTTATTAATAGTGTTTGGAGGCTTCGACTGTGGTAGTAAAATCTGTGTGGTAACCTGCCTCTTCTCTCAGATGGTATGTAGGCTACCAATTATCAAGAATTGCTAGAGACACATTTATTGCGAACTGAAGACAGAATTCATGGGCTAAGTTGGATTTTGCAGCAAGAAAAAGCCCCGCAACCTTTGCGATATCCTCCTAGGTGTGGTTTTTTGGATAAATGGGGACATTTTATGGAATGACCTTCAATGTACCTACATCTAAATCCCGATGAAAATGCGTGGAGTATCCCCAGAAGAACTTTAAATGCCAATGGTAGACAGTTCAAATCTGTAGCAGAATTGAAAGCCGCCATCATTGAGGCCTGGGATAATATTGATGCTAATGTCTTCCAGGTATTGGTAAATGGTATGCCACCTCGTATTTTCCAAGTCATATGTAACCATGGTGGATACAATTGCTATTAACAGTAGTGACTTAAATCGATGAGGAACTTTTATCCCCCCCCTCTTTTATATTCATTCATTTTTTTCCTTATCAAGTGGGGCTTGGAGTGAGTTATTCCTTGTTAATATTCATTTTTATACGGTCTTTCTTAATATGTTTGTTTTGTTCTCATGGTTTTGTTTCGTCTTTAATTACGACATAAAATCATGATAGGTTATTTGTGTGAAACACACAGCATAAATTTTATCGTGTTAGGAAAGTTATGATTTTTTTTATCATTCTGTTTAAGTTTTTTTTTTCATACGTTTTGATCTATTGATACACTATTCTTTAATGTGACATTGGCTCATTTATATCTTTTTCAAATGATAAAAATACATTAAAAAGCATGAATAAAATTAATTTCATATCAATAGTATACTCCAAGACAACAATATCAACAGAGTTTTGTAGCAATACATATTTAAAAAAATATTTCAAAATACAAAAATAAAGTTATAGCATCAACTTAGCTAGAATGTTGCATCCGGTTTTGTTAAAAGTAACTAATTACATAAAATATATCATTTTAAAATTGCATTTAAAAAATATATTGACACATTTTACATGTTTTTATTTCAAAATAATATGCGAAAATATCCAGATGAAATTCCAACTAATGCAACATTTTATTTGTCAAAATATTTCATTTTTTACGTAAAAAAAAAAAAAAAAAAAAAATCTTCTGATACAATCGAATGTAATACTGCAACTGATATCAATTCACAGAGATGTAAAAGAAAAAAATACATAGGTTGAAGCCAGTGATTGATGAATGTTCTTCGAACAAAAACATATTTTTAAAAATAAAAATATTCAAATTCAACTGAATAATCCCATTTGAATACAAAATCTTTCTCTAAAATTAAAATAAAAATAGTACAAAAAATACTTTATATAATTTTCTTTTATTTATACAAATTGATAATTCTGAATCAACTAAATGATTCATATTTTATGACATTATATTGAAATTTGCGCAAGTTAATTTGTATTTTCTAATTAAGTCCTCTTTTTTTTTTGTCTTTTTTATATGAAAATTATTAACGGAGTTGTTGTGTCAGAATTTTTGTATTCTACTGATGTTGTGTTACATCAGTAGAAATAATATCCTTTTCATAGTTTGCTCTGAATTTTCGATTAGTAAATTCCATTATACTTATTATGCAAACGCTAATTCCTTTCCCATTTACCAATCGCTTGTTTGTTAAACCCTATTATTGCACTTCAACAATTTACTTTAACCAAAAGTGGCAACAACCACAATTTTGCGAGCATATTACTCTTCAAACAAATATTTATACTGGACGAAAAGAAAGCAGCTTTAAGATGTTCTTACAGCTATTGGTGTTTTCCTTCTCCAAACAAACTTTTGATGACACATGGATTAAGCCCACTTATTTTCATTGAAAATTTTATATATATATTACAAATTTTAATTTTTTTTTCGCCAGAGCTAAATTTTATACTATATTAATTTCCTTATAATAATATTCCGTACTTACTTCAACTTATTAAATTAAAATCTTGTTTCTAGATCTAATCTATTAATCTTTATGGAAACGATATAAATTCTTAATTCGCCTTAAAAACATTTATTCCAGTATGCGTAAATTTAAAAAGATGGCTCTAAATTAAAAATATTCTTAATTAAACTTTATTTCTTAATATTCCAAATAAAACTCATTGTTCTATGTTTTTATCAACCCTTTTTAAAAAAGTCTTATTAAATTTATTCCAAAACATATCAAAACCTTTCAAAACATTCCAAACCTTTCAAAAAATATCATTATTTTATTTTACCTATTTATTTATTTTCCCTCAGTCAACATTTGATATTGTGCATATCAATAAATTCATTTCTTTTCTTTTTCTCTTAAAATTAATCGTCTATAAAAATTGTCTGCCTAAGATATTTAAAATTTTGAGTCGATTATAAATTGGTTAAATAATATTTCTTTAAAAATAAAATTGTTGTCTGTCAAATAGTAATCTCGACTCTGGGTATGAGTTATGTTTACATAAAAGAATGTTCTAGAATTTTCTTTTTAGATTTAAAAAGGGAGGAAGCCTGAGAGGTGGTAAGAAGAAGGATTCTTGGGTTCGCTCTTCCGTGAGTACGGCTGGACGTAGTAAATGATGGATTATTTTTTTAGATGTTTCGGTGAAAGATCGTCCTGAAAAGGAGCTTTTCTCTCTATTATAGCTACAGTTTAATAATATAAACTTGCAGCAGCCAAGGAGGGACTTATAGGATCTTCTAAATTTATTTTTGTTTTTTTCTCGCTGGCCATAACTTCTGTGCGGAGAAAGGGAAACCTGGCGATGATGTTTCTGTTCCCCCTAAGTTTAAAATATCACATATATTAATTTTTTATATATATTAATTTAGATCGACAGTCAGCATTACCATTTTGTGAAAAATTTGCAAAACATAGTAATATTTTTTTCAGTTTGCAATTTACTCTAAAATAAATAAAGATACAACATACAACTTTTTTCAGTTACCGTGTCTTACGTGGTAAGTGGAACTATGTGTTTGAATTTAGATTAGGTGATATACGGAGCTCAAGTTCAGATGAGAAAGGAGCATAACCGGTAAGCTTTGTATTTTAATATGTGTAAGATCGAAGTCAAGGCAAAATTGGGCGATTTCGATTCTATCTAAAACAGTTAGCTTAGTTCTGATTGGCAAAAATGAATACAAAAGTTTAGTTATAATCTTGTTGAAGATTTTATCATTTTGGATGTGATGAATAGTAATCTGTTAATAGATGTGTACAGGAAAATGTAAATGCTTAATTTAGATCAAGTGAGAATTTCTAGGTTTAGAGAAGTGAGAGTAAGACTTATCAAATGTCCAACGGGCTTTTATAATTTCCTCCATAACATGAGTCTCCTACAAGTTTATGTTCATATCTACCTGGAGATAAACTTCAGCCTCGTTTCAGTCTAACACAATCAATCTTCGCTAATGACAGATAACCATAGACCTAAAATTCGTACTTACTTTTTTTTAAATACCCATTAATGGCATTTTATCTCACAGAATCTGAGATTGGTCTTTGGTAGATATTCATTAAATTTTGTGTTAACCGCGTTTCGATTGTTAGCAGTCGATTGTAAATATTTGTTTGAAAGTTTGTATCAGTTTATTTAAAGAGATCACTATCTAGCAGAGGGGCCTGAAACTTAGTTTATCAATGGAACAATGCCTCGTAGAAAAGGGTTAAACTCTTTCATGGTTTAATGGAATATCATGAAATGTCATATAAAGAAGATAATAATAAATAGATGAGCAAATTGCTAGTTTTGATTTAGTATGTTAGTGGAATTTTTAATTATAAATAGTAAATAATAATTAGTAATTCCACAAGCCAATAAAAAATGAACTTACAAGATTTTCCCTTTTTAATTTTTTCCTTTCTTCGAGTGACATTTCATGATATCACAACAAAGCATGTGATAGCTTTCTCCATTCAAGGGGGTTTAGATTGGAAGCGAAATATATTACGACATACCAGAAGATTGCTGTCTTGTATTAGTGCAAGTGTTCGCTATTTGATCAGAAATTGCTAATCGTATTTTAATAAATTATGCGTCTCTTATTTGTAGTTACATCTGAGGTAGTAAATTGTGTTATAGTTAATTATTCTCAGAAAAATAGCATCTTTATGGGCAAAGCCATTAGGAATTGAAGTGCTATTTTCCATTAAGTAAGTTTTGTTTTCATTAAAGTTTAATATTTAAATTTAATAAAGAGTTAACGGAGGTTTAATTTCATCTCAGATATGACCAAGATAGTAAAGCTCTTCTTATCCATTGTCGAAATAATCTATTTCTGGATATTATAAAAATCGCTTGCTTTGAGGCAATATTATTTGATGTAGTGAATTCAACTGTTACAAATTAAGGCTATAAAGATTCTTTTTATCTTTTCGAACATGAATAGAAAGATGAAAAATATTTCTACGTTTAATTATTTCATTTTGGTTTAAAAGAGGGTCTCAAACTCATAGTGGACGAAGTACATTTCGAAATAAAAATGAAATAGTCTATTTAAAAGGGATAAAATCTGTTTAATCTGCTTTCATAATAAACCAAGTTTGTAAACATATGACATATGCGAGAAAGTGTGAGAAAACATATTAGTTTTACTTTAGGGACATATTAAAGATTTTATACACTTTCTACATGGATTATTTACATTGATTTCAAAATGTACTTGGTCTACTATGGTTGTAAAACTGTCAAATAAACCTAAATAAAATAATTAGACATAGGAAAAATTCAAACGCATAGTGTAAGTGATCCCGACCCAAATCTGGTTACCTAATTGAAGAAATGCATTGAAAAAAAAGAAGAACGTATCTGCAAAATTTAAATACGAGACGTTTTGAATAATTTAAATGGATAGAAAACTCCATTTCTTAGATATTAAATATGCTACTAATAAATATTATTTTTATACCACTGTATACTTTAGAAATAAATTTATTTTAAATGTTATAGCATTTAAATTTCTGTGTATGTTGCAATTGCTCTTTCAAATGAATTTCAGCTACAGATAATCTAAAACTGACAAATTGTACTTACGGTTGTGTGAATACATTATTTACTGAAATGATATACCTTAAATACATCGAACATTATTGTAACAGACAACCATCCTTTGCGAAAGTGAAGCCTCTACCAATAACTGCTGTGGTGTCTTTTTCTTCGCACTGATCCATCTCCTACCCGCAATAGAATGATAATGCAAAAACCTATTTTTAAAACGTGAATGATGCGCATGTACAGTACATCATGAGACCTATTGTAGGGAAGACCTGGTTTAATTGGCTACAGGATTAAGTATGCGCATGTACTGATACTGGAAGCATTGATAAGACATTCCAAAATTTCTGATAGTATGTAAAGAGCCGTGCTACAACTTGGTGAAAGCTTTGTTTCAGCGTCTTCTCTTTCTTCTTTGTCAAAAGACAACCATTTTTCAACCCAAATTTTGATCTCTGCTCGTAATATATATGTTTATATATACAATGAAACAGACTCTATTTTCAATGGAGGGGGAAATTTCTTCGATTCTGTTTAAACCCAGGCTTCCATTAGATCCTCTTTAGCCTCTAGGCTAGTAATAAATTTGTCCCTGTAGCCGACATCCCTTTTCCTACCCACCTGATAACAAATGTTTTATCCACCTGTTAATAAATGTTTAAAGGACTTAAAATACGAAAATTTTAAATTTACTTTCTTAAAACTCCTTTAAAACTAAATTCTACATTTTATTTCTTAAACTTCAACCTAAATTTTGATCTTTATTCGTAAGAAGATTTTTAATAATAAAAAAAACTCGATTTCCAAGGAAAGGGGCCATTTTTTTCAATTTTGATTTCAATTTGGCTTCCGCTGTATTTTCTAGTAGATTATTTCTAGTCTATAGGCTTGTAATAAATTTGCCAATGTATTCCTTATACCCTGCACTGTAAAAAAAAATTCAAGAGGTTACTAAAAATTTTTTAGTAAATTTGTGTTCCACAGAATTTTTTAGTAACCATTACAAACTTTTTTTGCAAGTGAAACAAACACTTCTTTTGTAAATTGAACAAAAGAATTTTTTGTATAACTAACCTAAAACTTTTTAGTATCAGCCACCAAGCAAATTTTACTAATAGCTCTAAAGTTATTTTTAGCAACCATGACGTGTGCCCGAAGGGCAGGAGCTTCCTTCGAGCTGCATCCAGTGGGTAAAAAGACAGACTTCTGAAACGGAAAATTTTCCGCAAAGCCGCAATAGATGGCAGCACCAAACATTGCCACCATGTTTCTAAAGGGGAGGGGAAGTTCAGATATCATTACACAAGGTAACTATTGCAACAGGATTTTCATAATCCGTTTATTTAACAAGTACTTACATTACATACATTCATAGCATATTTGGCGGTGGCCAGCATCGAACCCAGGTACTTTCAGCCTGGAGTTCGGTGCTATGACCACTAGGCTATCACGGCCCCACCAAGTGAGTTTTAGTAATAGCTATTAAAAATGTGAAACTATTAACTCTATTCGTTGCTAGCTTTTTTCTAGTAAATCTTACAAATTCCTTGTCACCGAGTAAGATTACTAAAAATTTTTTAGTAATTACAAGGATCACTAAATTTTTTTTTTAGTAGATCGACCCTTTTTTACAGTGTGTCCTACGCCCTTCTTAACATATATTTAACGTTTTAAAATGCTTTAAAAAGGAAAAATTCAAACTGAATTTTTTAAAACTTCTTTAAAACTGATTTTTTAATTTATTTATCATACTTCAACCCAAATTTTAATCTCTGTTCGTGAGATATTTTTATAATAAAATAGACTCTATTTCCAATAAAAGGGGCCATTTATTCGAATTTGTTTAAACCTTATTTTTCCACTAGATTCTGTGGCAGATTCTCTCTAATTTCTAAACTAGTAAGAAATTAGTTCTTGCAGACTCCACTCCCTTTCTTACGCGCCTGTTAAGAAATGTTTCATATTTTAAAAGTTTTAAAAGATGAAAACTTCGAATTTACTTTTTTAAAACTTCTTTAAAAACTAAATTTTTAATTTTCTTTCTTAAATTTTCCAATTAAAATATGCTTATCTTATTTACGTTTTTCATTAGAATACGCTAATTAGAAAACAAATTGATTAAATAGACTATTTTAAGTTCGTAAATATTTTATACAAACATTAATCAAACTAATTATTTTCATTTTTGAATAATCAGTTAATTTAAGCTGTTGCAAGTAATTTTAAATGTATGTGGCAATTAAAATTAATTGTATGGTCTGTAAACCATTTTCGTAACAAATAATGTATTATTTGAGATAGCCTCTGGAATGTGTAACTACTAATTATTTTAAAACTTAATATTGAACAATATTTTAATGTTAAAAGAAATATTAGCAGTTTTTTATAAGTTAAGTTTAATAGTTTTAAGAAAACAATTATATAATGACATAATATATTCTAAACAACTAACAATTTGTTTGGATTTTACTTAAGGATAGAAAAATTATTATTATTTTCAAATGTAATAGATTTACTTATTAGCTTAATTTCAAATAATATATATACTTATATATATAAACAATGTAAGTATTTAATAATTGGTAAATATCGTGTCAATCATCAAAACTAAATTTAAATTATTACTGTTAAATAGTTTAGATATAAATACATATATTTTTTTAAATAAAAGAAAATTCACTTGTTTTTTATCAAATTGAAAGAGGGGTTATTAAACATATAATCAATCAAAAACTACTACAATTATTTGTAGGTTAAGTGACAAACGGAAATCTCATTAAAAAAACCGTTGTTTTGAGCAAACAAATCATTAACACAGCTTTTGATTTCATTAAGAGAAATACAATTATTCTGGTGAATTAACAATAGGAAAGTAAATATATCTGTACGCATACTGGGAACGCATCAATTTTCTGCAATTTATCGCAGCTATATATTTCTTGTGTTAACTTACTTTTGCACTATGTTTGTGTAAACCATATTGTAATATTGAAAGAATGTTAACATTATGATGTGTTCCGGAGATTTTTAATTGAATCAATATTACAAATTTATTCATATTTGTTAGTAACATTCATCATTTATTGACTCACTCGGTTGCAAAAGTGCATAGTAAACTATGATTCTTACTTCCCACTAATTGTTTGACGATGCTTTAGAACGCATGTCATTAACCTCAAAAATTTTGATAACCATGGACGGCCACACCATATGAGTTGCTCCATGCTTTCATAAAGAAAATTGCATAACAAATGAATTAAAATGAACTTCAAACGTATCTATGTCAAAAAGTGTTTTATTATAACGAGTCAAAAACTGTTATTATTATTTTATATAAAATTGAATTATTTATCATACAGCACATAAATTCTAATCAGGAAGGACTAAAATCAAAAACTCCAAAAAATCTGAAATCTTCACATTATTTTCGAGTAAGCCACGTAACTGTAGTGAATTAATCGGTAAAAGTAATAAAAATATTGTTACGAATTTTGTAAATAGTTAGTGCTTGTACTGTAAAATAATGTAAATAATCTTATTAAGCTCCATTCCTTTACTAATATTAGTTTTTGTTACATTGTCTCTGTTATCAAGCGAACTTGTCTATTATTTTTCAGTGTATGTCTATGGCAGATTGGCGAAATAATAAAGATATCGCCCAGTTTGCGTCACTTTTGAACACTAATTTTGGTCGCCAAATTTGGCGAAATATCGTCAAGTTGGCGACAAACTTGGCGATTGTTTGCGATGGTAACCCTTCCCTCTCTATGGTAACCCCCCCTATAGATATACTGATACACTGAATGTTGTTCCGTGGATTTTTCGAGAAGGTTGTAGAAATTTCCAGCACCTGCTGCGATCCTATATAAGGAGAGCAATACGAGCTGCTGTTGTTATTATTTATCAGTCAGTCATTGAGTGAGCTACGATTGTTTAAGCAAGTTTGCTTGAGTTTTATTTACGTTGTTTTGAATGTGATTTAGTGTTGAGACATTGTATAAAAAGTCTCTGGAACCTATATCTGCACATGTACAGTAGATTTGAACAATTATTTTTGAATATCTATTAGTATTTGTGAGTTTCGAAGACTCTGTTGTTCTGAAGATCTGCAAATAAATTATTTTCTACTTTTCTAAAAGACAAGAGTTTGAAGCTGTCTAACCATAAGATCAAAAGAACCCTATATACGCAACAATTTTTGGTGTCAGAAGTCGGAATCTTATGGCGAAAACAAGAGCAATGGACGGACAACTGAAAGAATTGTTAGATGCTATCAATGGCATACTCTCTTAAAACGAAAAAGCTGAAATAACTCAAGTTGAGCTGAAATCCACTCTTTTCCCATGTTGAAAGGAACCTTCTCAAGAAGAGCTGAAACAACTCAAATGAATGAGTTGTTTTTAATCAACTCATGATTGAGTGATCTCCATTTTACTCATACTTGAGTGAAATCAAATCAATAAAGGTTAAATCCAGTAGTACTTGAGTGATTTGTAATCAAGTCATACTTGAGTGAAATGAAGTCATTTAAGACTGAATCTCGTAGCACTTGAGCGATTTGTAACCAAATCATACTTGAGTGAAATGAAGTCTTTAGGATTAAATCGAGTAGCACTTGAGTTAGCTTCAGCCAACTCGTATTTGAGTGAAGTGAACTAATTTAAGGCAAATCCAGTAGCACTTGAGAGATTTGTTATCACTTCAAGTTGGAGTGAAATGTTGTCATTTTTGATTTAATCCAGTAGCACTTAGGCGATTTGTAACCAATTCATACATGAATGAAATCAACTCATTTAAGAGTTAATCCAAAACTCCTCGAATTTGTAGAATTGAATAAAGTCACTCTTAAGAAAAGCAAAATTGCTTAAAATTACAAAAATCTCGTGATTTCTAAATCGTTTAAATAAAATCACATCATTTAAAACTAAATTCAGTAATCCTCGATTAATTTTTATCAATGAAATTCAATATAACATGGAATTATTGCCATATTTTCAGTGTTGCAATTAAATTCTCATTTCGGATTTAAATTTCTGTTTATTGACGTTACAAGGGTATATATATATATATATATATATATATATATATATGTATATATATAGAGAGAGAGATTGGAAAACTAACATGGATTCTCCAATATTTCTTACAAGTCTTTAATTAACAAGACTTAAAACATTCTAATTTACATGACTGAAAGTTCTCTAATGAATCATAAAAACATTTTTTTTCTTTCTAATTCAATGAAACTGTTTCCTATGTCAATTTAGGGGAAAAGGCAATTGAATCGTTATACAAAATTAAATAGAGCTTACATGAATTTGTTATTATTCTGTCAAATCAGAAATTTTTAACATCAGTACTTTCTTTTGTTAAATTTAAAAGTACATATATTCATTAAATTAAAAATACTGGTGATCTCAAAATTGTAAATTTGAAAACACTTATTCATGCAAACTGCCTAAATTTGCATAACTGTACAACAGCACCCGAACAACATTAAACAGAATATCAGCTTCTGATGCTGTGGTGCTAATGGGATTTTTCCTTTCCTTTCTTGGGCAATATCAAGTTTACATATTTTCCAATGATACTTATAGCTTCAGATATACTTATATACAGTTTTAATTTTTTCATTAGCTTCTGATTTATTTGTAAATAACTATTTTTTTATTAAAAATTTATGATTCAATCAAAAAAACCAATCTTAGGCATCTTACTAAAAAAATATTGAAAAAATATACTTGATATCAGCCCAACGACTCAACTTCAGCACCACAATGTCAGAAGCTGATTGTTCCCCTTAAGAGTTTAGATAATCCTATGCAGAAGTTATTTTCAATAATCTTGCTTGGATTTTAAAATGTTTACTTTTTTTGGGGGGGCGGGGCATAGAATATTTGAGGATGATCTGTAAGTGGGTTAGTTTTCATTTTTACAATTTTGGTTAGTTTTTTTTTTTAAATATTAATATGAGTTTCAGAACCAGTTTTGAAAAAGAAAGTATTAAAAAACATAAAACCTAAATTTAAAAAAGTATCCCCCCCCCCACACACACACACACATGGCCAGCGCAGGGTTTAAATAAATGAAATTGAAAATATTTTAAATGGATAAACATCAACCCATGATACCTTGTAATTATTCCTAGATTTAAATCTCAATCAAAATCTCAATCAAAATCTTATATTTCTTAAACTGACTAAATTTAAAAAAAAATATTTTAATTGTTTAGTTTGAAATCTGAAATGGCTTTGAAATCTTAGATAAAATAATTGTTACCCATAGCATTTATATAAGCACATTGCAATTGGGAAATGTGGAGGAATGCCATTAAAAAACTTGTATAGCTAAAATTTTGATTATGGACAATTATTTTATTGTATGAAAAACCTTCCACTAAATATTGTAGTACAAAAGTTAAATGCAGAAATAACTGAGAAATGGATTTATTGACCATGTGCAATTATTCTTTATATCATTTAAAACATTTGTTAAAACTTGAATTTATATTCAAGAATAACTTATTTCTTCTTAATTAATCTTTTAATTTTTGATTTTATTCAATGTTTCTTAAATCAACTAACTTTTAAATAAATACAAAAGCATAAGACTGCAGCATTTTGTGTCAAAAGTTAGAGCCAAATGTGCAATTTAGAATGTTGCAAGAAAGAAAAAAAACTAATTTTATTTAACAACAAAAACATTTTATTTAGCAAGAACAAAATAAACCTAACATTAATTGATAACAATTCTTTCTAACATCAGATAAACAAGTTTCAATAACATCTTTAACAGGACCTTTATAAATATAACAGTCCATTTGCATTAAACATTAATTACATAAAGAGCATATTGTAATCTGTCCACTGGTTTGTCCAACTTTTAAAATCTTAGGCAAAATAGACACTTTGTTGAGGATCCTTGAGATTAAATAAGATTGTTGAATTTGACTCCTCACAGTAGAATTTTACTCCTCCATGAAATCACCATCTTCCTGTGTTAAAAGAAAATATTGAAATTAAGTTAAATAGCAATAAATATAATGTTAAGGAATGATTATGAACATATTAAAATATTTTGCAGCTTTCAGATTAAATGTTTTATAAAATTTCCCATCCATAGTCTAAACAAAAAATGAACCATACACTAAAAATTTTAGCTTTATAAATGTTACACTACTGAAAATTCAGCCAATCATGAATAAATAAATCCTGTGCGATTACACTTATCCGCTTGTTTAAATCATGGTGTTACTTCTGATACAATCTTAAAATAAATCACCACTTTAAATACAAATTTAAAATGAAAGTTCTTAAAGCAACATTATAAAATATTGTTGAAAATTCACCTTTGTTGTTACTTTCAAAATTTATCAGCGCTGGCAAATACCCAACCAATACAGGTTTTTGTGGATTTTTAGTTGTTTTTCTATATATTTGCATATTTATATAATACAAGATAGAACCTACAACAATGAGACCAGGGTTGACACGGTTTAAACCAATTGGTTTTAACTATGGTTTAAACAACTGTTTACTCCTTTTGGTTTAAACAACGGTTTAGTTTAAACCAACTAATTTTTTTCTATTAAAAAAAAAAAAAAAAAAAAAAAAATTTTTTTTTTTTTTTTTTTTTTTTTCAGAAGAAATCTAATGACATTTTCTCTTTTTCTTAATAATTTATGTATGTCAGATTATTGAATATAAATAACTTCTGTTTTTAACACTTTATATCAGCAATAAGCATTGGATGTAGCAGGTTCAGATCATTTTTTGGGTATAGGATTAAAATCAGTCTGCAATGGTGAATATATTTATTTCTCTTTAGAAAAAGCTTCGAACATGTGAATTGATCTAATATAAAATAGATTAAAAATATTCAATATTTAATAGAAAATATCTTAATTTTTTGAATTAATTTGTAAAAGAAAAAAAATCAAAATTGTCTGCAAACTTTGAAAATTTTTTGTGAACAGCATTCTAATGTTCTTCTATATCATCTGACAATGGAGGAGAGGCAATTGCGCGGAATACTCAAGATTTTACTCAATCAATGTTTGACAAAGCTAATTACATAGTTTATGTTACGTATTTAAAAATCACAAAATGCCCCCCTTTTTTTGTAAATTTACTTTTAAGTGTGAGGGGGTGGGAGGTGTCAAAATCCATGTTTGTCCCAGGCACAAAAGAGGCTAGTTTCAGCACTAACTATGCGGATATGAAGTTTCCACACCTCAACAGGAAAACGAAACAGTCAGTTAAGGCCCCTGGTCCTCGCTCGAGGAAACGCTCGCGAGCTAATGCTATTCCTATGGCTATTCCAGTTTCAAAACCGGTTTTGCGAGGGAAACTAACTTTGTAAAAAATATCTGCAACCAAAATCGAAAAAGTAAAAAAGGCATGCACCTCAGCTATTTTATGCAAAAAAAAATATTCAAAAATGTCAAAATTCGAAAGAGTTTTTAGAAAAATACTTCCCCATAGGAATAGCATTAGCTCGCGAGCGTTTCCTCGAGCGAGGACAGTGGCCTTAAGATGTCCAATCAGAAATTAGAATTATAATAAAGAACCCTGATTTCTTTAAAGGGGGTGGATTATGAATGTTTGTCGATTTATATTTTATGGATTTGCAGTAAATATTTAGCTCGCATAAAAAGAGGGGGGGGGGGACTTTCAATTAAAAAAAAAATAATAAAGACTATTGAAATGTAAGGAATTTTTAAATGCTTTTAAGGTCTGTATAAACCCTGGAAAACTTTACATGTATTTAAATTATAATTAAATATAAATAAAGCTTATTTCTTTTTATGCACTTATTGACAGATGTGAAAATTTCGATACAAAGTTAAATATATGACAAAAAATCCATTTCAGCAAAACAATAGATATTGGAGATTAAGTTATTTTTCGTGAAGTTAACTGAAAGAAACAGAATCGCAGAATGATTTTTGAGACCCACTCTTATGAACTGTTTATATGTGCCCAACTAGACTATTCACAAGCACCTTACATTCCCACTAGAGTTAAATTGACAAATTATTAACATTTCTCAATTTTAGAAGAATTTATTTATCAAAATTACTCATTCATAATATATGCTAGAACATTAAAATTTAAATAAATGAAGAAAAGTTATTTGCCTAGAAAGTTGGAACTGGAACTTTACTTTTAAAATCTATAAACAGTGGTTTCGGCTGCAGAGGACAAACAAAATGTCAAGAACTTATTTATTTTTTTTTTCAAAATAATAATAAAATACAACTAGTAAAAAGTTGTGACGTTTACATCTGCCCCAGTTCCAAGTTTTAAATATACGTGAACAGGAAGTGAATGAAAAAATAAGATGACTGTCACATACAAACATAATTATTAATTAAATAAATAAAAGTAAAACCACTTACATTTCTTAGGTTTTCACTAGAGCCGACCTTGTTGATGGCAATGTATCACTTATAGGAGCACCTCAGTCAGATTCTGGAACACTTTTTATTCAAATCTACACAATAAGTAATCAGTAGAACTTGTTATCAGCCAGGCATACTTGATTATTCTGTAAAAAATGCAGTATTATACATACAGGGTGTTTCAAAAAATATATATACTATTTATTAATAATTGGTATATACTTTTCGTTTCCTTTTTTATACATATTTTTTCAAATAATTCTTTTTTTTTTTTTTTTTTTTTTTTTTCAGAAACGGGAAAATTTACATAACAGACAGAGGGAAAAAAAAGTTACCAGTCTTGCAAAACAACAATGTTGGTGGTTCGATTGAGTTTTTGGTGGTCTTATACCAGCAGTCCACTAAGAATTTCGAACGCTGTATACAGTCGCAGGGGAAAAAAGTAAACACTCCTAACTCTACAGTAAGAATCGTAAAAGAAAGTTACTAGTACCAAACAATAGGAAATTAACTATTTTTAAATAATGTACATAAATTTTTTAGTAGGCCAACCTGCAAATCAAAACCAGTCCAAAATTTGTCTTTTAATGGCTACACCCAATTTTCACAAGATAATTGTGAACGATTGAATTATAATGTTCAAATTATGCCTAAAAAGGAAATGTCATTTGGATAATAAGTTTTTGAATCAAACACTTAAAACTTTGAGCTTCTGATGTTAATTTATATTTTCATATTGCTATAATTATCTCCTGAAATTATAATTGTGAATATTTTTTGTGTGGTTATAGTACTAATACTAATATCAAAACATAAATGTATTATTGAAAAAAAATATGATATGAATTGCACAACCTACAATTTTATTGATTAATTTATATTTATTATGTCCTGCCTTATGTAAATCCAAAACTTCAATTTTTTCTTTCAAATAGTTTTTAAAGTTACTCTTAAAAAGTACAAAATGCTGGTTTAAAGGACCACCTATAATAAGCTAAAAAGCACAATTTGAATTTTTTTTTTTTTTTTTTTTTTTTTTTTTTTTTTTTACTCATGTTATTAAAGCATTTGGGTTGGGATTACAGTGCCTCATTTAAGGTAAATTTAGAATGTAAAGAAAGCTTAAAACTAAATTCAGTGCCTCGTGATCACACATCAACTTAAATACTTCCTACATTTATGTGCTGTGCAAATTATCAAAAGAGATCATGATATTGCTAAGGGGCGGTGCATCTTAACATTACCAATTTAGGGGAAGTTTGGTTGGTTGGTTGGTTGATTTTTGTCGTCCGATTATCTACGCTAGGGATATAGGACCAGGGGGAGTGCCCTCCGTGGGGGTCTTTCTAAGGGAACCTAACCCGTATTTACGCAAGGTTCGAAGAAAACGACGGAAAACTCCGAACGGTTAGGCCGACAGCCGCGATTGGGTTCGAACCCAGCACCTGCCGTCTATCAGTTGAGAGGTCCCAACCTCTCGGCCACTGGTGGGGCATTTAGGGGAAGGCAATGATATCACAAAACATTTCTGAAAGGAAAGGGACTTGCTTCAATAGTTATTTTAGATTTACCAATTCAGTAACATTTTATAACATCTAAATAGTCTTACATTTATTACGATTATATTTTTTGTGAAAATACTATTATTGAAGTTATTAAAAGTTTATAAAATCATTTCATTCCAAAATTTGAAATTCTCCCACCGTTTCACATTCATCTGCCATATAATTCATTGTTAAAGAAATCAGGAACATAATATTTGGGAAATGATACCTGTATTTACCAGTATAGAAAGAAAAAAAAATATATTTGTCTACGTTTTGTTGATAAATCCTCATTTAAACCTACCTGAAAGCAAGTGCAAGAAAACAATATTACTTTTAAAGCAATTTTTATGTAACAATGTAGCTAAATACTTTTAAATATTAAACAAACTATAATAATACAGACCATGCATGCAATAATTTTGCTCAATAGCAATGTAAAGCATTGCCAAACAAAACAGTAACAAAGTACACACATGTTCAAACGTTAAGAATGCAAGAGTCTTAGAAATGTGTTTATATACACACTATTTTCTTTCCTTATATGCAGCAACATGTAGATCAAAATACAAGAGGACTTTGTTTTTCGTGTTTATATAGGGTTTTCCATCCCTTAACAATATTAGCAAAATTGAGAAATAGGAGTACACTAAAAAATAAGCACTTGTAACCAGCCTGAACATCTATAAATAAATTTCTATAAATACAGATGTAATAATTGCATAACTTAATTCTTCAAAACTTTTATACTACAAGACTGTTAAATGAACTAAGTATTTACATTATAAGGCAATTTTTACTTCGCTTGATACACCATTTTATTTCAAGGTTGTTATGTACGGTACGTATGAGTATTAACATTAATTGTTTATTAAAAAAAAGAGAAGAGAAATCTATTAAAAGGATAGTATAATGTAAATAAAATACTTTCATAGTACTTACTTCGTAAAATATCGGCTTCTTTAGCAAATAATCTTGAGAAAACCACGAACTTTTAAGATGCATCGAAAATCAGCGTGCAGTGCATTCGGAAATTCGGATCGGAAATCCTCCATCTTGTATTTTGCAAGGTCAGGTCGACAGCAGCGCCAGCGGTGGATGAAAATAACGCGGGAATGATCTGTTTTCTTTTCGAATTCACTTGCTTAGTTTCCGATCTCAATGAGTGCATTAGAAATAGAAGAAAGCAAGTCAAGAAGAGTGGACCACTTAAAAATCAGCTCATTCACGATCCAGTAAATTAGAACTCTTTCTTGAGCAGCCAAATCCACTCTTTCGTTTTAAGAGAGTAAAAACAGAATTGACGAATAAAATTGACAAAGGACAAGAAGAGTTGTTGGAAGAGTTGACAAACAAAATTGATAAAGGCCAAGAAGAGTTGGCGGAAAAAATGAATAAAGGCCAAGAAGAGTTGACTGAAAAGATTAATAAAGGCCAAGAAGAAATGAAGAAAACTTTAGAAGAAAAGTTCTCGTCGGTAGAGAGAAGAATAGGCTCGGTAGAAGAGAAAATAGAGGAAGTAGAAGAGAAAATTCAGAATGAAGTTAGTAATGTTGATGAGAAAATAAGTGAAGTAGATGAAAAACTAAATAAAAAAGTACAAGATCTTGAGAAAAAGCTTTCAGCGTCCAGTGGTAATTATGAAGAATTTAGGAATCCGCCTGCTTCTCCTGTGCAAGTTAAGCTGTTGACATACGACGGAAAGAGTTCCTGGCAAGTTTACAAAACCCAATTCACCATTGTATCCGAAGCGAACAAATGGAGTGACGAGGTGAAAGCTTGTCAACTGGCAGCATCTTTGAGAGGAGAAGCCGCTGACGTGCTGCAAACATTGCCCGATATGACGCAACTCAATTTTGAGACTTTAAGTTGTGCACTTGAAATGCGATTCGGCGAAAAATTCTTCAAGGATTATACGAGAATACAAATGAAGAGCCGCCATAAAAAATCGAGTGAAACCCTTCAAGATTTTGCCTCAGAAATAGAACGGCTGGAAAATTTAGCATTCATCGACTGCCAAGTGTTGTACAAATAACTAACAAATGTACGGGAAATGCTCTCATTGCAGTACTTTGTAGACGGAATAAAAGATCCAGAAGTGCAGAGAGCGGTACGAATGGCAGATGTGCAGGATTTAAAGGCTGCATTACTATATGCCTTAAAGTTGGAAGCAGCTACACAAACCAGCCGAAGAGATCGTCATTCAGTCCGAGGGGCAACGGTGAACAAAAGCTCAGAGCGACGTCTTGAAAGAAATTAGGAAAATAAATCAAGAGCTGGAAGCTTTAAAATATGGAAGAACCAGCTCAAGAAGACAGAATCTCACGTGCTGGGGATGCGGTGATACAGGACATCTCCGAAGAAATTGCTCCAAAATTCACGAACGTGAGATAAATTCAAACAGTCAGCAGGGAAACTAAATTTTGGCCATCTCGCGAAGCGGAGGTTGCCAGAGAATGAAAAGCCCCACCTAAAGATCCTCCAGATATCAAACATGAGTGGCGGTGATAATGAGTTATATGTGATAGGCTTTATTAACGGAATTCAGTGCCGTATGATTGTCGATATAGGAGCCAATGTGACAATAATAAGAGAAGATTTGGCTCGGAAATTGAAATCTAAACTCATCTGGACTCCACCATGCGTTACCCTGCAAACTGTGACGGGCGACAAGATAGTCATATATGGAAAGACCAATTTAACCATCAACTTTGGAGGAAAGAAATATTATCATACGGCATATGTGGCTGACATAACAGATCCTTGCATAATCGGGCTAGATTTTCTGAAGAAGTTTGGCTTCAAACTTGATTTCAAAAATAATAAAATGCTCTCTAAATTTGAAGAAATAAGCCTCTTTGGATTAAATAACGAAATTGAATGTAAACAAGCAGTAATAGCCAAAGAAGACATCAATCTAGATCCAAGAACAGAATTTTTAGTTCCAGCTGTAATTAAAAATGAAACTAATTACCGATTTGGCCATATAGATTATCCAGAAGGCAATAGTACACAAGCAGGAGTATTGGTGGATTCTTCTGTAGTAGACCTCTCGAAAAATACCATTCCAGTCAGAATTGCTAACATCAGTGATAAGACGAGGACTATCAAGAAAGGAGAGGTGATAGCATCATGTGCTCCTGTGACGTGCATAAGTCAAAATTCCAGTTACTCTGAGAAATCTTGAGATATTTTAGTCAAGGATTTGTTACAAAATACAGACTTAGATCCAAAACAGATGCACACTGCGGAAAATTTAATTAGGGAATTCCAAAGTTTATTCTCCAAAACATCTGAAGACTTTGGACGAACCAAAATGGCACAACACCGAATTGATACTGGAGATCACTCACATATTAAACAATACCCTAGACGATTACCTTTTGCCAAGCAAGAAGAGGTGCAAAATTTAATTAAGGATATGGAAGAAAATGACGTCATTGAACCATCGACAAGTCCATGGGCGTCTCCCATTGTATTATTAAGAAAGAAGGATGGTTCTACAAGATTTTGTGTAGACTACCGCCGACTGAATGACGTCACCAAAAAGGATAGTTACCCCCTACCAAGGATTGACGACACTCTCGACACACTTGCGGACAACACTTGGTTCTCGACTCTGGATCTGAAGAGTGATTACTGGCAGGTAGAGATTCATCCCGACGACTGCGAGAAGACTGCCTTCACAACGGGGCAAGGATTATAGCAATTCAAGATAATGCCTTTTTGGCCTATGTAATGCACCTGCAACTTTTGAACGAATTATGGAAACGGTTTTCCGGGGTCTGTCATATGAGGCATGTCTTGTTTATTTAGACGATATCATAATCATAGGAAAATCTTTTGATGAACATCTGAACAACCTCAGGCGAGTGCTAAAAAGTTAAAGGAAGATAATTTGAAGTTAAACCCTTCGAAGTGCAAATTGTTTCGTAATGAAGTCGCCTTCCTTGGACACATCATTTCGGCGGAAGGAGTTAGGACTTATCCGGAGAAGATATCGGCTGTGAAAAACTGGAATCGTCCAGCAGATGTTCACCAGCTTCGGAGCTTTCTAGGATTATGCACCTATTACAGAAAATTTGTCAAAGGCTTCTCGATGATTGCAAGATCACTTCATAAATTAACAGAAGCCAATCAGAAATTTATGTGAACACAGAAATGTGACGCTGCTTTCTAAATGCTTAAGGAGGCCTTAACATCCACTCCAATTCTGTCATATCCTCAAATCGATAAACAGTTTATAACTGATACGGATGCAAGTAACGAAAGCATTGGCGCTGTACTGTCCCAGGAAATCGACGGCCAGGAGGCGTGTTATCGCCTATTTCAGCAAGTGCTTATCAAAGGCAGAGCGAAACTACTGCGTAACAAGAAAAGAGGTTCTTGCTGTAGTGAAAGCCATAGACCATTTTCATCACTATATTCACGGTCGAAAATTCCTGATCCGAACTGATCATGCTTTTCTAACTTGGCTATTGAATTTTAAGATCCCTGAAGGCCAGATAGCCAGGTGGATACAAAAGCTTCAAGAGTACGATATGGAGATACGCCATCGAAAAGGCTCACCACATGGAAATGCAGATGCTCTCTCAAGAAGACCCTGCTCAGAGAATTGTAGATACTGCGACCGGGTTGAGAAGAAATTTAATGTCAAAGGTCCTATAGTAAGACAAGTTACAACTGGGTCTACATCATCGCAAGATCCGTGGAGTGACGAGAGCCTGCGTAAAGATCAACTTGCTGATCCTGAAATTAAGCCAATTCTAGAGGTTAAAGAGGAGTCCAACAGGAAGCCCAGCTGGCAAGACATGGCCCATTACCATCCTACGACTAAACGTTATTGGGCTCTCTGGGATTCCCTACATTTGAAGAACGGTATCTTGTACCGAAAATGGGAGTCTGACGATGAAAAGACATGTAGATGGCAACTACTACTCCCTAAGTCGAGAATTTCTATGGTCCTTCAATAACTTTATGGAAGTCCCACAGGAGGTCATTTTGGTGTAATGAAGACCCTGCAAAAGGTTCGAGAGCGTTTCTACTGGAATAATGTTCGCAGTGATGTGGAGAAGTGGTGTCGAACTTGTGACACCTGTGTAGCACGTAAAGGTCTAAAGAGGCGCACCCTTGGACGATTGCAGCGTTATAATGTAGGAGCTCCTTTCGAACGAATTGCTTTCGATATCCTGGGTCCTCTTCTAGAACATCTGATGGCAATAAGTACATCGTCGTTGTCATGGACTACTTCACTAAGTGGCCTGAAGCCTACGCCATTCCTAATCAAGAGGCGGTAACCGTAGCAGACATACTGGTTCAACACTGGGTTTCCAGATACGGAGTTCCATTTCAAATCCATTCCGATCAAGGAAGAAACTTCGATTCGACTGTGTTTAAGGAAATGTGTGGACTACTCGGCATGGACAAAACTCGAACTACACCTCTACATCCTCAATCGGACGGCATGGTGGAGCGTTTCAATCGTACCATCCTAAATAGCCTCTCTTTCCTGGTGTCTAGAGACCAACAGGACTGGGACAAGAAATTGCCTCTTTTCCTGCTTGCCTACAGGAGTGCCACTCATGAGGCCACTGGTTATTCCCCTTCTCAAAAGCTCGTTGGTCCGTGATCTTCGTCTACCTGCGGATCTTTTATTTGGCCGTCCTCCTGATGCTCCTTTATCGCCCGAGGAGTACGTGGATAAACTCCGGGCACGGATTGAGGAGATTCATCGTCTAGCGAAGAACCGAATCGGATTGGCATCGGAAAAGATGAAGATACGGTACGACACAAAGGCAACTGGACATGAGTTCAACGAAAATGACAAAGTTTGGTTGTGGAATCCTATACGTCGTAAGGGACTTTCGCCAAAATTACAAAGAAACTGGGACGGTCCTTACACAGTCGTCAACAGGCTGAATGACGTCGTCGTAGGCATACAAAAATCGGCACAAACCAAACCCAAGGTCATACATTATAACCGGCTAGCCCCTCACTTTGGCCAAAGTGATTAGAAATTCAAAACTGGAATTTCAGACCATGGTCATGAAAGTCACTTTTTGTAAATATGTAAATAGTAATTAGTTCGTATTTATCTAAATATTATTATTATTTATTTATTTATTTATTTATTTATTTTGTTTATTTATTTTAAGTGTTTTCCTCTAACTCAAGGATTGCACTGCCCGGGACGTGCAGTCTTTGAGGAGGGGGTAGTGTTACGAATTTTGTAAATAGTTAGTGTTTTTACTGTAAAATAATGTAAATAATCTTATTAAGCTTCATTCCTTTACTAATATTACTTTTTGTTACATTGTCTCTGTTATCAAGCAAACTTGTCTATTATTTTTCAGTGTATGTCTATGGCAGATTGGCGAAATAATAAAGATATCGCCAAGTTGGCGTCACTTTTGACGACTAATTTTGGTCGCCAAATTTGGTGATATATCTTCAAGTTGGCGACAAACTTGGCGATTGTTTGCGATGGTAACCCTTCCCTCTCTATGGTAACCCCCCTATAGATATACTGATACATTGAATGTTGTTCCGTGGATTTTTCAAGAAGGTTGTAGAAATTTCCAGCACCTGCTGCAAGCCTATATAAGGAGAGCAATACGAGCTGCTATTGTTATTATTTATCAGTCAGTCATTGAGTGAGCTACGATTAAGCAAGTTTGCTTGAGTTATATTTACGTTGTTTTGAATGTGATTTAGTGTTGAGACATTGTATAAAAAGTCTCTGGAACCTATATCTGCACTTGTACGATAGATTTGAACAATTATTTTTGAATATCTAGTAATAATTGTGAGTTTCGAAGAATCTGTTGTTCTGAAGATCTGCAAATAAATTATTTTCTACTTTTCTAAAAGACAAGAGTTTGAAGTTGTCTAACCATAAGATCAAAAGAACCCTATATACGCAACAATATAATATTCATAGTATATGTAATATTGTTTTATTGTAGCCTTTATATGGTTTTCTTCTCTAATTCTTGCTTAAGTGGAATGAGTACCATTATCTATCTATCTATCTATCTATCTATCTATCTATCTATCTATCTATCTATATATATATATATATATATATATATATATATATATATATATATATGTGTGTGACGATTTAAAAGTTAGGAGCCAGAGACATCAACGCCGGGTTTCCCTTTCACCGCAGAGAAGTCATGGCCACCGAGGAAAATAAATAAATAGATTTAGAGAATCCAAATAATTACTCATTGGCTGCTGTAAGTTCATTTATTTAATCCGTAATCATGAGAAAGGGAAAAGCTCATTTTTGCAAACTGTCTTTAACCGAAACATTGTTTCAGCGAGCCTACCTCATCCAAGAAAAACCCAAGAATCTTTCTTCTCAACTCGAGGCTTCCACCTTTAAAACTAAAAAGAAAATTCCGGAACATTCTGTAACCTCAAACCATCATTCTTTTATGTAAACAGAATTCTTGTCCAGCTACGAGACTATTTTCCACAGACGATAAATTTATTTAAAAAAAATATTATATAACCAATTTATAATCGACTCAGGATTTCTTGTGCAGAAGATTTTTATAAATGATTAATTTTAAGAGAAAAAGAAAAGAAATGAATTTATTAATAAGCACAATATCCAAGGTTGACGGAGGAAAAATAAATAAATAGATAAAATAAAATAATGATATTTTTTGAAAGGTATGTTTTTGGAATAAATTTAATAAGACTTTCTTAAAAAGGGTTGATAAAAACATAGAAAAATGAATTTTATTTGGAATATTAAGAAATAAAAATTTAATTAAGAATATTTTTAATTTAGAGCCATGTTTTTTAATTTACGCATACTTGAATAATATTTTTTAAGGCAAATTAAGATTTTATATCGTCTGCATAAGGATTAGATCTAGAAATAAGATTTTAATTTAATAATTTGAAGTAAGTACGGAATATTATTATAAGAAAACTAAGATAGTATAAAGGTTAGTTTAGGCGAAAAAAATTTAAAATTTGTAATATTATCCCCCCACCCCGAAAATTTGTATGAAATTGATAGTTAAATAAAACTACAAATTCAGACAACAGAAATATAATAATTTAGAAAAGTTAAATTTTGGAATAAACTGTCAAACTCCGGAAGCCAAGAGATGGAAGAAAAGATAATTAACGCAATATAAAAAATATTAGCGATTAAAATAAAATAGTTAAGAGAAAATTAATGTGAATTAAATTTAGATATGAGCATTTCCCTGAAAGAAATACAATTGTGTTACAATATCACTTATTATTTGTAAGTGCATAGGAAAGAGTAATTAATTAATATTATATTAATGTTATATAATAATAATATTAAAGTAAATAAGTTATAAATATTAATAAGTAAGAGATAAAAAATATAATAAAAACAATAAAAACTCTTTCTCATGGAAGTTTAAATAATTACAATAACTTAATACATAGTTTATTTTAAATAAAGTCCTTCAAATGTAAAAAGTCTTTCAATAGTGTATAAAAGAGTCTTTTCCAATGTTCACTGAATACAGTCTCTTTAATTAAAGATCTTCAAATTTAGTTTAATCTTTGGTTTTAATTTTATGTTGGATCCAACATCTTTTAACAATCAATCAAATTTTTCTTTCAATAATATATCAATTTTTTTCAAAATAAATAGCATCACTCTCAATATCAATAATAAATAATATAGAAAAATTTAAATAATAATAACAACAACAATAATAAGTAGTATAAAAAGACTCCATATCCTAATATTTTTCAATAAGAGTATAATTAATAATAAACTTCATTATAGAAATCATAATAATAATAATAATAGTAAAACAAGAGTATAATAAAAAAAAATATCACTATTTGTTTATTATTGATAGGGAAAATATTGGTTGAGGATAAAAATAATTACATAACAACTAAATATTTTTCTTATCTTCTAATAGCATAAGAAAGTATTTTTTGCTAGCCGAAAGTATAAAAAAAAAAAAAAAAAAAAAAAATCATAATAATTCCAAAATCCAAATAAAATTATATCTAACTATTTAGAAAATGGACTCTCAACCAGTATTTCCTTACAATAATTCCTCTCTGATACTCTTTTACAAAATTGTCAAATTTAGTTATAAGTTTTCAAATGCCAAATGTCGAATAATGTTTTATCTACACATGGTTTATAAACTTTAATAATAAAAACAAATAGGAATAAAATATTCATTCTTAATTGAGAAATGGAAATAAAAATACTTTGCTTTTTTTGAAAAACTTTTAATATCTGTAGTTTTCACAATCACTGAAAATCACATATTAAGTTATAGGTTTGAGTAAAGTCATCAAATTTTATAACTATTATCACCTAATATCTGTTGAATAAGTAGAATAATACTAATGTCAATAAATGAGTAAATATAGTTAGACTTATATATACTTAAAATTAATTTATCAACATCAATTTGAAAGCTTTTACAATCAAAGTGTACACCTTATGCCTGCATAAGGAGACCAATTTAATTCCAAAAACTCCCAAAAACAAGTAATATTCTTGTTGCGCACCAAGAACATACCTGCTAATGTTGAAATTTATGGTGATAAAATATTTAAAGGATAAGAATTAAAATTTAATCTACTGTCTTGACTTTAGTTTGATCTAGTGATTGCTATTGTATCTGAGGATTTGTTTGTTTTTTGGGTTGCTCATGAAACAGTTTAAAATATTCGGGTGAAAAATACGGTCTTAATTTAGAAACATGCACAATAACGGAATTCTGTTCTGTCTCATAATTAAATTTATCTATTTCATAAGTTACATCAGAAAGTTTATTAATAATTTTATATGGTTCAGAGAAAGTAGGTTCTAATTTTCGAGTGTTAGGGTATTTAAATTCTTCATAAATTACAGAGTCTTGTATTTTTAATGGGCATTCGACAAAATTTCCATCATAGAGTCTTTTACTTTTAAGGTGAAATTCACGAGTTCGCGCTTTCGCAATCTTGAGGGCTTTGTCCACTGGTGATGTTTACATTTTGATTGCCTCACACAGAACCATTACACACTATTTTTTTTTAATCTGGATCAGAATTATCGTGAAATTGTGACTATATTTAGCTGCTAACTTTAACCAGAAATTTTATCTAATAAAACAGAAATTGTAAATATCATAGATATACCTTAAATTGGGATCAACTTTTAATTCTATTATTTTATAGATCATAAACAGATTCAAAAATTTTAATTATAGTTATTTTCTTACTTAAAATCACAAAATGTACTGAAAAAATTAATCATATTTATCAGTCAAAATTCTAGCAACAGCCTGTACAGTTCCATCTTTCTTACTGAATTTAAATAAATTATAAGAATCCGGGAACCAAAGCTCACTGTAACCAGAAATTCTAACAAATAAAATGAAAAACATAAATGTTAACTTAATTTTCAGCTCAAATGTCTAGTTGTAGGAACATTATCATGAAAATACTGCATTCTGAGAATAGTTCTTGATAACAAACAAATATCAATAAATTAGAAAATGTACTTTTTTGAAATAAACTTGAGCTTCTAAATTCTTTTATACTTCATTATTATTACAAACGTACCTTCAATCGTACATAAAAATATCATAATAGTCTTTAATATGCAACAGTAACTGACTTAAGAACATCATACTCCTCAATTAAATCCTTAAGAACAAAAATATTTCAATCTCCAACACATAATAATGATAATAATAATACTCATAAATAGGTAAGTAAGTAAGATTCACAGATAAATAATCAAATAAATAAACCTTACAAACAGAGATTAATTAATTTAAATAAATACATAAAAAGTATACAAATAATAATAATCAAAACACTACGAAAAAATTCTCACCGAAATCCTATTGGGCTAGACTATCTCGAAAAATATTTGTCTATTCACCAATTTACAGGAAATGGTCTTGTAATTATTTTTTTCTTCTTTTTCATCATCACGAGGAATACTTTTTCTCGACTATGAAAGAAAGGATCTCAATCGTCATGGAACACACAAGCAAACTCAAAGCAAGCACTAATTCTTTCAGATTAGCATCTTTCCAAGCATAGCTGTGAAGTTCTTTAGAAAGAATATTATTTTACTTTAATTAAGTAAGAAATTACGAGAACATTCACGAGAAGTCGATTTTCGGCGATAGCATGCTCCATCTTTGCTCCATCGCAATTTTCTTTAAATATCGGAAAAAAGGCATCACAGATAAAATATCCTGTCGACTTTAGAGTTTTTTGTGACGATTTAAAAGTTAGGAGCCAGACACATCAACGCCGGGTTTCCCTTTCACCGCAGAGAAGTCATGGCCACCGAGGAAAATAAATAAATAGATGTAGAGAATCCAAATAATTACTCATTGGCTGCTGTAAGTTCATTTATTTAATCCGTAATCATGAGAAAGGGAAAAGCTCCTTTTTGCAAACTGTCTTTAACCGAAATATTGTTTCAGCGAGCCTACCTCATCCAAGAAAAACCCAAGAATCTTTCTTCTCAACTCGAGGCTTCCACCTTTAAAACTAAAAAGAAAATTCCAGAACATTCTGTAAACATCAGACCATCATTCTTTTATGTAAACAGATTTCTTGTCCAGCTACGAGACTATTTTCCACAGACGATAAATTTATTTAAAAAAAAAATATTATTTAACCAATTTATAATCGACTCAGGATTTCTTAGGCAGACGATTTTTATAAATGATTAATTTTAAGAGAAAAAGAAAAGAAATAAATTTATTAATATGCACACTATCCAAGGTTGACGGAGGAAAAATAAATAAATAGATAAAATAAAATAATGATATTTTTTGAAAGGTATGGTTTTGGAATAAATTTAATAAGACTTTCTTAAAAAAGATTGATAAAAACATAGAAAAATGAATTTTATTTGGAATATTAAGAAATAAAAATTTAATTAAGAATATTTTTAATTTAGAGCCATCTTTTTAAATATACGCATACTGGAATAAAGTTTTTTAAGGCAAATTAAGAATTTATATCGTATGCATAAAGATTAACAGATTAGATCTAGAAATAAGAATTTAATTTAATAATTTGAAGTAAGTATGGAACATTATTATAAGAAAATTAAGATAGTAAAAAGGTTAGTTTAGGTGAAAAAATTTTAAAATTTGTAATATATATATATATGTGTGTGTGTGTGTTTGCAAAGGGTGTGAATCGGGGACTTCAATATGTATACACACCTTCAAACCTCGGACACACACTCAACCGGGGACGTCCTCGGTTGGAAAAATTAAAAATTTCTGTTTTATATTGTTAAGTGATGTATTTTTAGTATCAAGACATTAACATGAGCAATATTTTTATAGGTCCTCATTTGCCGGTATTTTAAAGTAATGTGTATAGCACACATGTGTGTCGCAGATAGGAGTGTGTATAAAGGAAATGTTATGTCCCCATTTGTGCGGTGAAAATACATGTTTCACGGATTATGAAGAAAAGGGGTTAAACTGGTTTCAAGGGGCGGGGGGAAAATACTATTTACTATGCTGTAGTAATTTGTATCTTTTTTTTCCACGCGTTGACTCAAACAGTTTTTTAAACGCACATACTTTGGGGCTATGTTTTCCAGTTTCTTTATTTATTTTTTTATTCTTTGCAAAGAGGAATCTCACCATATACTGGTTAGTTTAATGTAATGGAAAGTATTCAAATAATTTTTTGAATACAATATAAATGTATTATATTTACATTACTTATATTTATTATTCATATTTATTTATTTATATTTAAATTTTTAAATTAGTATTTTAATATTATTTATAATTTTAACTATATGCAATAATCCATGGATTATTTTCTATCATAAAGTTATTTATTAATATTTTATTACATTAAAATTATATTTATACTTACATAATAGATATATATATATATATTATAATATATATAAATAATAGTAATAATATAATATAGTAATTAATATATTAACATAATTTAATAATTAATTTAAAATAATAAAAATATGTAATACTATGTAATAACAATAAATAAGTTATAATAAACCATAATAATTATGTAATTCTTTTTCACTAGAAATTATCTTTTCTCATACTATAAATCGATTAAAAGCATTTGTAACATTTTTGTTATTTAAGCTATTATTTATTTAAGACATTACTGTCATGCACTTTCTGCAGACCTGAAACTGATTTTTGCACGAGTCAGACAGCGACGGATAAATTGTTTCATACAGAGTTGTGACCGAACAAGAAATTTTCGGTCGATGCAGACTTCGTAATATTTGAACAAACCTTTTCGTATTTTATAAAAATACAGAGATTGAAAAGACTTGCATTGAATAATCATAGAGACAAATATTAAAAAATAAATAAATAAATAAATAAAAATAAAATAATATAATAATTTCTCTAATTTTCAAATTCAGCACTCCGACGAGGGAGAAGAGGGGGTAATCCAATTTTTTACATTTTTCATTACATTTAAATTAAGGAAAAATATTAATAAAATTCATGTTTTAAAATATAGCCAGAGAATTACCTAAATTTCATATCTTAGAATTTTCAATATTTTTAGTCCTAGGGAAGGAACAGGGAACAAAATTTTAACATGTCATTTAGTTTTTTTTTTTTTTTTTTTTTTTTTTTAACAGAAATTTTAAAAACTTTTGCATTAAATCACTATAAACACAGATAGTTAAAAAAACAATTTCAGGATTTTCCAAAATTTTTGCACTTTTTTTAAAGTGGGGGTCAAAAATGAGATTTTCATATTTGAAAGAAAGTATAGTTGTTCATAATATTCTTGCTTTATTTGGAGACAATTGTTCATAAAAGTTAAAATTGTGGTAGAGAGCCTCTATTACGTCCGGGCTCCGGCATGTATTCCGTACTGATCCTCCGGTGGGTATTTCGTCTTCATTTACTGATCTGTTTTACGTCTTCGTTTTCCGGTGTGTATACGTCTTAACTCACCGGTGTGTATACGTCCTGATTCTCAGGTATGTATATGTCCTGACTCTCCGGTGTGTATCCGTCCTGATTCTTCGGTGTGTATACGTTCTGATTCTCCGGTGTGTATATGTCCTGACTCTCCCGTGTGTATCCGTCCTGATTCTCCAGTGTGTATACGTCCTGATTCTCCGGTGTGTATACGCCCTGATTCTCCGGTGTGTATACGTCCTGATTCTACGTTGTGTATACGTCCTGATTCTACGATGTGTATACGTCCTGATTCTACGGTGTGTATACGTCCTGATTCTTCGGTGTGCATACGTCTTGACTTTCCGGTATATTTTACGTCTTGACTTCCTGGTGTATATCTCGTCCTCTTTTGCCGGTGTGTTCTAGGTCCTGGTTTACCGTTGCGTATACTTTGTGGGTTGTTGATGTGTATTACGTCTTCAATTGTCGTTGTGTATTGTGTCTCTGTTTGTCGGTGTGCATTTGCTATTCTTTTTCGGTGCGTAATATGTTCTCGCTTGTCAGTTGTTTTACCATCTGGCTTACTAATAATACATTATAACATGGGCTTTCGTTTTCAAAAATGTAATGATTGTTTTTACTTGGGCCCACTCAATTCTCCGCTGTAAAATACAATCTATAACAGCTTTTCTGGCACAATTTTAGGAGGTGCAGATTTTTAGTAAGTAACATCACCTGAGCAGGATTTTAATTTACTTCGGCATTCTTCGTACTCTTCGGAGAAGAGAGGGGATCATGGTTTCCGGGTTTGTCACAATCTCAGCAATGAAATCTTATTAAATGTAAAGTAAGTAAGATCCGAATAAGGCTATGGGGAGGGGAGAATTAATCGGGACGAGTCACACCTTTGTATCTCTATATAGATTTTTTTTATGAATAATGATGAAGTGGCTAATGATGAACTTTGTATGCATTTTTTGTAAAAGTACGCATAAATTTTGTACCCAGTACTGCTTACATCTGTGTAAAGGATATAAAAAGTTTTAACTGAAGAAATAATAATATGATAATAGCAAATAAAGTAGAAGACAGGTTAACACGAGTATTCCTTTGACAGCTTTTACTTTGCTTCTCTATGTCATTATAAAATGTGTAAAAGAAAATGCCCTAAATTGGTCATAATTACTGTTTTTACATGCTATATTGCGAGGGGAATGTTAAAAAAGAATTTCTTTTGAAAACAGTAGAACACTAAGTTGTGATAACAAAATTTTTATCATTATTTTGCTAATGATAATTTGTTTTTTGTGTGGGTTGAGAGGGATACTGGAAACAGAGATGGAAAGGGGGGGGGGGGTTGCACACTCCTTTCATACATGGTTGGAAACATATGAGTTTGGGTCACTTTTGGATTCGAAAAATAATTTTTCACCCACAACATCTCAAAATTTTCTGATTCATTTTCAGACTTATTTTCAAATGTAAAGACAAGAAAATTGTTGAGGAGATTTTTGAAGAGACGTAAAAAATGTCATCTGATGAGATTTTCCGCTCATTTCATTAGAGTTTGATTTATAAACAATTATTTTCTCAGCATGACCTTTTTTTTTCATTCACAGATCTCACACTTCGGACATTTCAAGTGAAAACGCCGTTTTTCATAGCATTTTTTCCCCAATATTTTCTATATTTATTTAAAAATCCACAATCACAGCACATTGTGTCGTTTCTAAATAAAAGATTTTGACACTTTGATGCATTTGAGAGTAAAAATGAATTTAAAAATAACCCAGAAAATAATCAGTTTGGATTGGAATACTCCCTTGAAAATACAGATTCATAGGGCCCTCTAAAAGGTTTCACCGGGGCAGCTGCTTGGCATGTCCCTGAATAAGTCGGTCTCTGAAAGTAAAAACTCCAGATAAAAATAACTTTTTTTGCAACTCAGCCACCTCTATCACCCTGGGTAATCGAGTGCAATCATACGACTCAAAAGTTAAAATTTATCTTTAACTATGTTCCAAAATATTAAAATTATAAGAAAACTGAGATCAGTTTTATTATTACCATTTGATTATCAAGTTCTATCTTTTTCACTTCCTCGTTCAATAACGAAAAAGCTTTTAACAACGTTACAAAATATCTTTCATTCTTACATTTAAAAGGAATCTCATAATTCTGTATCAGTTTTCAAATATTGGATCAAAAAAATTTTAATAAATTTTTCTTTTGGATTTTGTGTTACAGTTTTAATGTGAACTTTTTTTTTTTTTTTTTTTTTTTTAAATTTTTGATTTTGAATGCACATTTTTTATGAAGGCACTTTCACTTTCGAAACCCGTTCTGAAAAAGAAAGTGTTAAAATACCTACAAATAAAATAAAACAAGTTAGAAATTGCACGTCAGATGTAGCAAATGAGGTGCGTTTCTACTATAACGAAGTTTTAAAAATGTTCAGATCTTGGTTTAATATACAGCTAGTGTGCTATACAGTATTTCGGATACACAAATACTGTATTTGCTTTCTATTATACAGGAATTAACTTGTCAAAAATCACAACAACCTCCATAAATTTAATAATATGCATAATGGTTTTAATATAATTAAAACACACCTCAAAGACTCTTCCCCGTATACAATTATGTAATGGAATGCTTTTATGCGGTGGGGATTTTGTCCATAGAGTTTTGTCCTCGACTCATGGACAGGGGGTGGGGGAGGAATCTAGCTAATAATTTTTTGTGAGGGGGCCTAGGGGGCCTTGGGCTCTTTAAAATTTTCATCGGCTCTGCTTATAGCTAACTAATTCTTTTGAATTGGTGTATTTAATTACTTTCAGATTAAAATTCTACTTACAATACCTCTGTAATAATGGTAAATGAAAGAATTTGAAGACACTTGTTAAAATACAGTTTGAGGTAACACAATTATTTTTCACTTCGAATTCGAAGATGTAGCTAGTGTTTATAAAAAGAAAAGTATATGATCAAAGGAAACAGATAAGCAACAGAGCTAGATGCGCTTTTTATCCGAATCTGCTTTTTCTTTTCGAGTGTGTTTTTTTCGAATCTAGGGAAAAAAAGTTATCGGAAAAAAGTAACCTAAACTACAAAAGCGAAAAAAAGTGACGCGGAAAAAAGTGACAAGAAAAAAAGTGACACGGAAAAAAAGTGACAAGGATTGATTTTGGGGATTCATTGGTTAAGTATGAAAGCGGGATCGGGGGTGGGGGGTGGGGGGGGGGGCTCATAATTTAGGTAAATGGGTTTTTCATGCTGAATTAACTGTTTTGGTTCAATTTTTGGATATACGTTCATACTGAAAAGACGCTTGCCTGATTAGTTTTGGGAAGGGACGATTACTCCCCCCCCATCCGTCCTAAATTAGATGAATGGGTTTTAATGCAGAATTATCCAACTTGTGTCAAATTTGAATATAGGCTCTTTTCGATAAGGCTTATATATAGTATATAATGCATGAAGAGATTTAGGAGTTTTAATGGTTATATAGAGGGAGAACGGGGGATAACCTTCCTTAAATTAAATTAATAACATTTTACGCATAATTATCCGATTTGCTTAGAATTTTGGACATAGGTTCATTATGATAAGACGTATCTCTGATTAGTTATGGAGTTCTTTTGCTTATTATAAAGGGGGGGGCGAGAAATTCTCTCCCCCTTAAACTAGATAAATAGGTTTTTATGCAGAATTATCCCATGTATTTCAAATTTTAAATATAGGTTCTTACTGATAAGGTAGATCCCTGAATAGTTTTAAGGATTTTATATCTAAGTATTGAAGGGGAATAAAATATATCCTACCTTAAATTAAATTACTTTTTACACAGAATTATAGGATTTGCTACAAATTTTGGATTATAGATTCATTATGATAAGGCGTATCCCTGATTACATATGGGGTTATTTTTCTAATTAAAAATTAAGGCGGGTGATTATCTCCCCCCCCCCTTAAATTATATAAATTGTTTTTTATATACACTTATTCGGTATATTTCATATTTTGGATATATGTTCTTTCTCATAAAGTGAATCCCAGAATAATTTTAAGGGTTTAATGATTAAGTATACCGTGGGGGAACGGAGGATACCCCCCCCCCTCTTAAATTAATCAATGGCTTTTTACGCAGAATTATCTTATTTGATTCAAATTTTGAATGTGCGTCCATTATGATAAGGCGAATTCCTGATTAATTGTGGGTTACCCCCCGTTCATCCCGCTATACTTAGCCATTAAACCCTTAAAACTATTCAGGGATTCACTTTATCAGGAAAATCTATATCCAAAATTTGAAATACGTTGGATAATTGTGAAAAAAAAAATATTATTTAAAGAGTGGGGGATTAATCGATATTTTAATTTATATTTATTATCATATTTAATTAGCAAAAAAAAAAAAAAACCCATAATTAATCAGAGATACGCCTTCTTATAATGAATATACATGGAAAATTTGAAGCAAATCGGATAATTCTGCGTAAAAAGCCATTTATTTAATTTAAGGGGGTTTATCCCCCGTTCTCCCTCTATACATAGCCATTAAACCCTTAAAACTATTCAGGAATTTACTTTAATGCGAAAGATCCTACATCCAAAATTTGAAATACATCGCTTAAGTGTGCATATTTTTTTAAAATCTAATTTAAGGCGGGGGTAGTAATCACCCGCCCCCCCTTTTTAATTAGCAAAAGAACCCCATAACTAATCAGAAATGCGTCTTATCATAACTAACCCATGTCCAAAATTCGAAGCAAATCGGGTAATTCTGCATAAAAAGTCATTTATTTAATTTAAGAGGTGGTTTCCCCATCTCCTTTTTATAATTAGCCATTAAATCCTTAAAACTATTCCGGAATTCCCCTTATCAGAAAGAACCTATATTTAAAAATTGAAATGCATCAGATGATTCTGCATACAAATCTATTTATCTAATTTGAGGGAGAGATAATTGCTCGTCTTCCCTTTATAATAAGCAAAAGAACCCCATAACTAATCAGAGATACGTCTTATCATAATGAACCCATGTCCAAAATTCGAAGCAAATCGGATAATTATCCGTAAAAAGCCATTAATTTAATTTAAGGAATGTTATCCCCCGTTCCCCTTCTATACTTAACCATTAAACTCCTAAAACTCTTTAGGCATTTTATACTATATATAAGCCTTATCGAAAAGAACCTATATGCAAATTTGACACAAGTTGGATAATTCTGCATAAAAACCCATTCATCTAATTGAGGACGGATGGGGGGGGGGCAGGGCCGTAGCCAGAGGTGGGCCAGGTCGGGCAAAGCCCGACCTGGAAAAAGTTTTGCCCGACCTAGCCCAAAACTCCACATAAAATTTCTAAGAAAACAAAGGGAAAAAACATTAAATTTATATATTTTCCAGTTTTTAGTCAAAATGAAATTCGACATTTCGGTCACTCAGAATCCGATAATTTTATCACTCAGTATTTCCTTTTAACAAGTAAGAAAAATCATGCGTTAAGCATAGATTATGAAGCACTTTCCAACACTTAATGAAATCTTTAATAAAACTTTGTTATTTAAGGAAATAATAGTGTATAGCCAAATATACCCAAATATGTATTCCAGTACATTAGAACAGCCCTGTATTTCATATGTTAGTATATACATTAGCTTAGCAAGAAAATACCCAGTAGCTTGAAATTTCCTTTTCAGCAATTCATACTATTAGATGGAAACATACTTGACTACTTTTGTTCAGCCCTGTAGTTTACATTGTGCCTTTATTACACGTCAGCATTAGGCTAAAATTTATTGTAAACTGAAACACTTTTAAAACAACTGAAATCACATTCTCATAAATCATCATTCATAGGCGTCCATGTACTGAATTCTTTGCGTGGCCCTGTATATCCCTTTACCTATATTCTGCAAACATTTCTCAGTAAATTGAATGCAGCTCAGCGTAAAAATGCATAGCTTATTTAAAAACCACGTTTAAATAATTTACGCTCATATCCTGAATAAAATTTCATATAATTATTCAGGTGAGCTCTTTTGGGTAGCCCTGTATATCAACTATAACATTTATACACACCATATAATGTGCATATATTTAGCGAAATATAAACGCGAATATCATAATTAAAATGAATTTCATCCCTCCATCAGCCATATACGGTAGACATATACCATAGACATATACGGTACTTCGGAAAGAATATACTATTTGAAATCTTTTGTATGGCCCTGTAAATGCTATGTACTTCATATTATGAAAGACAGTAGCGTATAATTTATACTAAGCTTCAGTGACATATATCAATTTTATTATACATGAAAAAGCTTAATATATTTAAAATATGTCACACATAATTTCCCCTTTTACCATTATCTAATGGAATTCTTTTGTGTGACCCTGTAAATGAATAATAGCTACATTTTCACCTTATATTTTATAGGATGCATATTTTAATATGTTTGGCAGGGTATAACATCTTTAAAATTCCTTTGAAATGATTTTTCCCCATAGGCTGTAATGTAATAGGAAACTTTTGATTCGCCCTGTAGATAAACTAATCATGGTAGAAACTTCATTTTCGATAGGACTTGTGCTAGGGTAAACGTCAATAACGTCCTAAAATTTCATGGCAATCCGAGTATATTAACGATTTTTCCCCATGGGCCGTAATGTAATGGAAAACTTTTGATTCGCCCTGTAGATAAACTAATCATAATAGAAACTTCATTTTCAATAGGGTTCGTGCTAGGGTAAACGTCAATAACGTCCTAAAATTTCATGGCAATCTGAGTATATTAACGATTTTTCCCCATAGGCCGTAATGTAATGGGAAACTTTTGATTCGCACTGTAGATAAACTAATCATGGTAGATACTTCATTTTCAATAGGGTTCGTGCTAGGGTAAACCTCAATAACGTATAAAAATTTCATAGAAATCCGAGTATATTTACGGGAGTTAGAGCGCGGACAGACGGCCAGACGGCCAGACGGCCATCCGGCCAGACGGCCAGACGGACAGACGGACAGACGGACAGACAAACCGAATGCATAAGCACTTTTTAACTTTGTTGGAAAGTGCTAAAAAGAAGAAAGAAAGTCAGACCTCTGTCAAAAATTGAGGCGTTCTAGATTCTCCGCTTTTTCGCTTTGTAGGAATTATTCCAGACCGCTCCAAATTGAACAAATCTGGATTAGCTTATTAGCTAAAGATTCGTCTCTTTGTACAACTGTCACCATACGAAATTTATCATTAGAAAGCTGGCTGAAACCAGGGGATTCTGAAATTAAGGTGAACTAGTTTACAACATTGTTTCCTTACAGTTAGTCGTCTGTTTCGTGTAAACTTGATCTGATTACAATAAATAGCAAATGTCACGCATTAGGACTTTTCTCTCTCTTTTGTTATGCTTACTTGTTTGCTTTGGAAGAGGGTCCTTTTAAAAACCCAATATGCTTTTTGATGTCTTTTTTTTCTTCTCACCATTCATGAACACATAAAAGAATAATAAAAATATGTGAAGCCAATGAACAAACACAAAAATTATAGGTGTTATTCACCATAAAGAAATGTAATTACTATAAAAAATTATCATTTATCAATACAACTCCCATCAAATTTCGTATTTATATACTTCGTATTTAAATAATATAAATTTAAATTTCAAATAAGAAATTTACAGAATTATTTTTTTAATATATATGTATGTCTTACTTTTTTCATTCTTTTGTGAGATTTTACAAGTAGCAATTAGCGAAGGAAATTATTACCATGTTGCATGTATTTCGCTTTAAATGAATTTTATATGGCGTAATATAAATGATTTTTATCTTAAAGTAAAAACATCTTCAAGGAATGACATAATATCAATCAATAGTAAAGTAAAGAAGAAAAGGAAAAATGTAACTATATAATTTAATTAACATTAATTTTGATTTTATGATAAAATGTTTTCTCTTTCATAAAATGTTACCATTTTTCTTTAAAAGGGATTCAAGCGCAAATATCCATACAATATGATACAAGTAGGTTAAAAAAACTCATACATTTTCCTGCATAAAATAAATAAATAAATAAATAAAAATCAACTAATTAACAGCATAACAAATTAAATCCCTCATGAACATTGATTCCAGGTAGTTGGGAGTATATTGAAATAAAAGAACCTTTAGAAATCGCTATAGAATTTTTTACAAGGGATACTCCCTAGAGGTCTGCACGGGCCCGGGCCTGGCCCGTGGCCCGTACCCGGCCCGGCCCGCGGGCCGGCGGAATCGTTTTGAATTTTCTCACGGGACGGGCCGGGCCGGCAGATTTATAATAGTTTTTTCAACGGGCCGGGCCGGCAAAAAAATTGAACGGGCCAGACGGGCCGGGCCGGGCCGGGCTGATAAAAAAAAATTTTCGGGCCTGCCGGCCCGTTCTGAAGATTTAAGCAGAAACGATAAAATATGAGCTATTTTAAACGAAAATAGTTTTAACGAGAATAAGTATAAATGTGGCCAGCCACTAGTTTGACAGCATCAATATAAAAATTGCACAGTGTATCGGCATCGGAGAATTACATTATGTGTAACCCGTTTTAATATTTTTTTTAGCTAATTCATGCCGATCCGAGTTCACGCTTGCACTATTTTTCTACATATAGACTGGCCGGACCGGTACTAGACTTAATTATTGGCAGAAAACATTATTTGTAAAATTATTAACAGCGATAAAGAACTTATGTTAGCTTAGTCTTCGGATATATACTTCTTGATGATTTTTAAATTAATTTCTCAATAATGCGAAAGTTTGACACATTTTCTGATTAATTTTAAATTATAAAAGTATAAAAGTGACAAGCCTAACTATTGAAGGGATTTGGAATCGAATAGCGTTTTTCATTTTTGGTAAATAAAATACTTGTATAACCTTGTTGAGTTATAATAGTTTCTCAAATGATTGTAGGTTTTTCTCCCTTCCCTTGCTATTGCTTCCGGAAATTCTATTCAAAACGCTAATTATCACAGTATTTTATTTGTTTGCAGTATTTTTAAATTGCTTGTATCAAAAAATGGATAACGCCATTCGATTATATAGTTTCTGAATAAAGATATCTGCTAATCTAATGCGTTTCTGAGAAAAAAAAATGAATTTAGAAATGTATCAGAAAGGAGCTTCTTTGAATTTAAGAATGAATTTAGATTTGAAATCTATAATAAAATGATATAGAAATATATTTATAAATCTTCTTTTATTAAACAGCTTCAAAATTAACCATGTATTTAGCTTTCTTTCTTTTTTCTTTTATTCTAAGCCATATTAATTTTTTAATGAATCTTTATTCGAATGCTGAAAGCCTAAGAATCTAAGTAATCATTAATGTTGTTAATGTGTATTTGCTGTAAAATATACTGTAAAATCATTCCATAGATATGTATGCCGTATTCTTTAAAAGAATCTTAGTTATATGATAAAAATCTGAATTTTTTAGAAATCGTAGAAATTGTAACGGGCCAAAACGGGCCGGGCCTGTTTTCGCTGATTTTTGTACGGGCCGGGCCGGGCCTAAAATATAAAAATGTAAACGGGCCGGGCCCGGGCCGAACTTTTGAGTTTTACAACGGGCCGGGCCGGGCCGAAATAACTTTCCTACGAGCCGGGCCGGGCCGGGCCTGGAAATTCCGGCCCGTGCAGACCTCTAATACTCCCCTTCCCCATGTGAAAATATAAAGTACATAATAATAGATCTGTCCCTTCATTTCTTCGATTCTCTCCCATTTCACTAAAATTTTAAAAAGTTGGTGCTTCTGAGATAAAACAATTATTATTTCAAACTTAAATAATACAATATGTTAGGTTACTCAAACAATTTTACAAATCGAAATTTATTACTTACTAACACATTCATAAAGCATTTTTATTCTTAAATTGAAAAATGTTACAGGTGTTTTTGTGAGACGAAGAATGGTATTTCTGCACTTTTTCTTAAAAGTAAAAACAATTTTCAGAGTAGTCGTCTAAGTTGCCACTGTAAGCCAACTTTTGCAAGGAGACAGTTTGATAAAAACCATCATAAGATAAATATCAATTGAAACTCAAAGTGTAATGTATTTATTGAAAACTGAAAAATAATAATTCCAAATCACTTAAGTAATTGGCTATTATTTATTGTTAAATACGATGGCGCAAATTTGTAAAAGAAATTCGTATATTCGGCCCTGAAAAATAAGAGACGTTGGATTGAAATATTGGGTCGTTCGGAAAGTCGTGTTCATTTGGGAAAATGAATTAGTACCGAAAAAGTCTATCATTTAATTATTAGATATTGTTTCCGATATCTAATAATTGTTTCCGATATCTAAATGTAAGTAATGGGCAAATTTTTCCGGTACGAACCGATTTTCCCAAACAGACACCACTTTCCGGAAGACCCAATATATGATTAGAGAGAGAGAGATAAAGATGCATATACTTTTGTTCCATGCTATAATTTAGAACAGAAATAAACACTGTTTTTACAGTGCGTTTTGTGCTTAAAAGTATTCTCAAATATAAAATGTTGTTTAATATATATAGATATATGTATACAATGTATACATATATGTGTACGTGCGTATAAGTGTGCGTGCGTATAGAAAACTGCTTTTCTCTCCCCTACATATTTGATTTGCCCTAACCCTGCATTATTAATTATTAAAAATAAATACATAATACATTAAATCATTTATTTATGGAATTAATTTCATTTTTTTATTAAATGTCACACTTTGAAATATAAGGGATTTTTGAATAAATACCTTCTAGGATGATAGTAAACTAAAATTAAGTTAAAAATGCCCAATTTGATAACCTTTTAAAAATTATCCTGTGTTTTTATAGAATTTTTAAAAGTGTTGTTTGATTTCAATGCTACAACAAAAGTTTACTCTACAGCAAAATTGTTAACTTCTGTTACAGAACTGCAATTTATCCTCTTACAAACAGGTACAAGAGGAAAGTTTTAATTCGTGTTATTGTATTAAGAATTTGTGGTATAATTTATCGTAGTGTTAACAATATTTTAATAAATTTTGTGTCAATTTAATATTTTTTCATAAAAATCCATTTAAAAAGTTTATGAAAATACAGTGTTTTTAAGCTTTTTTTTTAATGTTTACTATAATTTACGTTTTTCAAAATTTTACAGAATAACAGATAATAAAACAGGCATTAGAGTTTAAAAGATTTAATCTATTGTAAAAATTAGAACTCTGAATTTGACGCCCCTTGCAAGGTCTTTTTTTTTTCCTTCATTTTATCGCATTTGTAATTAAGATTATATACAATTTTAAACTAGCTTCCTAGAGATTTGACCGCTAACATAGGCGTAGCCAGCCTTTTGAACGGGGGGGGGGGGAGGATGCCCAAATTTTTTAACCTGAACATGTTGGGTACAAACAATATCTTATGTAGTAAAACCTAATAAAACGGAACCCCATAAAACCTATCAAATTTTCGTTTTAGACAATTTTTTTACGGAAGGTATAATTGTGTAGAACTTCTTTTAAAAAGGACCAAATGCAATTTTTCATTGCGTGAAAAAGGATAAGAAGTTGCTTAAAACTAAATCTAACTGACAGGGGCGTGCGAAGAGAAAACTGCTCCCGGGGCAAAGTTACAATTTGGCGCCCCCTCCACCCAACTTTTTCTTGAAACAGCCAAAAATGACGTTGGTAGTATAAATTTGGCGCCCCCTAAAATTTCACGCCGGGGCAGTTGCCCCCTACGCTCCCCCTTTCGCACGTCGCTGCTAATGGATAAGAAAAAAATATACAAACATAAATAAAACATGATAGATATAAAATAAAGATATCCGTAAACATAAATCTGTAATTATCACAAGATTTCATTTCAAACAGCAATAAAATACTAAAATAAATAAGCACGACTTTAGTTCCCCCCGTCATTTTGATCAAAGTAGCATTAAAATAACTTGTAGTACGCAGATTAAAGTGAAAAATAGTTCTTATATTTTCTATTCATGAATAAATAAAATTTTCCCATTAAAAAAAATGAGCCGTACGAATGTCAAAATATGATCCCAAAAAACGAAATTTAGCAAACCAACGAACCAACCTCCATATTAATTTGAATTTTGCGTAGCATCATTTCTTATTTTCAGAGGAAGCACAGATTTATACTAGAGATGAGTTCGGGCTCGATTTTTGAAACCCGCTCCCGAAAGATTTTTAGTACATTGGAGCCCGATACAAAAAGTATACAAAAATAAATAAATAAAAGATTTAATGATATTTTAAAATTGTTTCAAATGTGATATCCCATTTTTAAAAATTTCTTATAAAATTTACTGTTAAATAAAAATTTAAATTCAAGCTTATGAAAAGAGCAATTTGGTATCAAATAAAATATCCTTCATACCTAAAATGATTCCTAAATTTTTTGTCCTTTAAGAAGAAAATTTGATGGACATATTAAAGAAGTGTAATGAATAAATGGATAGTGTTTATAGAAATTACTATTTGTATGCTGAAGAATCAAAAAACGTTTTCAATTTCCTATAAAAAGTATACATCTTCAGGGGTGTAGTCGTAAAAAAACCACAGGTTACACGATCGACGCAGAGGGTATGTGCTAAGGCACAGAGTATATTCTAGAGAGTACATCCTATGGGTTTCATGAGAAACAAAGGGTTATACGATGTTCCTTAAAAAAATCCAGAAGGTATACGGCGTATACCCCAGTATACCCTTCACTACATCCCTGTACATTTATCTATAATCAATTCATTTCTCTTAACAATTCCAAATGACTGACGGGAATCTTAAAATCAACGCAAATTAAAGTATTGATAGAGTTATCTTAAAGTTCCGTTGTTTTTATGGGAAAAGAAGAAACATTAATTGAATGTTTTCTATCGGAATAACATGTAAAATATGTTTACTTACGAAGGGAAATCCTCAGTATAAGCAAACTTCATGATGACAAACAGAAAAAAAAATCACAATGCTGTTATCATATGAAGAACGATTATGATTCGTGCACAATCAAATAATTTGCAAACCTCAAGCATCTAGTCTGCATCAAAAACGAAAAAGTCATTCTCTAACAAAATAAATAAATAAACGATCGAATTAAAAAATATCCTCTGCCTCAAACGAAAATCCAACCAGAAGCTAATTTATTATTTATGATTATTTTGACAGGCGCCTTATCAATTAATCGTCGACGGAAATGCAGTAGACATAAATCTCCATACATCACGAATTTTCTTTTGAAGCAACAATCAACTATTGAAACATAAAAAAAAAATTATTTTTATTTTTCTTTCGTTTTGATCAAAATAACACTGAAATGACTTGAAAAAGAATAAATAATTTTAAAAGGAAAATAGTAGTTCTTTCAATTTCTTCTACACATAAATGTTTTTTAATTCTCAGAAAGAATGAGCCCGAGCCCCGCCCCCCCCCCCGGGCCCGAACACTAAAATGAAAATAGAGCCCGTCTGGGCTCGGGCTTTCGTGCTGGGGCTGTGCCTGTCTCATCTCTAATTTGTACAACCTTCCACCCCCTCCGTTCTTCAGGCTAATCACATGGTGGAATTATCGTTTCACATATGTATTTCCTTTCAATTTTTTTTTTTTTTTTTTTTTTTTTGGCTCCTATTTAGATTTTAGATAACAAAAGCAAAGATATAAATAGTAGTTTCTATCTTTGTCGAGAATTTACTCTAATTTTTTATGGAAATATGCATGCAATAGAAAGGTGTTAAAAAAATTCCATTAAGATACGACATCAAATTGGGATTATAAAACCAACTTTTTTGATTTACTGTGATTAATACAGATTCTAGTAAATATTCTAGTTTTAAAAAAGATGAATAGAATAAAATAATTTTCTTAAAAAGAAAAAAAGAAAGAATCAAGGTCTCTTTTTTATCACATTTCAAAACATAGACTGTTAGTTTTGATTAACTAATTGAACTAACTTTGCTTACATTTTTCTTCTTTTTTCTTTTATAAAATTTGATTTAAAAAAAATCTTGGATCTACGCGAGCGGGGGGGGGGGGGGTGCCCGGGCACCCAGTTCACCCCCCACCCCCCCCTGGCTACGCGCATGGCTAACAAATTGCCTGTTTAAGGATCACCAAAGCAGCCGAATTGTTTAACACTCTTTAGTACTATACTATTCAGTGACTTTCTTTTATTCACTGGAACACATATTGTCTGCGGTCTGAAATTGTACTTTATCCTTTGAAATATTTTTAAAGAGCTTAAGGGATTATTTTTCTAAATAAATAAATACTGTGAAATGTTTTCTAAAGGTTGGTTTTTGACAATTTTGCAAAGGGACGAATGGCAAATTGGATCTAGAGATCCAATTTGCCATCCCTGTGATTGTGCAGCCCTTTGTTTGTACCGAGCCGAACCGCTCCGGAAATTTTTTAATTACCTGACAGCGAGTTTAAGAAGTAAATAGAAACTCATGAAACCTCGCTTAAACACTTTGCATAGTTAAACCCCCAGCTGCAGAATTTTTTCTGTAGTCTGCAACACAAGTAAAAACTTAAAAAACAGTCTGCAGACCAATCCCTCCCATTACATTATATGCACTCAAACCTCCCAAATATTTGTGATACACATAAACGAAAAATATACTTTTAAAAAGAAGTTGCCTTTGTTCTCAGAATTTTTAACACTTCATACATTGTCCGAAGGAGGGTGCTCCCCTACAACTACAAGTGCACCCCTTTGACAAAAATTGCGGGGTTTTCACGATCTTTTGACGCAATGTCATTTTTCGCGATCTTTTGACGAAATTTGTATTTTTTTCGCGTTTTTTTTACAAGATTTGACTATTTTTACGATCTTTTGACGAAAACTGCTATTTTTCGCGATCTTTTGAAAAAATTTGTCGTTTTTTCGCGATCTTTTGGCGAAAACTGCTGTTTTGTCGCGATCTCTTGAAGAAATTTGCCGTCTTTTTTCGCGACCCTTTGAAGAAATTTGCAGCTTTTTCGTGATTTTTTAACGAAAACTGCCCTTTTACGCGATCTTTTGAAGAAATCTTCCGTTTTTTCGTTATTTTTTGATGAAATTTGACGTGTTTTCGCGATTTTTTGAAGAAATTTGCCATTGTTTTGTGATCTTTTTACAAAAACTGCAGTTTTTTCGCAATCTTTTCACGAAAACTTCCGTTTTTTCGCTATCTTTTGAAGAAATTTGCCGTTTTTTGTGATTTTTTGACGAAAACAGCCGTTTTTTTGTGATCGTTTGAAGAAATTTTCAGTTTTTTTTGCGATTTTTTGACAAATTTTGCCGTTTTTTGCTTTTTTTTGAAGAAATTTGCCGTTTTTTCGTGATTGTTTTTTTGACGAAAACTGACACTTTTCGTGATCTTTTGAAGAGATTTGCCTTTTTATGCAATGTTTTGAAGAAACTTGCCGTTTTTTCGTGATCTTTGCACGAGATTCGCATGTTTTTTGCGATCTATGATGAAATTGATTTCTTTTCGAAGACTATTTGTTGAAATTCGCGATACATTTTATATCCTAATTTTTGGATTTAGGACCGAAATTTTTTAATTTTTGCTACATTTTTAAACAGTTAAAAAATAGTCTGCAGACATTCCCAAGAGTCTGTGACGTGCGTTGCATTGCAGCGTTGCGCTGATTCTGCTTCCGAGGTTAAACCATTTTGATTTTTAGCAGCTATTTAGTCTTTGGTCACAGAATGAGAAAGGGCGGTTAACTTTTTCATTGTTATGCATTTGGAGAATGTTAGTGCATGCGAAACATTGTACAACTTTTGTGAAAAAAATTGTGAACAAAATTGTGCATTTAGCAAATTGTACTTAAAAGTATTATTAATATAAACGAACATAGTACATGTATACATTTAAATTATTTAATTTAAAAAAATAGCAATTTATTTGCGCTAAACTAAAAATATATATTTAACATTTTTTTCCCCGTGCTTCTGAAGAAACTTTAAAAATTTCACTCTGGCTTTAGAAATTCCTCATATTTTAAGTGAAAAAAATCCATAAAATCACAGTACATGTGTTTGAAGAACTAAGCATAAAAAATTAACAAAAAGTGGAAAAATAGTCTGCCACCCCTGGAAAAACTTTTGCCCTACCTGGCAATATGGTCTAGCTACGGGGCTGGGGGGGGGGGTAATCGTCCCTTCCCAAAACTAATCAGGCAAGCGTCTTTTCATCTTTTCAGTAAGAACGTATATCCAAAAATTTAACCAAAACAGTTAATTCAGCATGAAAAACCCATTTACCTAAATTATGCCCCCCCCCCGATCCCCCTTTCATACTTAACCAATGAATCCCCAAAATCAATAATAATTTCCCAAAATCAATCCTGTCACTTTTTTTCCTTGTAACTTTTTTTCCTTGTCACTTTTTCCGCTTTTGTAGTTTAGGTCCCTTTTTTCCGATAACTTTTTTCCGGTCACTTTTATTCCGTTTGCCGTTTTTTTCCGAATACAACTTTTTCCGGTGTGTTTTTTTTCCGTGATTCGGAATTGACAAGAGAATTTATTAAGAAACTATAAAATCGAACAATGTTTTCCATTTTTCAATAAATGTTGGCAGCCCTTTTGAAGATGCTGAAAAAAATTAATGTTTCCGACAGAAGTTTTGCACGTAACAGCGTGATAAAGATAGAACTCACGGTTATAGTTAAAAATGCTATTAACTTGGCGAAAAAACAGAAGAATCTGTATGTATACACAATATATTCATTTCTTCTTATTATTATTATTTTTAATAGATCAGCCATAAGAAATTTCGTTACATTTTTATTTTTATTTTTATTTTTTTTTTAATGGTTTATGTTCATATTGTCAATATTGAGTTTTCTTGTGCCAAATCTCAAAATTTTGACTCTTTTCCTGATACTTCCTTAACACTTCTACATTCTAAATATTAAGATAAGATTTTTTTTGTCACTTTTTCCATCTCATTAAAATATCTGTACCCCTTATTTCTTTCCTTCTTCCTTTTTTGCTCCAAAGAATATCTTTGGCCAAAGATTACATTAGGATATGAAAGTCGCGATCTGTATACTCATGCTATTCATCAATCGAGTAGAAATAACCGATACACGTGTTTGGCATTTACTTACTTGAAACTTAGAATCGGTTCTCTGTAACTGAATTATATTCCTTAATAACTAATTTATCACAACTTTAGATTTATGTAAGAACTGGCATTTATTATTACCATTTTTACCTATTGACGTTTTCTCCGTTGACCTTTTTTCCTAAATTCAATAAGAATATATCACTCAAAAGGCCTGATTACACAGTCAGAGTTAGCTGTAGCCTTGTGACTACAGCAGTGTAATATCTAAATAACAGAAGTTTTTACCGTCCCCCTCTATACATAGCCATTAAACCCATAAAACACTTCAGGAATTCACTTTATGAGAAAGATCCTATATCCAAAATTTGAAATACATCGGATAAGTGTGCATAATTTTTTAAAATCTAATTTAAGGTGGGTATAGTAATCACCCGCCCTCCTTTTTAATTACCAATAGAACCCCATAACTAATCAGAAATACGTCTTATCATAATGAACCCATGTCCAAAATTCGAAGCAAATCGGATAATTCTGCATAAAAAGCCATTTATTTAATTTAAGAGGGGTTTCCTCCATCTCCCCTTTATACTTAGCTATTAAATCCTTAAAACTATTCCAGAATTCATCTTACTAGAAAGAACCTACATTTAAAATTGAAATACATGGGATAATTCTGCATAAAAACATATTTATCTAGTTTGAGGAGGAGAATTGCTCGTTCCCCCCTTTATAATAAGCAGAAGAACCCATAACTAATCTAAGATACGTCTTATCATAATGAACTTATGTCCAAAATTTTAAGCAAATCGGATAATTATGCGTAAAAAGCCATTAATTTAATTTAAGAAAGGTTATCCCCCGTTCCCCCTCTATATTTAACCCTTAAACTTCTAGAATCTCTTCAGGCATTTTATACTATACATAAGCCTTATCGAAAAGATCCTATATGCAAATTTGACACACGTTGGATAATTCTGCGTAAAAACCCATTCATCTAATTGAGGACGGATGGGGGGGGGGGTAATCGTCCCTCCCCAAAACTAATCAGGCAAGCGTCTTTTCAGGATGAACGTATATCCAAAAATTGAACCAAAACAGTTAATTCAGCATGAAAAACCCATTTACCTAAACTATGAGCCCCCCCCCCCCGATCCCCCTTTTATACTTAACCAATGAATCCCCAAAATCAATAATAAATCCCCAAAATGAATTCCTTGTCACTTTTTTTCCGGTAACTTTTTTTCCTTGTCACTTTTTTCCGCGTCACTTTTTTTCGCTTTTGTAGTTTATGTCACTTTTTTCGGATAACTTTTTTCCGGTCACTTTTTTCCGTTTACTCAAGTATATACTTGCATAATAGCAAGTATTTTCGGGAAATGCATGTTATTATCTGATTTTTGAATGCTTAAATAAAAAGGTAATTAAAATAAATAAATAAATAAGCAAAAAAATAAATGAAAAATTCTGCAGAAAATTTTCCATGAATTATATAGATTAAAGAAGTTAATATAAAAAGTAAAGAAGAAAAATAAACTTTAACACAAATAACATTAGATTTGAATATTACTTAAAAATAAATATTTAAAAGGAAAAAAAATAATAAATCTATTTTAACGCTAAATATATTGTTTTATGTAGTAATATGTGAATAAATTTAAATGTGAATAAAATATCCATTCAGAAATTATTTTTTTTAAAGTATAAAGTTCTGTTTAATTCAGTCAATCCTAATTTGTTAAATCTAAAATATAACTAAGGTTGATATTTTCAATGTAACTTCACTCAAATTTTAACATCTGTTGGCTCATAGTTAAAAGATGCAGTTCCATGTGTAAAGGTCATTAACGAATACTTTCAATAGGTAACGCCAATACATCAGTCCTGAGGCAATGCAGCCATTGAAATAAAAAAGGATATGTCACATTTGAAGATTGAGTGGTTTATGTTAAATGAATCGGCATGGGGAGAAACACCTGACTTGCTACTAGTAGCTTTTTTCTTAGTGTTCTCAACTGGTCCTCTCAACAGGCACAAAACAATTTTGCACAAACCACATTTACAAATTCATTTTGTAACAGAAAGATATAAAATTGGAATGCCTGGCTTGACTATGGAAGCAATTTCGAATTAAACTTAGTTTTCCTTTTTATGATAATTAATTACCTATCCAGTTCTAAGCTATCACATGATCACCCTTTTTCTGCTTTTGTCGGGAAATGTGCTTAAAAATGTCAATTTTGAGGGCTTGTTATGAAAGATTTATTGTGTTAAAAAAAAAACAAAAAAAAACAAAAAATTGAGTGCAATTAGACAGTTTCGGAATACCAACACCTGCTATTTTTATGCATTTCCGAACAAAAATAAATTAAAGCATATGTCACAAAGTTGTCCTTTTAGATTTAAGAACACCCTTAATAGAAACATTTTTTTTAGTAAATCGCTCGTATAAAAATGAAAATAAAAAATTAATACACTAAAATCAATTTTATTTGAGGCTAAATTGCTATGCTAAAATTGAATCTATCATAATGCATAACAATATAAATTATTATGCATAGTTATAAAAATTTAGAAAATAAAAAATACGTAAATTAATAAAAATAATATAAATATAATATAATTACTGCATCATAAAATACAATACATGATATAATATTATATTATATATACATAATTTATTCTACATTCATTGCAGATGTTGAATTGCATTATTTTATAATGATTATTATAAAATAATGCAATATTAGTTTATATTAATTTTATGTATGCAATATTAGTTTTTATTAGTTTTATTAGGTTATATTAGTTTTTTTTTCTTTTTTTTTAGCACAACTTATAAAAGATCTATGATTTTTTACAAGTTTATCAACTTCTAAAAACATTTATAGATAATTAATTTCATTTTTTTGGGGGGGTGGGGGGGAGGAGGTTCTCCTTTTTATTACCGATGTGGTTGTATCTTTGAAAAGTTGTACTTAAGGGAGTATTCGAAAAAACGCTTTTTTACCTTCAGCAGCCCAAAATTTTCCGATACAATTTCAGACATATTTTTAAAAGTAGAAACATGAAATTTGCTGAGGGGATTTTTGAAGGGACGTACAAGGTGCCATGTAATGTCTTTTTACGCTCAATTCATTAGAATTTGATTTATAAGCAATTAACTTCTCAGGAAGACCCTTTTTTCGTTCCCAGATCTCCCATGTCGGAAAAATCGGTTCAAATTGCCGTTTTTGATTGCTTTTTTTGCAACATTTTGTGCACTTATCAAAGAATTGACCTTCACGGCACCTTGTGCACTTTTTAAATAAGAAAATCTGCGAGTTTGATGTGTTTGAGAGCAAAAGTGAATTCAAAATTAAATCGGAAAACAAGCAGTTTGAGTCGAAATACACCCTTAATAACTTTGGTCTTCCTTCCAAAGAAAAAAAAAAAAAAAAAACTGGTTCCATATTTCTGTCAGGGAAAGTTCGAACGTTTTTAACATAGATAATTCAAGCAATACATGTTGTTAATCTTTTTCAAGCGGTCAACAAAGATTTTCTTCTCCCCCCCTCACTTTAAACAGAAGGTAGTTTCAAAGAAGAAACGATTCAAAATTGTCTATTATTAACATAATACACAGACCGGATATTTACTATTACAAGTTACTGTTTACCTTTTTTTTTATCTTTACAATTTTTTTTTTTTTTTTTTTTTTTTTTTTTTTTTAAGGAAAGTAAAAATTAGAACCAAAAAATGCAAGAAATTTGTTTTATTTAGTTTTAATGGTAATAATAAACTGTGATACTTTTTATAATAATTGTCAAAATGCAGATTTTCTTTAAATATATAAATTGAATTTTTTATTTTATTTGAGTAAAATAGACATTATCTAGTTTTCATTTTTCTTTTCATTTTATTTAATTTACTTCCTTTCTTTTAGTAAAAATTAATTGACCAAATGATGCGAAATTTAATCTCTTATTCATTTTTAAATTCCATTTCATTATAACCAGATATATGAAAATTATTAAAATAATTTTAGCAATTCATGGGAAAACAGTATCAATTTTATAATCATAATTAGAAGTCTTTTAGAAATGTTTTTGAAATTTACAGATTCATTTAATAAATAAATAAATAAATAAATAAATAAATAAAAGATTATATATTTTTTTTGTGTGTAAAAATGTAGCGAAAATGAAAAAAGCTTAGCTATGTAAAGCGGAAATGTTTTTCAACGATGTACAGTAAGCATGTATGATGCATCATACTAGTAACTGAAATTAAAATTACTAAAGTAACAAAATTGAGAACCATGGTCATTTTTCCGTACAATCAGCCACATAGATAAATTGGGGACCAAAGGATTTTTCAGAATTTCCAGATGGAGAATAGGAGAGTTCCATATTGCCTATAACTTAGAGATTTTTTTCTAATATATATATAAATATTGTAATATAACACTTAATGTTATATAACATAATATTAATAATACTTAATAGTGAAAAAGATACAAATACCAAATTCTGTATTTTATAATTATATTTACATGTAAGATTTTAAGTAATTTTATGAAATCAAATAATAAAAAAGAAATTTCTTCAAACAAGTCTTCTTGCTCCGTTCTTCTGTATCTAACAACTATCAATAAACCTTTTTGATTCATAAATCTGTCTATTTTATCGATAAACTGAATTATTTTACGTAATGTTTAAAAACATACAAATTTTAAATTATCTGTTATCATATCATTCTTAGCACACAAGATTTTGAATAATTTTAGGAATAACAAATCTATGCGTTAAATAGGTGTTCTTACAGTAATTCTTTCTGTTAATTATTCTCACATAATTTTTGAAAACAAAATATATATCTGTTGTTAGGAGAGATCTTACACTTAACCTTCCACTTTGATATTAACTTAAAAATATTAGAACTGTTAATAGTTTAGTTAATAATTGGAATTGTACGATAAATGAACAAAAACAAACTGTAAAATCGTACATAAGATTTATCAGATTCAGAACGAGTTGATCAGTACTTAGGTTATTCCACAAAATTTATTTGTAACATTTTGTTACATAAAATTTTAGATGTTATTCACTTTTCCTAAGTTTATTATTATTATTATTATTATTTAATTTTATTTCTTAAATGTTTTTAGAGATATTTGCAGTTTACGTAACAACAAATAAAAATTACTGACAGCAACATGATTATTTATCAAAATGGTAAAATGAATCTAACATATTGCGACATAAACCACATACCTTAATTACGTTTTGTTAAAAGTAAATTCTAAAAATAAAAATGTTTTATGGAAAAAACAAAGTATAAACTTCTACGATGTAAATTTTTGATTTATGTAAACTATCTTTAAGAGGTTGTAAAAAGCGCGCGACGACGAAATTCAAATGCGATGTATCAAACGCGAACAATATATTTACCACTAAAATTGTTGTATATAGTGCTTTTTCCACGCCTAAACATAAAAGAATTCTTAAATATGACAATCCGTGAACGGCGCTGTTTTAAATAATGTATATTAAAATTTTATTTTACACCAATAATGAAAACAACAAACTATCTAAGAGTGATTTGGCTTTTGACAGAATTTTCTAAAGATGAAATTCTCTGACAATACATATAATGCCTTTCCGTCCCAAAAAATAATTTTTAAACATGTAAAGGAAAAGATACACAAAATCAGTTTACCACTTTAAATTTACACAAAACCTGTTTCTACATAATATTATTTTTATAAAATAGATAAAGTACACAAACTTCCAAAATTATAATATCTTATTTAAAATATTTGGAGAATGCTTTTCTTTGAAATAAATTACAACCGAAAAAAGTATTATTCTCAAGCGAAATTTTTAACAAGCAATTTTTTAAAAAGATGGAATGGACTTCAGTTAACCATGTAATATATTATAACATAGAAAACATACGTATTATAATCTATGCCGAATTGAGAATTTTCACGAAACAGTACATCACAGTGCATTCAAAGTTTTGACGTATTCTTGTAAAATTTATGTATAATATGATGACTATCTTTAGTGTGAAAAGTAATACTTCCAACATTTAAAAAATAATTCAAATTTAATGCCGATTCAAAACATTTTTAGGAATTCGTAAATCCTAGTGCATTCAAGCTTTGTATATAACCCTGTAAAAATCTATGTATGATACAATGACAGAGTTCTTAAATTAAAAAGGGTAACTTTATAACGTAAGTTTTATTTCATTTTTGTTCGGATATCCACGAAAGTAGCAGGTATTGTTGTTTAGAAAATACCTACTTGCATTCACTTTCCCGTTCTTTTATTATTATTATTATTATTATTATTATTATTATTATTTATTTATTTATTTATTTATTTATTTATTTTTATTTATTTATTTTTTTTTTATTTATTTTTTTTTTTGTCAAACATAATAGAGCTTTCAGAAAACAGTGCCAATGTTGGTTTTTTGAACCGACATCCTGCGCGAAGAGAGAAAAACAGGTCAGCAAGAAGGAGAAAAACATCTTTGTCATGTGATCGCAAACGCTGATAACTCAGTAGGAAATTTATTCATCAAAAAATAGAAAACACAGTTCGACTCCGAATTGCTTCCATAGTCTGGCTTTCTAATTTTATATCTTTCCATTAAAAAATAAATTTGTAAATGTGTCAAAACTTTTCACACTTGTTGAACAAAGCAGCAGAGTACATCCTTTAATGTGTAAAGTAATTTTGCGCATCTTAATAAGATGTTAAATATGATGATGATGCAAAATATTTTACTGAAAAAAGGAATGCTAATATATTCAAACTTTTGTTGTATAGCTGCAAAATTTGTCTGAATAACAATTTTAACATATGAAGTAATATTCCTTATTCGAAAACCATATCTAAATTTCTTGGCATCGTTTTGGAATGTTTTAAGGAAACAATAAATGATATCATGTTCGAACTTTAGACGTATAGTGTCCCTGTAAAAAAAAAAATAAATAAATAAAAAATAAATAAATAAATATATATATATATATATATATATATATATAGATAGATAGATAGATAGATAGATAGATATATATATATATATATATATATATATATATATATCGACCTATTTTTAGGAGCGCCTTCAAAAGCAAATAATAGATGATAAGATAACAAGATAAGATAGCAGCCCTTAATAGATGATAATTCGTAATAATTTATGATTATACTTATATATGTAAAATTATTTTGTTCTTAGTTAGGAATAAATTACTAATGAAATTGCATAAAGTTTTCTGAAGTTTTACTTAACCTGTAGAAGTTGACTCGTTGATTTATCGATTAAAGATGTTACACTCTAGTGATGGATTGGATTAGTGTTGTGAATAAGTCACTTTGATGAATAATTGAAATAAATATGCTGACTATTATATAAAAGGAAAGAATACTTCAAACTAAATTTTATTAAAGGTGTAAAACAGATATTGAGATTTTTTCTGTCTGTGTTTTGACCCAGTTTGCAAAAGCAGCAAAAAGGCTAAGGATATTCGGTATCCTAAGTGATGGTATTAGGATATGGGCGGAAGCCTATGGGGTACCCCCTGTTTAGGCATAACATATACGAAGCATCTTTTTACAACACTGTATATTTTAATCCATATGTGAGCAGTTGTTTTAAAGATTTATAAAATATTTACTCTCACTGCAACATATTTGAATTGCAATAGCATTTAACTGAGAAGTTTACTGTAGCCTGCCCAGTGACGTAAAAATTATCTCCGCTTTACTTCGGAGAAGTGGGGGGGGGGGGGGGGAGACGCAAGTGCTTAGAAAGCCTATTTGTATAGAAAAATATCAGCATTAAAACTCAATAAATTGTCATTTTCTGTTTTTTTTTTTTTTTTTTTTTTTTTTGAAAAATTTATTGGCAAACTCTGTAAATTTTCTAATGCCCTAACCCTTCAAACCTTTCAAATTGGAATAACGTTCTATTTGCCATTTACCGAATAAAAACAAAATGAGCTCCTTTCGTACTGAAATGGCGACTCTATTTCCTAAGGGCAAAATAATGTCTCAGTTGCTTTAGCTTTTACATTTTTATTTTATTATTAGTAGTAGTCAGGAGCTTAGCTACAGGAGAAGGCGAAGGTGCGACCACCCCCCTCCCCATTCGAAATAATCATTTACATTCGGTAATTTCACTTTTGTCCAAAAATTGCATCATTTGACGCTGTTAAGAGCGCCCTCTTAAAAATTTTTAGACATATCCTAAAAAAATTATTACAGAACAGATAACAATGTAAAAACAAATATTTAAAATAATAATAATTTTTTTTCATTAGTAATATTCTACTCTTTGCACTATATTATTTTTCTTTTGCTCTGAATCGATTACTATTTCACTTTTCCGCTATTTTCTCGTAAAAATGCGACAAGTTTGAAAAAAAATATTTGTCGTCTTGCTTGAAGAGATGTTGGGACTGCTCCTCTTGTGCCTCAAATTTAAATGGGGACAGGGTGTGCAACGAAGCCAGGGCTCCCGTAATCGGCTTTATACCGCTTTTTAACTTAAATCGGTTAATCTTTTAAATAACTAACTAATTGTTAAACTGCACAAGGCAATTCTCTTTTACTCATTTATTTTCATATTGTCATCGATCTTTGAAAGCAGCTGAGACAAATAACACTTGAAAAATCACCTTATAATTTTAAGAGTAACTCGGTTCCTTCATAATGAAGGCAATACTTGCCTAAGTATCAGTGGTGACTTTCTCCCCCCAAACCCAATGACTCAAATCCTCCCCTCCCCCCCCCCAAAAAAAAATCTTCATACTTTAACATTGACCCCCCCCCCCCCCTCTAAACAGAGTATCAGTTGTAAAATGTGTTCTACTTATAATCTACTGCACATTCAAAAGATAGCGAGTTGAGCATAGCAAAATGAGTTCTTATTGCCCTTATCTAGAACTTAAAAAAAAAAAAAAAAAAAAAAAAAGAACATTTCTGGAAATTAAGTGAAAAATTTAAAGGTGATATTAAAAGAATCAAGATTTACAAAAGATAGCGAGTTGAGTATAGCAGATGAGTTCTTATTGCCCTTATCTGGAATTTAAAGAAAAGAAACACAGGAACATATCTGGAAATTAAATGATGAAAAAGTTTAAAAGTGATATTAAAAAAATCAAGATTTTTTTTAACAATAAAAAAGGAAATATTAAGAATTTAAAAATCCCCCCCCCCCCAAAGCTGAATTGTAGGACGCATCTTGCGTCACCAAACCCCTCTTTGGGCACCCCTGCTAAGTATTTAGCATTCCAAAAAGGTAAACGGAAAAAAAGTGACCGGAAAAAAAGTTATCGGAAAAAAAGTGACATAAACTACAAAAGCGGACGTGTGTGGAAATCTATCCAAACGAACCTACAATCAGAGCCACAACTGCCTTTGACAGCATACATACTCAAATTTATAAGATTTTATATATTTAAACTAGGGATACATGGGATATTAAGCATCCATTCGGTATTCTGCTTATTAGGCCGTGTTACCGAATATTCGGCTAGGCCGAATATCATATTATTAGGTTAAGTCGAATGCTTGATTTAATGCATTTTGAATGCAGCTGAGACAAATAAAGTAACATCTTAAAAATAATCTAATAATTTTAAGACTAACACTGTTCCTTGTTGTTAAATTTAAAGTACTTGCCTGTCAAGTATTAACGTTTCGAAAATGCATAAAATGGAATTCCAAAATGGAAATCTATCCAAACGAGCCAACAGTCAGAGCCCCACTTGTCACTGGCAACGTACACACTCGGATTTATAAGATTGTATATATTTAAACTAGGAATACACCGAATATTAAACATCCATTCGGTATTCTGCATGTTCGGCCAGGCCGAATATTCGGCTTGGATAAATATCAAAGATACATATTCTGCTTGCCGAATATCAAACTACTTGACCAAATCCTAAAGTTAAAAACCTTTTAAAACACATTTCTAAAAACTATTCACAATTTCTACTTTTAACTATGTACTTATAAATATTTAAAATAATTGGTTGGTTGATTTTTTTATGTCCGCCATTTATCAACAAGAGGGATATAGGCCCTGGGGGGTATCCGCCTTGGGGGGGGGGTCTTTCTAAGGGAACTTAACCCTTATTCGAAGAATATCACGGAAAACTACGAACGATTAGGCCGACGGGTGCGATTGGGTTTAAACCCAGCACTTTAGATCTACCACTTTCGAGAGTCGAATCTTTGGACCACTGGTAAGGCTTTTAAAAAGTAGTTGGAAACAAACTTGTATTTAAATAAAATATAATGTTTTTAGATTATTAATTTACTGTTTGTAAAGTATAAGTTAAGAAAATTAAACATAAAGAGGGTTAAAATGATGATTAATTAGGATTTTCGTAGAATTATTTGATGTAGTTCTTATATTTTGTTTAGTACATAATTTATTGCTGCTTTTTCACAAAAAAAGTTTTCTAAACAAAATAGAAAAGCATTTTTAGCTGATAATAAGTATCAAAACAGACAAATTTCGTTCAAGAAATCATAATCGTAATCTACTTTGAATGATATCATCGCATTTATTATAAACAAAATTAATTTGAAATAAATGTCTTTGAAATGTCTTAATTACAGATAAAGTTGCGAAGAAAAATTCAGTTTGTTTTACACCCAATATATATAACCTAATACATTGTACGTTTGATGGAATAAATGGATTAAAATATTGTTTCTTGTTAAAAAAAAAAAAAAATCAAATATTCTATATTTGATATTTGGCCAAAACACTACAATGTGTTACCAATTTAAGAAATCACACTAATGAAACTTGGTCTATCGGCACTTTTATCGAGTCCAGGACAAAATCCCCGCGGACAAAATCCCCACGGACAAAATCCCCGCGGTCAAAATCACCACCGGACAAAATCCCCACCGGACAAAAACTCCACCGGACAAAACACCCTCTTTGCTGAATAAAAGCTCTATTTTGACCAAGTTTCTTTTTCAAAAAGGATCTCTAAACATTTAAAAAATGTTTTAAGCTTATTTGAAAAATGAAAGTGACAATTGGAAGTTATAAGTTATGTGATAGATATTTTATATTTCTTAAATATACATGTACATTTTAAAGTCTGAAATAAAAGACTATTTACTCTAAATATGAAACAATTTTTAAAATTGATTATTTTCTTAATTGATATATATATTTTTTAAATTTAATTGCTTTTTAAATGTATTAAAGTCTGTCTAATGCTTCGAATTTACTTTAAATTTTAGATCTCGTTTATACAAATATTAATATTTTAAAGATTATACTTTTTTTTTTTTTTTCAAAGATGTAATGTTTGTATTAATTTGTCCCGCTTTCATTCACCGAGGAGGGAGTATACAATCTATAACAGCCTTTCTGGATCAATTTTAGAAAATGCATATTTTTAGTAAATAATATCACCTCATGATGATTTTTAATTTATTTCGGCATTCTTGGTACTCTGCGGAGGGTGGGGGAGAGGGTGGAAAAATGTACTACTGAGTTTGCCACAGTCTTAGCAATGAAATGTTAAATGCAAAGTATCTTGTTAAATATAAAGGAAACAGGGTCCGAGTACGGCTATGAGGGGGGAAGGGGAGGGGGGGCAATGAATATTTTGGAATGATCTCCCATGATGAATGATAGAATTTTTTGTGAATAATGTGGAAGTGGCTAGTGCTAAACTTCATATGTATTATATGTATGCATAAATTATGCACCCAGTACTACTCACATTCTGGGTTCTCGCTGTCGCTCGCCATTGCGCCAAATTGCGATTAAATTCTTTATTTGGCGAGTAAACAAGCGATTAGATTCGCCAAATTGCTAGTGCTCAATTTTTGCTTTTTTTTTCTTTTCTTTTTCGTTTTTCATACGTATGCATGTATATATATATTTTAATAATTTGTAGAGGATAGTTGAAATTAGATTAATAACAATCGTTGTCGCAATTATAAGAACGTTGGTTATTTTAGAACACATTGAAAAAAAGGGGAACATTAAAATATTAGATTTTTTTTTTTGTGTGTGTGTGTGCTACACGGCGAATCTATTTTGCTAATACTTTTTTCATTTGGCGAATATTGTTTATTTTTAATCAGCCAAAATACTAACGTTGGTTAAATGTCAGCGAGAACACTGCTCACATTTATATGCAGAGTATCACAAAAATGGCCACATCTTCAAGAAAAATTACTAGAAGGATAATAATAAGAAAAGTGATACATTGGTAGATACGAATATTTTGCTGATCTATGTGCGTTTTGTAAGATGTCTAAAAGAAAATATTCCAAATTGTTCATAATTAATGTTTTTACTTTCTTTTATTTTTATATGAACAAAGCATTGGATTCATGAAAATTTTCGAATTCCAGTTTTTTACGTTTTAAGTGCTTATTATTTTCTTTACGTTTTAAGTGTCAGAGATTCCAAAAAACAGTTTTTTTTTTGTTTTTTGTTTTTTTTTTAAATAGTTTTGTT
>OZ025291.1:100745559-100790559 GCA_964019185.1 Maratus speculifer | reverse complement strand
TCCGAAAAAAATAGTTCCGGATAATCGAGGTTGCTGATATTAAATAGGCTTTGTCCAATTCTTGCATACTAACTACATACAAAATTTCGAGTCTCTATCTCAATTTGTTCGGGAGATAGAGCGTTTACAGACAGACAGACTGACAGACAGGCAGACGGACGGCAAAATTTTTTTTCTAAAAATATGTTTTTCGGAATCTCCACTATCTAAAACGTGTAAATCCGTCAAAAAAATTTTCGATTTTCAAAACGATTGCAAGACTTACCCTATACTACGTATGATGGGTAAGTAAAAGGAAAAGTAAAACATCGTTTGAAATGCCTTGTCCACGCATTTATATTACCAATATTATTATTATTTTACTAGCAAAAGCCATGCTTTGTTTGGATTCGCGAAGTATTATGCTATAAGATAAATATTTGAAAGTAATAATATATTTTTAAAATTATTTTTGCATCTTAATTAAACAAAAATGTAATTTTATGTTTCGGCGCATTTTAATTTTAAAATGTATTTCAACCAAATAACTAAGAATTTCCTCAGATTGTTTATTTATGATATAAGACTGGTATAAATAAAAATATTTTTGAAGTAGAATTATACAAAATATTAATTAATTTTATTTGTTTACAATTCTTTTATTGCCACTTCACAAAAACATAATGTAGTTCTTTTAAAATTCATAAATATCGTCTGCTTAAATGATTTCACAAAATAAGAATAAATTGTGCAGTTGAATTCCTAACACAGAAAAATACTTTTATAATTGAATGTTAATAAGAGAATTTTCACAAATTTTAATTCATTAAAAATATGCTATAATTTTTCTAAAAAAAAGTATTTTATACATTTTATAAAAGAAATCATGAAACTATACATAGTTAAAGGAATGAGCATAGTTTGAAAATCTGAAAGCAGTTTTTGAGATATTTTATCAGAATAATGAAAATATATTTTATTTATTTATTTATTTAATGATGATTCTAGCTATAATTACTGACCCCATGATTTAAGTTTTTCTTTGAAAACGTACGTGTTTCACTTTTTATTTGAAAAAATGCGTTCGTAATGGAAAAACATGTAAAATAAATTAATTAAAATAATAATTTTTTGAAAAGTATTTCTGTAAAAAAAGTAATATTCTGCAAATCTACAGATCATAATTTATATTTGTGTTTAATTTCAAGTGAAAATACTGTATAGTTTTTTTGTAAAGTGTACGACAAAATGTCATTTGAGTGGCCTAGTAGAGGATTCGCTTCGCTCATCCTAATAACGACTTTTTTTACTTCCCTTATCAGTTATATAATATTTGCTGCAATCAATATGTATTATTTTTGTTAAAGTTTAATTTGTTTAGCTAGTTGCTTAAATTTCTTAATGGCTGTGTAACAATACTTCGGAACATATTCTGAAACTTCAAATGCATACATTAATGTATAAACATAAAATAAATTTTAAAATGTGGATTTTATGGGGGAAAATGTCTGAACAAACATATTATATTTACAAGATATCCACTATCTTATCATATTTGCTCGTCATAATCAGAAATAATAATATTACATTTTTCCTTAATCCACACCCTGATGAATTTTCAATTTCAGGACACAATTCACCCCGGACAAAATCACAAAGGACAACAACTTCCACCGGACGAAATCCCCACGGACAAAATTCCCACGTGTTTTTAGAATTGTAATACTATCTTACAAAACATAATTTTTCGGATAAAGATTTTAATAAAGGTAAAATGAATCCAACTGAAAAATTTTGCATATCTTACAGTTTTTTTTTTTTTTTTTTAATGTGAAAAGAAACATAATTGCACTCTTAAAAAACATATGAGATAACTCAGAGAATAATTCCCTATTGTTTTATGGTCCAAAAACTGAGCAACTGGAATGTCAGGATTTCAATTTCGTGTTTTTCTTCTATGATCTTTTTTTTTTTTTTAATGCCTTTTTAATTTCCTTATAATTATCTCTAAAGACTTACTCAGAGGCGGATACCTATGAGGCTGAGTTGGCTGACACCTAAAGGAACGGAAGAAAAAAGGGCCCCGATGCTACGATTTTTTTTTTTTTTTTTTTTTTTTTCAGATTTTTTCCTTTATGTCAGCTCTAGAAGGGCTGTTTTTAACTTTTATTTTCCCTATTTTGTTTGCAGGTTTTTTAATAAAGTTACTTTTACTTTCGAAACCGGTTCAAAAAGTAGAAGTAATCCTAATAAATAATAATAATAATAATAAAATCTTCAACAATACTAAAAAAGTACAAAACGCATTTGTAGAGAGGATCTTATCTATCCAATGCAAAAATCGCTCAAAAATATTGAAATGCAAACGAGATGTTTAAAAAAATTTCTACCATAGGATTAACATTAGGTTTGGTTTGGTTTATTTTATGTCGGCCGAAGCCGATTATCTACACGTGGGATATAGGCCCTAAAGGAGGGGTGTCCTCCGTTGGGGAGGTCTCACTAAAGGAACCGAATCCCTTTTCAAACAAGGATTAACATTTGAGAGTGGGTGTTTTTGCTTGAAGTAGCTGCTTAAGAGGCTACACTAGACATGGAGAACACGGGAACGCTAATGTTAATTCTATGGGGCAGTTCTTTGGAAATTTCTCGCACGCATTTTAATATTTTTGATTGAATATTTTTGCGAAGTATAACTCAGAACGATCTATAACTAGTTTTTACTTTCTGGATTTTGGTTTCAGTTTTTTTTTTTTTTTTTTTTTTTTTTTTTTTTAATTTTTTTTACTTTTAGAACCGATTTAAACTGGTTCTGAAAACAAAACTATCACGTACAAAAAAAAAAAAAAAAAAAAAAAAAAAAAAACTGTAACAAGAATTAGAAAAGTAAAAACTGGCGCGATTATAGATCGTCTTAAGCTATCCTATGAAGAAAAAAAATGCATTCAAAAATATTAAATTTGTGCGAGAAATCTGCAAAGAACTGTCCCGTCGGATTAGCATTAACATTAGTGTGATAGAAACATTCTTTCAACTGCAAAAACGAGCATAACTTAAATAGAGCTTTTCTTTTATATGTTGCTGCATATGTGTATTACAATATGAAATTTTATTTTTTTTTCTATGGCCCCTGATTCCTAATAATGTTTATTCAGGAAAATATTGTTCGACGTCTAAAAAGGAATTTAAAAATTCCTTTTTTATTAAAACTTATCTAATTGTGGTACATTAAATTTTATGTAATTTCAATGTTTTCCTGCACTAAAAGTGTTTTTTACTTTTGTGCCAAAAAATAGAAAAATGTATTGCTTTGAGGACCGAGGGGGGGGGGGGACGATAAAGTTGTCCACAAAAAAAAAAAAAAAAAAAAAAAAAAATCTAGCCTAGGTGCTCGGGAGGTAGTTAATCCGCTTCTGGACTTACTCATAACAACAACAACAACAATAATAATAATAAAACTTTACATTCGAAAAATAAAGTCATAAATTACCCTTTTTTAGTATCCTGATCTTATTTCCAAATTTAAATTTATTGTAACACAGATAATTTCGTATAATTATAATTCAGATAATGTGTATGGAGAAGTTTGGGTGTCTACGGAGAAGGGGGGGGGGGGTATTAAAGAAATACAATTCAGAGATTCTTTCAACTTGTTACATTGTTAATTTATATATAAGCAAAGATTAAGCAAAGATCTTTTATATATTTAACCTTTTATATATTTAACTTTAATTAAGAACGGACTTTGGATGTGAATGAGAGGAAGAGGGGATTACATAAAGAACTTTTAAAAAGAATAAAATAAAGACAAGGAGAAGAGGAATTTTCTTTAGGGGAAAATTTTCATTATTTTGCTTTTTTAGATAAGATTAAGATTTCTGTGCGCAGTAGAAAAGATAAATAACTAATTTTTGAAATCACAAAGCATAATGAATTAACTACGCCATTTTTTCAGCAGTCGCTTAATTTTTTTTTTTTTTTTTAACTATGATGCCGTGTGGCATAAAGCAAGCTTCAAGATCAGAGTTAAACAAATTTAGAATAAATTTATGATCGTAATATCATCTATACTAAGATTTAAATTTTTAAAGGAAAATGTTAGATAACATTGCAAACAAAAACTGTTAAAGTAATTTTTTTAATTTAATTTAATTTAATTTAATTTATTATTATTATTATTATTATTATTATTATTATTATTATTTGCATTGTTTGAACGTGTGAGCTAATATATAATAAAATTCTATAATTTTAATATGAATTTTTAGAAATGGAAGGTTTTGATTTAGACAATATTTGAAGAAATATTGTACCTTAAAAAAATGTATAATAAAAAGAGGTAATCACAGTTGTGGAGGAGGTAGAAAAAAATACACGTGCTTCTACATTTTTGGAACTTTGGACAAGAATGTTGTTGCGTGAGGGGGGGGGGGGATTCAAAGAGAGAAGGAGAGAAAAGGGGGCATGTTAAAGCGCAGGGTAAAAGGTTAATAAAAAGAGTTTTTTTTTTTTTTTTTATCATTTGGCTTTTTTTTAATGAAATGAGATTTAAAGAACTTACAGATAAAAATAATAAATAAAATATTGAGATATTTATGATGTATCCAAATCATGACATTATACTGAGAGAAAAGTTTACTTACTTTTTCCTTCCAGGGAGGTAGATTTCTGCGTGGGGGGGGGGGGGGGGAGCGAGGATTTTGAGGGTTTAAATAAAATTTCAGATTTTTCCAAATCGTTTCATTGATATACTATATGTCATACATGGATATTTATATACATATTCCTTTTAATTTTCAACAAGAAATATCAATGGAGAGATAAAAAGACACAATAAAATAACTCAAATGTTTCTTATAGAGTCCGTAAACTCACTACATCAGAAGTTTATATATTACAACATTTAATGTATATATATATATATATATATATATATATATATATATATATACGTACATACATATAGAACCAATATATATATATACATATATGTGTGTGTGTGTATGAGAACAGAAGCAACTTCACTAATACATGTAAGTTATAGATGTAGAGAGGTGAAAGAATCTATAAATTACATTTTCTTTTAAATTAGTCTTTGTCCTCCCCCCTCACACACACAAAGAAGATTCCATCCTCCCAACCAATCTCAAGATTTTATCTCACATGTTTCTGTTAAATCTTCTAAAATCAACCCTTCTCTTACCTCAAAAATTAGATAACAAAAATATTTCTTTTTTATTTATCTATGTTTTACCCCGTTAAATTCTCTGTATGTAAAGTTTATTTTTTCGTACGTCTTCAATCAACATTGTTTTTATATACAAGCTATCCTTGTGGCAAGATGAAAGAATCTTTAAAATCTGTTTCATTTTCTATAATTATTGTGAAATGTATCTCCCCTGGCCCTGCCCCGCCCCAAGCACAAGGCACTCCTTCTCGTTTTGAAAATAAAAATAAGAAATTTCCTCAAAAAAACGACCATATCCTGTTCTCTAGGACTAAATCTGACGATTTGAAAACATATTTTCTTTTAAACGTGCTCTCAATTGCTCTGTTGAACTAACGCAAAACATTTTGAAATAACACATTTACAAATTCATGTTTTAAGGAAAAGCTATAAAATTGCAAAGTCTGATCATGGAAGCGATTTGGAAACGAACTGTGCTTTCCATTTTTTGATTAATAAATTACCTGTTAAGGTATAAACGATTTTGATCACGCGAAAAACATGTTTTCACCCCTCTTTGAGTGGTTCTGCATCTTTCGCACAGAAATTTGTTTCAAAACGTCCTCTTTGACATTATTTTCTGGAAAATATGTTAATTAAAAAAAAAAAAGGAAACATGAACCAATGATTGAGTAGATAGTTTCTGAACATCAACACTTACTAGTTTCATGTATTTCAGAACAAAAAAAAAAAAAAAAAAAAAAAAAAAAAAAAAAAAAAAAACAGCATAAGTTTGACCTTTTTGATTTAAAAACAGCCTTAACATTTAATGTTTCACTGTGTAAAAGTTTTCTACTTGTTCATTTCTATTACACAAATAAAAATCTGATTGAAAAACGACAATTTTGTTTTCGCGGTGAAATATTCCGTTTTCAGGAAATATTTCACCTAATGTCAGCATAAATCTAATGTCAGCTAAACACATGTTGTTAACAGGCACACCTTTAAAATTTTGAGAAACGTGTTTTTAGTGAGTGGAACCAGCCAGAAATTTCAGCTTTTGTATAGTCGTTATCGAGGCCTAACATTCATTACCATATTGTTTGTATTATAAGAAACGATCTGCGAGCAGAATATAAGGTGTTTTTCTTCCCGTACCGAGTCTTTAAACATAAACCACTCAATCTTCAAATTTGACATATGCTTTTTCCTTCCATGGCTCCAGTGCCTATTCAGGTGTATTCTTTAAAGATCTTCATACATTGGGCCCCTGTCCTCGCTCGAGGAAACGCTCGCGAGCTAATGCTATTCATATGGGGAAGCATTTTTCTAATAACTCTTTCGCTTTTTGACATATTTGAATTTTTTTTTTTTTTTTTTTTTTTTTTTTTTTTTTTTTTTTTTGCATTGGATAGCTGAGGTGCATGTCGTCAGCGCATCTTTTTACTTTTTCGATTTTGGTTGCAGATATTTTTTATTAAGTTAGTTTCGCTTTCAAAACCGGTTTCGAAACTGAAAGTGCATTTTAAAAGATATGCCTGCAACCAAAATCGAAAAAGTAAAAAAGATGCGCTGTCGGCATGCACCTCAGCTATCCAATGCAAAAAAAAAAAAAAAAAAAAAAAAAAAATATATATATATATATATATATATACACTATATTGCCATTGATTATGGGACACTTGCGATTTTAGACATTTTACTAAATATCTAGAAAAATACATGAGGAATCATCTCGAAACTCTTAGTGTATAAATATAATAGTATAAGTCATACATCTCCGTGAAGATTTTTTCCCGAAACTCCAAAGGGGACCGTCAACAAATTAAAAAAGAATGAATATCTTTTGAATAACCCTGTCAAAACTAATGTAGCAAAAGCGCTCAAACTCTAGATTGTGATTGAATGCCTTATTGTAATAAGCCTTGTTCATTTTTATGCAAATAGCATGCATACTCGCACAGTAATTAAGGTTTTTATAAAAATGATCCCAAATTTTTCCAAGTTTTTTCCTTATAATTTTCAGAGTTCTTAATGTAAAATAATATTTTTTTCAGACAATATGACAAACAACATTGCACACAGTACCCTGTAATCAGAATTAAAAAATAATGAAAATTGTATAAAAAATGAGTTGGTTTACTAAATAATTTTTTACTGCGCATGCGTCAACGATATCAAAATTTCATTTGCATATTATGTTAGCTAAATGTATAGAGCAACTTTTGTGAAAGTCAAAAAATCATAACTTGAAAATTCTGACAATAATCGTCAATTGAATAAGTCGAAAATCCGTTATTCTCAAAATGAAGCAAAAACAAGAGGGATTGTATCCATATATTCATTGATTAGTGTCAATATAGAATACACAATATGGAATGTACTACTGCATTTGGATAAAATCCCTCATTTTTTTGCTTCATTTTGGAAACAACGGATTTTGTCCTTTTTCTATAGACGATTACTTTCAGAATTTTCAAGCTATGATTTTGAGACTTTTACAAAAGTTGCTCTATACATTTAGCTAACATAATATGCAAATGAAATTTTGATATCTTTGACGCATGCGCAGTAAAAAATTATATAGTAAACCTACTCATTTTTCATACAATTTTTATTGTTTTTTAATTCTGATTACAGGGTACTGTGTGCAATGTTGTTTGTCATATTTTCTGAAAAAAATATTATTTTATATTAAGAACTCTGAAAATTATAATGGAAAAACTTGGAAAAATTTGGGACCATTTTTATAAAAACCTTAATTACTCTGCAAGTGTGCATGCTATTTGCATAAAAATGAACACAGTGTATTACAATAAGGCATTCAATCGGTAAACGGAAAAAAAGTGACCGGAAAAAAAGTTATCGGAAAAAAAGTGACCTAAACTACAAAAGCGGAAAAAAAGTGACACGGAAAAAAAGTGACATGGAAAAAAAGTGACACGGAAAAAAAGTGACACGGAAAAAAAGTGACATGGAAAAAAAGTGACACGGAAAAAAAGTGACACGGATTGGTTTTGGGGATTTATTATTGATTTTGGGGATTCATTGGTTAAGTATGAAAGGGGGATCGGGGGGGGGGCTCATAATTTAGGTAAATGGTTTTTTCATGCTGAATTAACTATTTTGGTTCAATTTTTGGATATATGTTCAACTGAAAAGACGCTTGCCTGATTAGTTTTGGGAAGGGACGATTACCCCCCCCCCATCCGTCCTCAATTAGATGAATGGGTTTTTATGCAGAATTATCCAACTTGTGTCAAATTTGCATATAAGTTCTTTTCGATAAGGCTTATATATAGTATAAAGTGCCTGAAGAGTTTTAGGAGTTTAATGGTTAAGTATAGAAGGGGAACGGGGGATAACCTTTCTTAAATTAATGGCTTTTTACGGATAATTATCCGATTTGCTTCGAATTTTGGACATGGGTTAGTTATGATAAGACGTATTTCTGATTATTTATGGGGTTCTTTTGATAATTAAAAAGGGGGCGGGTGATTACTACCCCCGGCCTTAAATCAGATTAAAAAAAAATATGCACACTTATCCGATTTATTTCAAATTTTGGATGTAGGATCTTTCTCATAAAGTAAATTCCTGAATAGTTTTAAGGGTTTAATGGCCATGTATAGAGGGAGAACTGGGGATAAACCCCCTTAAGGGTGTATTAAAAAAAAACGCTTTTCCACCTTCAACAGCTCGAAATTTTCCGATACAATTTCAGACACATTTTCAAAAGTAGAAACATGAAACTTGCTGAGGATATTTTTGAAGAGATGTACAAGGTGCCATGTGCTGTATTTTTATGCTCAATTCATTAGAATTTGATTTATAAACAATTATCTTCTCAGTATGACTCTTTTTTTTTCGTTCACAGATCTCCCGCCAAAGGGAAATCTGTTCAAAATGCCGTTTTTGATTGCTTTTTTCGCAATATTTTCTGCATTTATCAAAGAATTGACAATTACGGCATCTTGTGTACTTTCTAAATAAGACAATTTGCCAGTTTGATGCATATGAGAGTAAAAATGAAGTTAAAAATAAATCGGAAAATAGGCAGTTTGAATCGAAATACACCCTTAAATTAAATAAATGGCTTTTTGCGCAGAATTATCCGATTTGTTTTAAATTTTCGATCTATATTCATTATAAGAAGGCGTATCTCAGATTAATTATGGGGTTCTTTTGCTAATTAAATAAGGGAAAGCGGGCGATTAATCCCCCACTCTTTAAATAAGATTTTTTTTTCACAATTATCCAACGTATTTCAACTTTTGGATATAGGTTTTACCTGATAAAGTGAATCCCTGAATAGTTTTAAGGGTTTAATGGCTAAGTATAGAGGGATGAACGGGGGGGGGGATAACCGAAAAATAATCAGAAGTTCGCCTTATCATAATGAACGCACATTCAAAACTTGAATCAAATAAGATAATTCTGCGTAAAAAGCCATTTATTAATTTAAGGGGGGTTATCCTCCGTTCCCCCACTGTATATGTCGGGCGTTCCTCTCAGCCCGCACAACTTTGAAGAAAGTCCGTGGTAGTTATAGCTGCCACCACCGATATTACTAGGTGATATCGGTCACCCACTGTGAGGATTGTGTAAATGAACACTGACGCTGTCAATTAACTGAATTAACAGTTTATTTAGAATATATGTACACATTATACGCTATTTACCATTATATACAATTACAACTCGGATATAGGTGATCCGGTTCAACATTAAATTAAATACAGTAAAGGTTGGCTGTGTACTATTCGAATTACACCTTCCACCTCACACTCAATGCACGTTAGATTAACTTTATCGGAGATCACTTTCGAATCTCCCAACATATGGATACTCGGCCTGCACTTCTCGGCCCAGAGCACTAAACACCAGGACGTCTGTGTCCCTTGCTCTCCAGATACGCACTGCCTCCGCTCTACAACGCAGAGCACACCCTATCAGGACCTCTGTCCTACATTATTCTCTAGGTATGAACCCAGATACGAACTGAACTAATCTGAGATAAGACTTGCTCTTCTCAAATCACGGTGTTTCCCCAATGTCAACCCCCTTTGGGGCTTATCCATTGGACACATTCCACATTCCTTTCTTAATTAGTGATATGTTGCTTGTCAGCTCATCATCCACGTACCTCACTGACGGATGAACACGCCTCTCCGCAATCTCCTCTTTCTCACTCACCACCTGTAGAGGATTACCTGTCAATTCTCCCTTCAACAAAGAAAGAATGTCACCTTGAAAATTCTAGTACACAGCCGGTATAATATAAAAGAGATTAAGATAGAGAAATAACGGAAATTCCAATCTTTAGCAGAGGTGGTCTCAGAACCTGACAGTATACTTAGCCATTAAACCCTTAAAATTATTCTGGGACTAACTTTATGAGAAAAAACATATATCCAAAATATGAAATATATCGGATAAGTGAACATAAAAAACAATTTATATAATTTAAGGGGATCGGAAAATCACCCGCCTTAATTTTTAATTAGAAAAATAACCCCATACGTAATCAGGGATACGCCTTATCATAATGAATCTATAATCCAAAATTTGTAGCAAATCCTATAATTCTGCGTAAAAAGTAATTTAATTTAAGGTAGGTTATATTCTATTCCCCTTCAATACTTAGATATCAAATCCTTAAAACTATTCAGGGATCCACCTTATCAGTAAGAACCTATATTTAAAATTTGAAATACATGGGGTAATTCTGCATAAAAACCTATTTATCTAGTTTAAGGGGGAGATAATTGCTCGCCCCCACCCTTTATAATAAGCAGAAGAACCCCATAACTAATCAGAGATACGTCTTATCATAATGAATCTATGTATAAAATTCTAAGCAAATCGGATAATTATGCGTAAAAAGTTATTAATTTAATTTAAGAAAGGTTATCCCCCGTTCTCCCTCTATATATAACCATTAAAACTCTTCATGCATTATATACTATATATAAGCCTTATCCAAAAGAACCTATATTCACAGGGCCCGACTTAGACAGTGGGGGGCCCTGGGGCAAACATTATTAGAGTGGCCCCCTTCTATCTTAAAATGTTTGTGAATTATACTCAAGTGACTAAAATTAAAATTCAAACCTATTGTATGTATGCATAAATTTTGTACCAAGTACTGATTTCAGTATTTATATTTCACATCTTTATACATAATAACAGATGATAAATAATTTTAACTATTAATTTTCTTATGATGTAACTATTACTTTAAGGGAACGTGGGGCAGGGAAGCAAAGGAGGTAGGAGAAAAAAGACCCCTTAAAATTGAAAAAAAAGAATTTTGGTAATATTTTACTACTTTATATCATTTGGCCCTCTTTTAACAATAAACTTTTCTCTCCTTGGGGGTCCCCCTCAAACCGGGGGCCCGGGGCAATTGCCCCGCATGCCCCTGCCTTCGTCAGGCCCTGTATATTCAAATTTGACACACGTTAAATAATTCGGCATAAAAACCCATTCATCTAACTGAGGACGGGTGGAGGGGGGGGGGGTAATCGTCCCTTCCCAAAACTAATCAGGCAAGCGTCTTTTCAGTATGAACGTATATCCAAAAATTGAACCAAAACAGTTACTTCAGCATGAAAAACCCATTTACCTAAATTATGAGCCCCCCCCCCCCCAATCCCCCTTTCATACTTAACCAATGAATCCCCAAAATCAATAATAATTCCCCAAAATCAATCCTTGTCACTTTTTTTCCGTGTCCCTTTTTTTCCGTGTCCCTTTTTTTCCTTGTCACTTTTTTTCCGTGTCACTTTTTTTCCGCCTTTGTAATTTAGGTCACTTTTTTCCGATAACTTTTTTTCCGGTCACTTTTTTTCCTAGATTCATTCAATCATAATCTAGAGTTTGAGCGCTTTTGCTACATTAGTTTTGACAGGGTTATTCAAAAGATATTCATTCTTTTTTAATTTGTTGACGGTCCCCTATGGCGTTTCGGTAAAAAATCTTCACGGAGATGTATGACGTATACTATTATATTTATACACTAAGAGTTTCGAGATGATTCCTCATGTATTTTTCTAGATATTTAGTAAAATGTCTAAAATCGCAAGTGTCCCATAATCAATGGCAATATAGTGTATATATATGTATTGAAAAATGTTAAAATGCGAAAGAGTTATTAGAAAAATGCTTCCCTATAGAAATAGCATTAGCTCGCTAGCGTTTCCTCGAGCGAGGACAGGGGCCTTAAATATGCACCCTCAGACAGATGTATGAACTTGGGTATTCCATGAAATTACATTGAAAATATTAATCTATACATATATAAAATAGTTTGTCTTGATTGACTGATAATCAACGCACAGCCCAACTTACCGGTGGCGTAGCTACATTTTTTGGCGCCCGGGGCAAGAAGAAATTTTCCGCCCCCCAACTCTTAACTAAAAAAAAAGAACATTAATTTTTCCCCTAAAACAAAAAAGCAAGGTTTTTTTTTTTTTTTTTTTTTTTTTTTTACTTGTACCAGGAGGAAAAGAACATTTCCCTCTTCCTTGCTTTTTAGGATTCAGCTAATTTTATTCAAACACTCGAAGCTAAAATACATAGAACCCAATTATAGAAGACTTCTAGTTTTTGTCAATACTGAATTATTCAATTTCAGTATATTCGGGGAAATTCAAACACTTCGCGGATGTAATTATTGTTTTTAGCATATGGGGATAACAACTATAAAAATAAATTTTCAAAAACCCACATTTGCTAAAAACGATTACCGATTATGAAAAAAAAAAAAAAAAAAAACCGTTTAAATGCGGCAGCCAAACTGCGATGCTCATCCTTTTTTTAAGATAGAAGGGAAATCAAAAAAATGTTCTTTAATCCTCCTATCAAAACTTAACAATTCTGCAAAAAAAAAAAAAAAAAAAAAAAAAAAAAAAAAAAAAATGTATTTATAATTTTTGCTTTTTTTTTTATAACACAGCGGTCGTTATTTTGAAATAGGATGGCGGATCAAGATGTCCAACGAATTTGGTCAAGATTTTAATAAATATTTAATGGAAGAAAAGATGGCGTGCAATCCTACAGAAAATATGCCAGATTTAAAACCCGTTTCCTCGGAAACTACCCGACCGATTTTGGTGAAATTTGAAATCCATATTTAATGAAAGATTCACTCAAGATTTATGCCAACAGTTTTTTTTTCCTTAATTAAAACTTTTTATTTCAGAGCAATGTAAATTTTTTAGATTTTTTTTTCTCTGAAGCTAAATAAAATGCTTATAAACTGTCTGCCGTACATGATCTTATATTTATGCTTTATCACCAAAAAATATTATCAAAATTGCTCGAGTACTTTATGAGATAATTGATTTTTTACCGGAAAAGTACGATTTTTCAAGAAAGAAAGTAAAAAAAAAACTTAAACACTTCGAATTTGTGTGAAGTTCTTGAACAATTTTATCAAACACAAAAATTCCAAAATTTTTTTGGATCCGTCATGTGACATATCATCGAAAAGCCCTTGTACCGCTCTTTCATATTCTGAACTTTTCATCTCGCACCTCAAATCCCCCCCTCTCCTGGAGGCAGTTTTTAATTTTTTTTAAATTAAAACGTTCTATCATTACAAATCTTTTTTTTTTTTTTTTTTTGATAAATATTAGTTACAATGTTTGAAAATTTCAAAGAGAGCGAAAGTTTCTATCCCGGGTAGACATGATAGTTGGAACTCTGACTGGGGGAGAGAACAATTTTCTAATGTTAACAATATGTCCTACACCCTTGTTGTTACATATCGTTGGAAAGCTCTCTGACCATTATTTCAAATTGTACACCTCCAGTGCCTCTGAGATATTTTGCCATATCTCAACAATAGGTTTAGGTAGAAGCGGGAAATTTAAGATAACACACTTATTAAAAAAAAAAAAAGGTACTTCGTTATTTTTAGAGCTACTTTGTCTATTATGTCGTCAACATCGATTTTGAGCAAGATAATGTAACATTACATGTAAAAGACAACAATTATGGGTGTTTGGCTAGCTATTATGCACTTTTTAAAATCATTTCTAGCTGTACTCCGTATGATTCACGATTCCTTTAGAGAAATCGACCAGTGCAGCGGGCGAAGACTGCTAGTTAGTCATATTTTAACAAATTACTGACTAAAAAAGTACTTGATACTTTTAAAAAAAGAAATTATTAATTAGGATTATTATTCATATTTCGTTGCATAAAACGGAATATAAATTAATTAATTTCAAGGCTATTTTTCAAAACTAAAATTATTTAGAGTTCAAAATCGATTTTCCTTTTCTCCTAGATATTTCCTTTTAAAATACTACTTCAGTCAAAAATAAAATAAAATAAAATAAAATAAAATAAAAGATAAAAAAAAAAATAAATAAAATAATAATAATAATAATAATAATAATAACCGGTCAATCCCTGTGCTATTCTTATGGAAGAAATTTATGAGGGTATTTCAGTTGCATTTAAATATTTTTAAATGATTTTTTATTTTATTTTATTTATTTAGTTGAACAGAATAGCTGAGATTGCTTTTTAAAAAGATCGTTTTTTACTTTTTCGATTTTGACTGCCAAATTTTTTTATGAACACTATTTTTATTTTCACTTTGCATATCTGTTTCAAAAATGAAAGTATCTTCATTAGAAATGTCTATAAACAAAACCGAAAAAGTAAAAATCGACCTACAGATCGATTTCAAATATCTATTGTTAAAATCGCTTGTCTATGAAATCAGTTCTTTAAGTAATACTCTGATTTCATTCGATTTGTATTAAAGTGTTTCTTTTCTCCTCTAATTATTCAATTTTATATATTTTAATGACCTTCTTACTCAAGCATTGAAAAAACAAATAAAACTACGGAATTCTCAAAGGTACTTGCTAGTATGAGTTGCGGACAAAAACATCGGGGACAAAATCCCAATGGACAAATATTCCACGGACAAAAATCCCATCGGCCAAAATTTTAGCGGACAAAATCTCCTCTTTGCAGAATAAAAGCTCCATTTCGACCAAGTTTGAAGTTTGTTTTAAAGAAAAAAATCTCCAAACATTAACAAAAAAAAAAAAAAAAAAAAAAAAAAAACTTAAATAGGTTTTGTTAATATAATTATTTAGTTTACCCTCATTGTACGAAAATTAGAAGTTATAAGTTATGTGATAAATATTTTATATTTCTTAGAGATATACGTGCTTTTAAAAGTCTCAATTAAAAGATTATTTAAATTAAGTATCAAACATTAGGCAGTCTTGAATTATTTAAAAAGCAATAAAATTTTAAAAGTGATCATTTTTTAATTCATATTTTTTATGAACTGATCATTTTTAATATATATATATATATATATATATATATATATATGTATTTGCGCAATCCTCTACATTAATGGTGTTAACCAGATAAGTTTTTTTTTTTTTTTTTTTTTTTTTTTTTTCTTCTCAATACTTTGTTTTCTTACTTTTTATCCAAATTATATATGAATGTAAAGTTTATCATTTCCACGTGCAAAAATAGGGTTAGATTGTGCTCATGTTACAGACACTATTTACTGTGCGCTATTGTTTTAATATATATATATATATTCATTTTTTCAACTATTTATTTCTATGTTCCTTGTTTAATAATTTGGTTTTTGTGTGCTGGTAGCCCCAATTACGTATTATTTTGCTATTTCATGGCTAATACGTGGATGAAACCGCACACTTCATTTGTAGTTCCGGAGCATTTGGGGTCTGATGATTCTGCTCTGAGGACTACAAATTACATTTGCATTCATTTTATTTATTTAATTATTGAGATACACTCGTTTCACTATTTTTTTTTCTTTTTAAAATTCAATTCAATTCAAATTCTTCGTTTTGGTTTATTGTTTTATTGATAAAATCCATTGGTGAATCTAGTCTACATTTAATGGTATTATGTATATATTAATTTAATTTCTTTTTAACCGTATTCAACTCTGTCTACTGTTCCATATTTAGTTAAAATTTAAGATATCGTTTCTATTTTAATATTTTTTAAAGTTACATGAATTTTTGTTTTCAAAAATGTAATGATTGTTTTTTATTTGTCCCACCTTCATTCTCAAAGGAGGGATTATACAATCTATAACAGCCATTCTGGGACAATCTTAGAAGCTATATGAAATTTATCAGAATTGTTTATTTAATCTAGTAATTTAATGTATTTAATTTCAGCAGATTTTTAGTAAATAACACCAGCTGAGGATGATTTTTAATTTATTTCGCCATTCTTTGTAATCTGCGAAGAGGGGGGGGGGGGTATTTTGCCACGTTTTCAGCAATGAATTCTTGTTAAAATTAAAGTACAGTGTGGTCATAAAAAAACTTTACCGATATATGGAGCTCTAGCTACCAGTCCGCTCAACCGATCGAGATGAAATTTCAGATATAGCTATTCAGAGGTATGAGCTCGAGATTCTGTGAACGGCAACAAAATGGCGCTCACGGTTACGGTTATAGTTACTTCTGTAACTATAACCGTAAATTCCAATGACAACACTCATTTTTTTTTCATCGCAAAATGCTCAGCGCATGTGAAAACCCTAAAGAGCGTTGGAACCGTACGTGTATCGCAAGAAACGGACATGTTGTGCATGCACAAAAAACTGTTCTGCGAATCCTCCCCCCCCCCCATAGAAAAAACTCGATTGGGGCGCAAGGAGGAAATTTGCATATGACACAGAGTCAGTACACTAATCTTTGATTACAATACAGATCGGAGAAACTAAAACTTTTATTTTGATTACACATTTTCCACATAAGTGCCATCACCATGCAATGTGTAATTGCCTGTGATGACACCCTTGTGGAAAATGTGTAATTAAAATAAAAGTTTCAGTTTCTCCGATCTCTATTGTAATCAGAGATTAGTGTACTGACTTTGTGTCACATGCAAATTTCCTCCTTGCGCCCCAATCGAGTTTTTTCTATCGTGGGGGGGGGGGGGGATTCCCAGAACGGTTTTTTGTGCGTGGATAACATGTCCGTTTCTTGCGATACACGTACGGTTTCAACGCTCTTTGGGGTTTTCGCATGCGCTGAGCATTTTGCGATGAAAAAAAATGGGTGTTGCCATTGGAAATTTTCGAGTTTCTGTAACTATAACCGTAACCGTTAAAAACCGTAAAAAATGTATAATAAAAAGAGGTAATCACAGTTGTGGAGGAGGTAGAAAAAAATACACGTGCTTCTACATTTTTGGAACTTTGGACAAGAATGTTGTTGCGTGAGGGGGGGGGGGATTCAAAGAGAGAAGGAGAGAAAAGGGGGCATGTTAAAGCGCAGGGTAAAAGGTTAATAAAAAGAGTTTTTATTTTTTTTTTTTTTATCATTTGGCTTTTTTTTAATGAAATGAGATTTAAAGAACTTACAGATAAAAATAATAAATAAAATATTGAGATATTTATGATGTATCCAAATCATGACATTATACTGAGAGAAAAGTTTACTTACTTTTTCCTTCCAGGGAGGTAGATTTCTGCGTGGGGGGGGGGGGGGAGCGAGGATTTTGAGGGTTTAAATAAAATTTCAGATTTTTCCAAATCGTTTCATTGATATACTATATGTCATACATGGATATTTATATACATATTCCTTTTAATTTTCAACAAGAAATATCAATGGAGAGATAAAAAGACACAATAAAATAACTCAAATGTTTCTTATAGAGTCCGTAAACTCACTACATCAGAAGTTTATATATTACAACATTTAATGTATATATATATATATATATATATATATATATATATATATATATATATATATATACGTACATACATATAGAACCAATATATATATATACATATATGTGTGTGTGTGTATGAGAACAGAAGCAACTTCACTAATACATGTAAGTTATAGATGTAGAGAGGTGAAAGAATCTATAAATTACATTTTCTTTTAAATTAGTCTTTGTCCTCCCCCCTCACACACACAAAGAAGATTCCATCCTCCCAACCAATCTCAAGATTTTATCTCACATGTTTCTGTTAAATCTTCTAAAATCAACCCTTCTCTTACCTCAAAAATTAGATAACAAAAATATTTCTTTTTTATTTATCTATGTTTTACCCCGTTAAATTCTCTGTATGTAAAGTTTATTTTTTCGTACGTCTTCAATCAACATTGTTTTTATATACAAGCTATCCTTGTGGCAAGATGAAAGAATCTTTAAAATCTGTTTCATTTTCTATAATTATTGTGAAATGTATCTCCCCTGGCCCTGCCCCGCCCCAAGCACAAGGCACTCCTTCTCGTTTTGAAAATAAAAATAAGAAATTTCCTCAAAAAAACGACCATATCCTGTTCTCTAGGACTAAATCTGACGATTTGAAAACATATTTTCTTTTAAACGTGCTCTCAATTGCTCTGTTGAACTAACGCAAAACATTTTGAAATAACACATTTACAAATTCATGTTTTAAGGAAAAGCTATAAAATTGCAAAGTCTGATCATGGAAGCGATTTGGAAACGAACTGTGCTTTCCATTTTTTGATTAATAAATTACCTGTTAAGGTATAAACGATTTTGATCACGCGAAAAACATGTTTTCACCCCTCTTTGAGTGGTTCTGCATCTTTCGCACAGAAATTTGTTTCAAAACGTCCTCTTTGACATTATTTTCTGGAAAATATGTTAATTAAAAAAAAAAAAGGAAACATGAACCAATGATTGAGTAGATAGTTTCTGAACATCAACACTTACTAGTTTCATGTATTTCAGAACAAAAAAAAAAAAAAAAAAAAAAAAAAAAAAAAAAAAACAGCATAAGTTTGACCTTTTTGATTTAAAAACAGCCTTAACATTTAATGTTTCACTGTGTAAAAGTTTTCTACTTGTTCATTTCTATTACACAAATAAAAATCTGATTGAAAAACGACAATTTTGTTTTCGCGGTGAAATATTCCGTTTTCAGGAAATATTTCACCTAATGTCAGCATAAATCTAATGTCAGCTAAACACATGTTGTTAACAGGCACACCTTTAAAATTTTGAGAAACGTGTTTTTAGTGAGTGGAACCAGCCAGAAATTTCAGCTTTTGTATAGTCGTTATCGAGGCCTAACATTCATTACCATATTGTTTGTATTATAAGAAACGATCTGCGAGCAGAATATAAGGTGTTTTTCTTCCCGTACCGAGTCTTTAAACATAAACCACTCAATCTTCAAATTTGACATATGCTTTTTCCTTCCATGGCTCCAGTGCCTATTCAGGTGTATTCTTTAAAGATCTTCATACATTGGGCCCCTGTCCTCGCTCGAGGAAACGCTCGCGAGCTAATGCTATTCATATGGGGAAGCATTTTTCTAATAACTCTTTCGCTTTTTGACATATTTGAATTTTTTTTTTTTTTTTTTTTTTTTTTTTTTTTTTTTTTTGCATTGGATAGCTGAGGTGCATGTCGTCAGCGCATCTTTTTACTTTTTCGATTTTGGTTGCAGATATTTTTTATTAAGTTAGTTTCGCTTTCAAAACCGGTTTCGAAACTGAAAGTGCATTTTAAAAGATATGCCTGCAACCAAAATCGAAAAAGTAAAAAAGATGCGCTGTCGGCATGCACCTCAGCTATCCAATGCAAAAAAAAAAAAAAAAAAAAAAAAAAAAAAAAAAATATATATATATATATATATATATATATATATATATATATATATATACACTATATTGCCATTGATTATGGGACACTTGCGATTTTAGACATTTTACTAAATATCTAGAAAAATACATGAGGAATCATCTCGAAACTCTTAGTGTATAAATATAATAGTATAAGTCATACATCTCCGTGAAGATTTTTTCCCGAAACTCCAAAGGGGACCGTCAACAAATTAAAACAGAATGAATATCTTTTGAATAACCCTGTCAAAACTAATGTAGCAAAAGCGCTCAAACTCTAGATTGTGATTGAATGCCTTATTGTAATAAGCCTTGTTCATTTTTATGCAAATAGCATGCATACTCGCACAGTAATTAAGGTTTTTATAAAAATGATCCCAAATTTTTCCAAGTTTTTTCCTTATAATTTTCAGAGTTCTTAATGTAAAATAATATTTTTTTCAGACAATATGACAAACAACATTGCACACAGTACCCTGTAATCAGAATTAAAAAATAATGAAAATTGTATAAAAAATGAGTTGGTTTACTAAATAATTTTTTACTGCGCATGCGTCAACGATATCAAAATTTCATTTGCATATTATGTTAGCTAAATGTATAGAGCAACTTTTGTGAAAGTCAAAAAATCATAACTTGAAAATTCTGACAATAATCGTCAATTGAATAAGTCGAAAATCCGTTATTCTCAAAATGAAGCAAAAACAAGAGGGATTGTATCCATATATTCATTGATTAGTGTCAATATAGAATACACAATATGGAATGTACTACTGCATTTGGATAAAATCCCTCATTTTTTTGCTTCATTTTGGAAACAACGGATTTTGTCCTTTTTCTATAGACGATTACTTTCAGAATTTTCAAGCTATGATTTTGAGACTTTTACAAAAGTTGCTCTATACATTTAGCTAACATAATATGCAAATGAAATTTTGATATCTTTGACGCATGCGCAGTAAAAAATTATATAGTAAACCTACTCATTTTTCATACAATTTTTATTGTTTTTTAATTCTGATTACAGGGTACTGTGTGCAATGTTGTTTGTCATATTTTCTGAAAAAAATATTATTTTATATTAAGAACTCTGAAAATTATAATGGAAAAACTTGGAAAAATTTGGGACCATTTTTATAAAAACCTTAATTACTCTGCAAGTGTGCATGCTATTTGCATAAAAATGAACACAGTGTATTACAATAAGGCATTCAATCGGTAAACGGAAAAAAAGTGACCGGAAAAAAAGTTATCGGAAAAAAAGTGACCTAAACTACAAAAGCGGAAAAAAAGTGACACGGAAAAAAAGTGACATGGAAAAAAAGTGACACGGAAAAAAAGTGACACGGAAAAAAAGTGACATGGAAAAAAAGTGACACGGAAAAAAAGTGACACGGATTGGTTTTGGGGATTTATTATTGATTTTGGGGATTCATTGGTTAAGTATGAAAGGGGGATCGGGGGGGGGGCTCATAATTTAGGTAAATGGGTTTTTCATGCTGAATTAACTATTTTGGTTCAATTTTTGGATATATGTTCAACTGAAAAGACGCTTGCCTGATTAGTTTTGGGAAGGGACGATTACCCCCCCCCCCATCCGTCCTCAATTAGATGAATGGGTTTTTATGCAGAATTATCCAACTTGTGTCAAATTTGCATATAAGTTCTTTTCGATAAGGCTTATATATAGTATAAAGTGCCTGAAGAGTTTTAGGAGTTTAATGGTTAAGTATAGAAGGGGAACGGGGGATAACCTTTCTTAAATTAATGGCTTTTTACGGATAATTATCCGATTTGCTTCGAATTTTGGACATGGGTTAGTTATGATAAGACGTATTTCTGATTATTTATGGGGTTCTTTTGATAATTAAAAAGGGGGCGGGTGATTACTACCCCCGGCCTTAAATCAGATTAAAAAAAAATATGCACACTTATCCGATTTATTTCAAATTTTGGATGTAGGATCTTTCTCATAAAGTAAATTCCTGAATAGTTTTAAGGGTTTAATGGCCATGTATAGAGGGAGAACTGGGGATAAACCCCCTTAAGGGTGTATTAAAAAAAAACGCTTTTCCACCTTCAACAGCTCGAAATTTTCCGATACAATTTCAGACACATTTTCAAAAGTAGAAACATGAAACTTGCTGAGGATATTTTTGAAGAGATGTACAAGGTGCCATGTGCTCTATTTTTATGCTCAATTCATTAGAATTTGATTTATAAACAATTATCTTCTCAGTATGACTCTTTTTTTTTCGTTCACAGATCTCCCGCCAAAGGGAAATCTGTTCAAAATGCCGTTTTTGATTGCTTTTTTCGCAATATTTTCTGCATTTATCAAAGAATTGACAATTACGGCATCTTGTGTACTTTCTAAATAAGACAATTTGCCAGTTTGATGCATATGAGAGTAAAAATGAAGTTAAAAATAAATCGGAAAATAGGCAGTTTGAATCGAAATACACCCTTAAATTAAATAAATGGCTTTTTGCGCAGAATTATCCGATTTGTTTTAAATTTTCGATCTATATTCATTATAAGAAGGCGTATCTCAGATTAATTATGGGGTTCTTTTGCTAATTAAATAAGGGAAAGCGGGCGATTAATCCCCCACTCTTTAAATAAGATTTTTTTTTCACAATTATCCAACGTATTTCAACTTTTGGATATAGGTTTTACCTGATAAAGTGAATCCCTGAATAGTTTTAAGGGTTTAATGGCTAAGTATAGAGGGATGAACGGGGGGGGGGGATAACCGAAAAATAATCAGAAGTTCGCCTTATCATAATGAACGCACATTCAAAACTTGAATCAAATAAGATAATTCTGCGTAAAAAGCCATTTATTAATTTAAGGGGGGTTATCCTCCGTTCCCCCACTGTATATGTCGGGCGTTCCTCTCAGCCCGCACAACTTTGAAGAAAGTCCGTGGTAGTTATAGCTGCCACCACCGATATTACTAGGTGATATCGGTCACCCACTGTGAGGATTGTGTAAATGAACACTGACGCTGTCAATTAACTGAATTAACAGTTTATTTAGAATATATGTACACATTATACGCTATTTACCATTATATACAATTACAACTCGGATATAGGTGATCCGGTTCAACATTAAATTAAATACAGTAAAGGTTGGCTGTGTACTATTCGAATTACACCTTCCACCTCACACTCAATGCACGTTAGATTAACTTTATCGGAGATCACTTTCGAATCTCCCAACATATGGATACTCGGCCTGCACTTCTCGGCCCAGAGCACTAAACACCAGGACGTCTGTGTCCCTTGCTCTCCAGATACGCACTGCCTCCGCTCTACAACGCAGAGCACACCCTATCAGGACCTCTGTCCTACATTATTCTCTAGGTATGAACCCAGATACGAACTGAACTAATCTGAGATAAGACTTGCTCTTCTCAAATCACGGTGTTTCCCCAATGTCAACCCCCTTTGGGGCTTATCCATTGGACACATTCCACATTCCTTTCTTAATTAGTGACATGTTGCTTGTCAGCTCATCATCCACGTACCTCACTGACGGATGAACACGCCTCTCCGCAATCTCCTCTTTCTCACTCACCACCTGTAGAGGATTACCTGTCAATTCTCCCTTCAACAAAGAAAGAATGTCACCTTGAAAATTCTAGTACACAGCCGGTATAATATAAAAGAGATTAAGATAGAGAAATAACGGAAATTCCAATCTTTAGCAGAGGTGGTCTCAGAACCTGACAGTATACTTAGCCATTAAACCCTTAAAATTATTCTGGGACTAACTTTATGAGAAAAAACATATATCCAAAATATGAAATATATCGGATAAGTGAACATAAAAAACAATTTATATAATTTAAGGGGATCGGAAAATCACCCGCCTTAATTTTTAATTAGAAAAATAACCCCATACGTAATCAGGGATACGCCTTATCATAATGAATCTATAATCCAAAATTTGTAGCAAATCCTATAATTCTGCGTAAAAAGTAATTTAATTTAAGGTAGGTTATATTCTATTCCCCTTCAATACTTAGATATCAAATCCTTAAAACTATTCAGGGATCCACCTTATCAGTAAGAACCTATATTTAAAATTTGAAATACATGGGGTAATTCTGCATAAAAACCTATTTATCTAGTTTAAGGGGGAGATAATTGCTCGCCCCCACCCTTTATAATAAGCAGAAGAACCCCATAACTAATCAGAGATACGTCTTATCATAATGAATCTATGTATAAAATTCTAAGCAAATCGGATAATTATGCGTAAAAAGTTATTAATTTAATTTAAGAAAGGTTATCCCCCGTTCTCCCTCTATATATAACCATTAAAACTCTTCATGCATTATATACTATATATAAGCCTTATCCAAAAGAACCTATATTCACAGGGCCCGACTTAGACAGTGGGGGGCCCTGGGGCAAACATTATTAGAGTGGCCCCCTTCTATCTTAAAATGTTTGTGAATTATACTCAAGTGACTAAAATTAAAATTCAAACCTATTGTATGTATGCATAAATTTTGTACCAAGTACTGATTTCAGTATTTATATTTCACATCTTTATACATAATAACAGATGATAAATAATTTTAACTATTAATTTTCTTATGATGTAACTATTACTTTAAGGGAACGTGGGGCAGGGAAGCAAAGGAGGTAGGAGAAAAAAGACCCCTTAAAATTGAAAAAAAAGAATTTTGGTAATATTTTACTACTTTATATCATTTGGCCCTCTTTTAACAATAAACTTTTCTCTCCTTGGGGGTCCCCCTCAAACCGGGGGCCCGGGGCAATTGCCCCGCATGCCCCTGCCTTCGTCAGGCCCTGTATATTCAAATTTGACACACGTTAAATAATTCGGCATAAAAACCCATTCATCTAACTGAGGACGGGTGGAGGGGGGGGGGGGTAATCGTCCCTTCCCAAAACTAATCAGGCAAGCGTCTTTTCAGTATGAACGTATATCCAAAAATTGAACCAAAACAGTTACTTCAGCATGAAAAACCCATTTACCTAAATTATGAGCCCCCCCCCCAATCCCCCTTTCATACTTAACCAATGAATCCCCAAAATCAATAATAATTCCCCAAAATCAATCCTTGTCACTTTTTTTCCGTGTCCCTTTTTTTCCGTGTCCCTTTTTTTCCTTGTCACTTTTTTTCCGTGTCACTTTTTTTCCGCCTTTGTAATTTAGGTCACTTTTTTCCGATAACTTTTTTTCCGGTCACTTTTTTTCCTAGATTCATTCAATCATAATCTAGAGTTTGAGCGCTTTTGCTACATTAGTTTTGACAGGGTTATTCAAAAGATATTCATTCTTTTTTAATTTGTTGACGGTCCCCTATGGCGTTTCGGTAAAAAATCTTCACGGAGATGTATGACGTATACTATTATATTTATACACTAAGAGTTTCGAGATGATTCCTCATGTATTTTTCTAGATATTTAGTAAAATGTCTAAAATCGCAAGTGTCCCATAATCAATGGCAATATAGTGTATATATATGTATTGAAAAATGTTAAAATGCGAAAGAGTTATTAGAAAAATGCTTCCCTATAGAAATAGCATTAGCTCGCTAGCGTTTCCTCGAGCGAGGACAGGGGCCTTAAATATGCACCCTCAGACAGATGTATGAACTTGGATATTCCATGAAATTACATTGAAAATATTAATCTATACATATATAAAATAGTTTGTCTTGATTGACTGATAATCAACGCACAGCCCAACTTACCGGTGGCGTAGCTACATTTTTTGGCGCCCGGGGCAAGAAGAAATTTTCCGCCCCCCAACTCTTAACTAAAAAAAAAGAACATTAATTTTTCCCCTAAAACAAAAAAGCAAGGTTTTTTTTTTTTTTTTTTTTTTTTTTTTTTTTTTTTTACTTGTACCAGGAGGAAAAGAACATTTCCCTCTTCCTTGCTTTTTAGGATTCAGCTAATTTTATTCAAACACTCGAAGCTAAAATACATAGAACCCAATTATAGAAGACTTCTAGTTTTTGTCAATACTGAATTATTCAATTTCAGTATATTCGGGGAAATTCAAACACTTCGCGGATGTAATTATTGTTTTTAGCATATGGGGATAACAACTATAAAAATAAATTTTCAAAAACCCACATTTGCTAAAAACGATTACCGATTATGAAAAAAAAAAAAAAAAAAAACCGTTTAAATGCGGCAGCCAAACTGCGATGCTCATCCTTTTTTTAAGATAGAAGGGAAATCAAAAAAATGTTCTTTAATCCTCCTATCAAAACTTAACAATTCTGCAAAAAAAAAAAAAAAAAAAAAAAAAAAAAAAAAAAAATGTATTTATAATTTTTGCTTTTTTTTTTATAACACAGCGGTCGTTATTTTGAAATAGGATGGCGGATCAAGATGTCCAACGAATTTGGTCAAGATTTTAATAAATATTTAATGGAAGAAAAGATGGCGTGCAATCCTACAGAAAATATGCCAGATTTAAAACCCGTTTCCTCGGAAACTACCCGACCGATTTTGGTGAAATTTGAAATCCATATTTAATGAAAGATTCACTCAAGATTTATGCCAACAGTTTTTTTTTCCTTAATTAAAACTTTTTATTTCAGAGCAATGTAAATTTTTTAGATTTTTTTTTCTCTGAAGCTAAATAAAATGCTTATAAACTGTCTGCCGTACATGATCTTATATTTATGCTTTATCACCAAAAAATATTATCAAAATTGCTCGAGTACTTTATGAGATAATTGATTTTTTACCGGAAAAGTACGATTTTTCAAGAAAGAAAGTAAAAAAAAAACTTAAACACTTCGAATTTGTGTGAAGTTCTTGAACAATTTTATCAAACACAAAAATTCCAAAATTTTTTTGGATCCGTCATGTGACATATCATCGAAAAGCCCTTGTACCGCTCTTTCATATTCTGAACTTTTCATCTCGCACCTCAAATCCCCCCCTCTCCTGGAGGCAGTTTTTAATTTTTTTTTAAATTAAAACGTTCTATCATTACAAATCTTTTTTTTTTTTTTGATAAATATTAGTTACAATGTTTGAAAATTTCAAAGAGAGCGAAAGTTTCTATCCCGGGTAGACATGATAGTTGGAACTCTGACTGGGGGAGAGAACAATTTTCTAATGTTAACAATATGTCCTACACCCTTGTTGTTACATATCGTTGGAAAGCTCTCTGACCATTATTTCAAATTGTACACCTCCAGTGCCTCTGAGATATTTTGCCATATCTCAACAATAGGTTTAGGTAGAAGCGGGAAATTTAAGATAACACACTTATTAAAAAAAAAAAAAAGGTACTTCGTTATTTTTAGAGCTACTTTGTCTATTATGTCGTCAACATCGATTTTGAGCAAGATAATGTAACATTACATGTAAAAGACAACAATTATGGGTGTTTGGCTAGCTATTATGCACTTTTTAAAATCATTTCTAGCTGTACTCCGTATGATTCACGATTCCTTTAGAGAAATCGACCAGTGCAGCGGGCGAAGACTGCTAGTTAGTCATATTTTAACAAATTACTGACTAAAAAAGTACTTGATACTTTAAAAAAAAAGAAATTATTAATTAGGATTATTATTCATATTTCGTTGCATAAAACGGAATATAAATTAATTAATTTCAAGGCTATTTTTCAAAACTAAAATTATTTAGAGTTCAAAATCGATTTTCCTTTTCTCCTAGATATTTCCTTTTAAAATACTACTTCAGTCAAAAATAAAATAAAATAAAATAAAATAAAATAAAAGATTAAAAAAAAAATAAATAAAATAATAATAATAATAATAATAATAATAACCGGTCAATCTCTGTGCTATTCTTATGGAAGAAATTTATGAGGGTATTTCAGTTGCATTTAAATATTTTTAAATGATTTTTTATTTTATTTTATTTATTTAGTTGAACAGAATAGCTGAGATTGCTTTTTAAAAAGATCGTTTTTTACTTTTTCGATTTTGACTGCCAAATTTTTTTATGAACACTATTTTTATTTTCACTTTGCATATCTGTTTCAAAAATGAAAGTATCTTCATTAGAAATGTCTATAAACAAAACCGAAAAAGTAAAAATCGACCTACAGATCGATTTCAAATATCTATTGTTAAAATCGCTTGTCTATGAAATCAGTTCTTTAAGTAATACTCTGATTTCATTCGATTTGTATTAAAGTGTTTCTTTTCTCCTCTAATTATTCAATTTTATATATTTTAATGACCTTCTTACTCAAGCATTGAAAAAACAAATAAAACTACGGAATTCTCAAAGGTACTTGCTAGTATGAGTTGCGGACAAAAACATCGGGGACAAAATCCCAATGGACAAATATTCCACGGACAAAAATCCCATCGGCCAAAATTTTAGCGGACAAAATCTCCTCTTTGCAGAATAAAAGCTCCATTTCGACCAAGTTTGAAGTTTGTTTTAAAGAAAAAAATCTCCAAACATTAACAAAAAAAAAAAACTTAAATAGGTTTTGTTAATATAATTATTTAGTTTACCCTCATTGTACGAAAATTAGAAGTTATAAGTTATGTGATAAATATTTTATATTTCTTAGAGATATACGTGCTTTTAAAAGTCTCAATTAAAAGATTATTTAAATTAAGTATCAAACATTAGGCAGTCTTGAATTATTTAAAAAGCAATAAAATTTTAAAAGTGATCATTTTTTAATTCATATTTTTTATGAACTGATCATTTTTAATATATATATATATATATATATATATATATATATATGTATTTGCGCAATCCTCTACATTAATGGTGTTAACCAGATAAGTTTTTTTTTTTTTTTTTTTTTTTTTTTCTTCTCAATACTTTGTTTTCTTACTTTTTATCCAAATTATATATGAATGTAAAGTTTATCATTTCCACGTGCAAAAATAGGGTTAGATTGTGCTCATGTTACAGACACTATTTACTGTGCGCTATTGTTTTAATATATATATATATATTCATTTTTTCAACTATTTATTTCTATGTTCCTTGTTTAATAATTTGGTTTTTGTGTGCTGGTAGCCCCAATTACGTATTATTTTGCTATTTCATGGCTAATACGTGGATGAAACCGCACACTTCATTTGTAGTTCCGGAGCATTTGGGGTCTGATGATTCTGCTCTGAGGACTACAAATTACATTTGCATTCATTTTATTTATTTAATTATTGAGATACACTCGTTTCACTATTTTTTTTTCTTTTTAAAATTCAATTCAATTCAAATTCTTCGTTTTGGTTTATTGTTTTATTGATAAAATCCATTGGTGAATCTAGTCTACATTTAATGGTATTATGTATATATTAATTTAATTTCTTTTTAACCGTATTCAACTCTGTCTACTGTTCCATATTTAGTTAAAATTTAAGATATCGTTTCTATTTTAATATTTTTTAAAGTTACATGAATTTTTGTTTTCAAAAATGTAATGATTGTTTTTTATTTGTCCCACCTTCATTCTCAAAGGAGGGATTATACAATCTATAACAGCCATTCTGGGACAATCTTAGAAGCTATATGAAATTTATCAGAATTGTTTATTTAATCTAGTAATTTAATGTATTTAATTTCAGCAGATTTTTAGTAAATAACACCAGCTGAGGATGATTTTTAATTTATTTCGCCATTCTTTGTAATCTGCGAAGAGGGGGGGGGGGGGTATTTTGCCACGTTTTCAGCAATGAATTCTTGTTAAAATTAAAGTACAGTGTGGTCATAAAAAAACTTTACCGATATATGGAGCTCTAGCTACCAGTCCGCTCAACCGATCGAGATGAAATTTCAGATATAGCTATTCAGAGGTATGAGCTCGAGATTCTGTGAACGGCAACAAAATGGCGCTAACGGTTACGGTTATAGTTACTTCTGTAACTATAACCGTAAATTCCAATGACAACACTCATTTTTTTTTCATCGCAAAATGCTCAGCGCATGTGAAAACCCTAAAGAGCGTTGGAACCGTACGTGTATCGCAAGAAACGGACATGTTGTGCATGCACAAAAAACTGTTCTGCGAATCCTCCCCCCCCCCATAGAAAAAACTCGATTGGGGCGCAAGGAGGAAATTTGCATATGACACAGAGTCAGTACACTAATCTTTGATTACAATACAGATCGGAGAAACTAAAACTTTTATTTTGATTACACATTTTCCACATAAGTGCCATCACCATGCAATGTGTAATTGCCTGTGATGACACCCTTGTGGAAAATGTGTAATTAAAATAAAAGTTTCAGTTTCTCCGATCTCTATTGTAATCAGAGATTAGTGTACTGACTTTGTGTCACATGCAAATTTCCTCCTTGCGCCCCAATCGAGTTTTTTCTATCGTGGGGGGGGGGGGGATTCCCAGAACGGTTTTTTGTGCGTGGATAACATGTCCGTTTCTTGCGATACACGTACGGTTTCAACGCTCTTTGGGGTTTTCGCATGCGCTGAGCATTTTGCGATGAAAAAAAATGGGTGTTGCCATTGGAAATTTTCGAGTTTCTGTAACTATAACCGTAACCGTGAGTGCCGTATTGTTGTCGTTCACAGAATCTTGAGCTCATACCTCTGAATAGCTATATCTGAAATTTCATTTCGATCGGTTGAGCGGACTGGCCGCTAGAGCTCCGTATATCGGCAAAGTTTTTTATGACCACCCTGTATTTTCTTAAATGTAGAAAAAGCAGGTTCTAACTAAGATCTATCGAAAGTGGATGTGGGGAGGGCGGGGGGGGGGGGTCAGAATTATTTGAAAAGATTACTCCTTGAATATCTGTGTGTGTTTTTTTTTTTTTTTTTTCGAATAAAGTGGAAGTTGCTGTAGCTAAATTTCATTCATATTATGTGTATGCAAAAAATTTGTATGAAATGTGTTAAATTAGTAAATTAACATAAAGCAGTTTTTCTCTAGCAAAGAAATCTCTTATCCTTTTTTTCTGAGTATTCCAATGTCATTCATAACATATAATAATCAGGACTACAGAAGTTCCATTATCCTTAAAGTTTAGATTTAGTTCACTGTTAAAGTCCTTTGAAATCATTTTATTAGTAAAATGTAAAATAAAGAAAAGGATAAAAAAAATAACAAACAGAGACTCAAGATAACAAAATAACAAAGAGAAATATTTTCAGTTTTTAAAAAACTTGATGCTTAGATATGAAAAAAAATCTCCAGAAAATTTTTACCCTTTCCGGCGCTGTGTACTAAGGACACCTAATTATAATTTTACTAGTACCAAGAATATTTAATTAAAATTTTCCTTTTGAAACATACCTAAAAATAAGCAAATTAGTACTTTCTAAAAATTCGTTTGTAAATTCCCGTATAAGTTAATTATTTCAAACAAATTTATTCTGCGCCTGTAAGGTTTAAAAGAACATTAAGCCATGCGAAAATACCCGGTGGGTAATGCTTGCTAAGAAATTTATAAAGATAACTCTTTTGCATTTCAATATTTTCAATGTATTATTATTATTATTATTATTTTGTTTCATTGGATAGCTGAGGTTGATCTGTACAAGAGCCTTTTTTTTTACTTTTCCGATTTTCATTGCAGATTTCTTTCTTTCTTTCTTTCTTTTTTTTTTTTTTTTTTTCTTTTTTTGTAAGGACGTTTTCAATTTTGCAGCCGTTTCAAAAAGAGAAAGTGCCCTCCTTAAAAAATACCTGTAAAGAAAAACAAACAAGTCAGAAATTGCACGTCAAACATAGCAAATGAGACGCTTTCGTACTATAACAAAGTTTTTAAAATATTCATAATGGGTGTGATTGTATACAGTTATTTCGGATACAGTATAATATTCGAAAACTTTTGTATGAGTCTCTCTCATTCTGTGTGTCCATGTAAATACTATATGCTTCCTATTATATAGGAAGTAACTTGTAGTAAATCTCAGCAACGTATTATTATTATTATTATTTTCTTTCATTGGATAGCTGAGAATCTGTACAGAGGGCACCTTTTTACTTTTTCGATTTTCATTAGTTTTTTTTTTTCTTTTGAGGTTGCTTTCACTTTTGAAACCGTTTTCGAAAGTGAAAGCGTCTTCCTTAAAAATACCTGTAAAGAAAATCAAACTAATCAAAAATTGCTCGTCAAACATAGCAAATGAGACGCTTTCCTAGTATAATGAAGTTTTAAAAATATTCATAATGGGCGTGATAGTATACAGTTACTTCGGATACAATATAGTATCCGAAAACTTTTGTCTGAGTCACTCCTTTTATGTGTCCATGTATATACTATCTGCATCTTTTTATAGAAAAAGTAGCTTGTAGTAAACCTCAACAACGTATAGCAATTTCATAATATGTATAATGTTGTGGTATAATTAAAAAGTCCCCCGAATTTTTCCACCAATAAACTTGAATAGAAATTTTTGTCGCATTTAAGTGCCTTATTTAACAGAAATTTCTCTCACATATCTGGTAAAAAATATCTATTTCTTTTTACTGGTGTCAGTTTGACCAAGTATTATAATATTTTTACTGACACAAATAATTGGTTGTCTTGGTCGTCATAATGTTGCGCAATTACTATCGTCGAAGTAAATTTCCACCAGTAAAAATAAATGTCATTTTTAATCATTATTTTTGATTGAAACTTTCAAATTTTTCATTTTTTTTTTTAATTGAATGGTTTAAATAGATAGAAATTTTTTACTCAAATTTATTGATGGAGTTTTCCGCATTGATAATGAACCCCTCGAAAACGGTTATAGTTGAAGCTTCCTTATATTAAGGATATGCCAGTTCTTCTTTCTTAAGAATTCCATGGCGTGAAACTGTAAATAAATAACAAATATTCTTTGCACCCCACATACTGTATAGAATATATACTTTAGTATATACTTCCATCAATGCATATAAATTTTATTATGTTCGAAAGAGTGTAACATCATTAAAATGCACTTGAAACTCATTTTTCCCATTAGCCGTAATGTAACGGAATACTTTTGATTGTCTTTGTGATTGAACTATATACCCGATTTTCATATAAAGTTTTCAAATAACTCGACAAAATTATGCAACAATTATTTATTTTAAATTTCAAACTATCCCGTTGGGTAATTTTTGCGTTGTTATAAGAGGACGGACTGACTGAATGACAAATATAGGTTCTATTTGTTTGCATAATTGCGAACGCACCTGAAATAGGAATAACTGATTTTGTACAGATCTATCCCAACTGTCCAATGCAAAAATGAATAAATAAATAAATAATAAAAAAAATTAAATAATAAGAAAAATTAAATAAAATCTCCTGACTGATTCGCTATCTCACGTCATCAACGAGCAGCCAAAACTAATCTTGATACACAAATGAGGTGTTCATAACCATAGTATATCAATTCCATTTCGGGAAAATAAAGAAAAGAAAAGAACTAGATTGTGTAGTTAGAAGGTGCATACAATATCTATTTTATCTTCTTCAACAGTGAACCCAACCTGTTTTCATATGCTTTCTCATATATGGCACTGTTTACATGCTTGGTCTAGAGTTTATCATGCTCACACACAGAGAAAAAAATAATTAAATTTAAATTAAATTTTTCAAAAATGAGTTAAGTTCAAACTTAACATCAAAAAAGGATTTCAAAGGAACTCGCTCAGCTGAAACTCATTTATGAAAGTAAACAAAATTCACATTAAATTTATATATATATATATAGTCTGTCTCAAAAGTTTAAGCACAAGCATAAAATATCGATTTTTAATGAATTATAAAAAGTTAGAATTAATAACATTTTTTTATTTACATATTTCGCAATATTATTTAAATAAACGATATCAAAAATAGAAAAAAATAAATTACATAATTTTAAAAAATACAATTTAAAGAAAAGTTATAAAAAAACTGTCTCAAAAGTTTATGCACAATGTCAAAAACAACCATATTTATAATTTTTACAGAACTTATAGTAACAAATTTTTGTTCCATGTTTTCGGATTAGTTCAAATAAACGTGCTTTCGTCGAAATTATTAGTTTTTGTGGGGTTTCTGGTGGCAAAGAATACCATGCTTTCTCAATAACCTCTTGGAGTTCTTCAATAGAGCCATACTGCTTTCCATTGCCTAAACTTGGCGGGTTAAAGTATTCCAGACATTCTCAATCGGGTTTAAGTTTGGACTTAAAGCTGACTAGTCAAGTACTTTATCATTTTTCTGAAAAATCCAAAGTTTTGTAGAATGGGATACGTGGATTGAGGCATTGTATTCCAGAAGAGTTCATTCAAAACCCCCCAAAATGCCACCGAATGGAAGCAAATGGTGGTTTAGGGTCTCTTGAAATTTTTTTCACTCTTCTCTTCTTTTTAGAAAAGCTAGAGAGGGCTGGCAAATGTCCCAAATGCCCCCTAAACCATAATGGATTTACCGCCTTGCTGTCTGCTGAAAAATGTCCTTCGGTTCTTGCGTAACTCATGGCAATACGCCTTCCAACCATCAGGGCCATCTAAGTTCCACTTTTTCTCATCGCTGAATAAAACAGTAAGCCATTTGTCCCCGTAGGTTATGTGTTTTTTAGCCCAGTTCATTCTTACCTGTTTGTGGTGTAATTTAAGAGACGGTTTGCGAGCCAATTTCTTTTACATGATGTAATCACACGCTTTAATACGTCTATTTACAGTGTCTTTGGACATCTGTACTCTGAAATTATTTTTAATTTGCCGTATGGGGACATATTTTGTCTAAATACCAATCTCCGTATTTTCCGATCAGTCTGAACAGTCGTCATACGTGGTCGTGTGCATCTTGGTTTCCGCTTAAAATTATCATTTCTAGAAAGTACTTGATATATACATAGCTTTGATCAATTTAAAGCTTTAGCAATTTCAGAAACAGTTTTATTTTGAGATTTCAATGTAAAATCTTTCAAAATCTCACATTTTGTGAATTCTTTACCCTTTGTCATGTTTAAAACATTAGGAAATAATTTCACCACCTTTTATACTTGTATAAAAGTGCAATATGATGTCATACAACGTCATTACACAATACCAATCCCGTGTTTCTAAAAAAAATTGCATAAAGTGCTTAAACTTTTGAGACAGCGTTTCTTCAAGAAAAAAAGAAAAATAAAATAAAAATAAATATATTTTTTATTTTAACTACCCAAAATGGCTTATTTTATTTTATTTTGATTAAAAGTTGAATATTTATTGTAAATTAGCATAAAATATTTTCTTCTTCAATTATTTTAAATGAGATTTGCAGAGTGCTTAAACTTTTGAGACAGACTATATACTGGTGTGCAAAATTTAAGGACAAAGGGATTTTCAAGCGATAATTTTCACCCGAATATTCAACAGGAAGTAATATAATTCGAATAATTGCTATCCCTGCATAACAGCTAGTCCATATAACATCTGATTCAGATCACGCATGGTCACAAGAGTCACAGTCACTAAGGCGAAACAAAAAAAGGAAATTCCATGCGTCTCTTTTATGAATCTCAAATGACTACTATATGTGACTCCACTGTCTGGTCACTGCGTCTGCTGCTTTGTGACGAGTCACCAGGTGATTTTACAGTGTTTTATTGAGACTCTGGTGTGACTGTCATTTGGAGGCTCAATTTCAAAGTCATTGTGAATGTTGCATTATTATAAATAACCAAATAATGACACATTAAAGTCGCATGGTGACTTTCTGTCACAAGACTTTGCCAAATGGTAATAGAGACCCTACTGTGAAGTAACATACTGTGAAAAGTGGTGAAAACTCACTATGTGACTTTAATGGGACATTGTTTGGTGATTTATCATAATGGAATACAGTGTTGATTGTTCTATGCGGATACTTCTATTTTTAAATCGAGATATTTAAAGTTTTGTTTTATGCGAAGAGTTCCGAGAAGAAAAAACAAGTAAGAAAAATCATGCGTTAAGCATAGATTATCAAATACTTTCCAACACTTCCTGAAATTTTTAACAAAACTTAACTAGTGCTACTGTCTATAGGCAAATATGTATTCTAATATTTTTGAACAATCCTGTGTTTGATCTGTCAATTGATATACATATTATATAAAGGGAAAATTTAGTTTAACAAGAAAACGCGGAACAATTTGAAATTTCTCTTTCAGCAATTTATTCTAATAGATGAAAGCAAACTTATACACTTTTATTCAGCCCTTTAGTTAACCTAGTACCTTTATTATACGCCAGTATTTAACTACAATTTAGTTCAAAGTAAAACACCCTTAAGACTACTAAAATCATATTTCCATGTATCCAATTCTTCGAGTGGCCCTGTATATCATTTTAACTATATTCTACAAACATTTCTTAATAAACACAATGCAGTTCAGCACAAAAATACATAACGTATTTAAAAAACAACCTTTACGAAAATTACGCTCATATTCAGTAACTTCGAGTTCTATTGTGTAGCCCTGTATATCAACTATATCATTTATACATACCATACAATATGCATAAATTTAGTGAAACTTAAAAGCGCATATCATAATTAAAAGGACATTTTATCCTTTTATTAGCCATTATCTACAATAAAGAGTACTTCTGATAGAATATAATGTTTGAAATCTTTTGTGTATTCCTGTAAATCCGTGCACTTCGTAATATGCATGAAATATCTTATATTAAGTCTCAGCGACGTATATCAGTTTTATTATTCTTGAAACAGTTCAATATAATTAAAATGTGTCACGAACAATTCTCCTTCATCATTATGCAATGTAATTATTTTGTGTGGCCCTGTAAATGAATAATATGTATACTTTTAATCTCATATTTTACAAAATGCATATTTTAGTGCAATTTGTATATGCATATAAGTTTTAATATGTTTGACAGGGTGTAACATCTTTAAAATTCATTTGAAACGATTTTTTCCCATAGAACGTAATATGACGAACAAATTTTGATTGTCCATGTAAATAAACTAATCATGCTAAGAATTTCATTTGGAATAGGGTTCGTGCTAGGGTAACCATCAATAACATCCAAAAATTTCAGGACAATCCGACTAAATTTACGAGAGTTAAAGCGCGGTCAAATGGCCTGATAGACCGAAATCATAAATACTTCTGAACTTTGTTGGAAAGTTAAAATAAATAATGTGAATTAATCTCTCTCTCTCTCTTTTTTTTTTTTTATTCACATTATTTATTTTAACTGAATGTGCAATTAATTGCATAGTACTCCGCTCAAAATATACTATTTCTATAAACTATATTGAATGTTTAATGGTTTGCCGTTAAATTTACTCTATTTGTATATCTGAATTATTACTAAAGCCATTAATCCATTTATACGGCTTAAAGACTTAAAAATTTGAAAAATTTTGTATCGTAAAACCTTTTAAAGCGGAATCACATAGGAATAAAAAAAATCGTTATAGTTAAGTTCCTTTTTTTATGAGGTCTGCATCTCATACAATTGTATTATTTAGTTTCAAATGAATTATTATATACATTTTGCCCCATTCAAGAAATTTTTCGGCTTAAAACAAGATTTTATCATACTCTAATTCTTATACTATTCTTTAAGGAAAATTTTAACTGCAGAATAATGACAATTTACAAACACTATATGTTTTTGGCAAAGATTGTTGATCTTTAAACTGATTTTTGCACGAGTCAGCAGGACCCGACTTAGACAGCGGGGGGGCCCTGGGGCAAAAATTATTAGGGGGGCCCCCTTCTATCTTAAAATTGTTCGTATATCTGTCTTTGAACAGATTAAAATCTAATCAGTCTAAAATTAAAATTCAAACCTATTCTTTGTATGCATAAATTACGTACCAAGTACTATTCACATCTAATATACATAATAGCAGAAGTTAGATAATTTTAACTGTCAGCTTTTTTACTTACCCATCATACGTAGTATAGGGTAAGTCTTGCAATCGTTTTGAAAATCGAAAAATTTTTTTTGACGGATTTACACGTTTTAGATAGTGGAGATTCCGAAAAACATATTTTTAGAAAAAAAATTTTGCCGTCCGTCTGTCTGTCTGTCTGTCTGCCTGTCAGTCTGTCTGTCTGTAAACGCTCTATCTCCCGAACAAATTGAGATAGAGACTTGAAATTTTGTATGTAGTTAGTATGTAAGAATGTGACGAACCCTATTTAATATCAGCAACCTCGATTATCCGGAACTATTTTTTTCGGACTCTCGAAAAATTCGTTCTGATGAAAGGTAAATAAAAATTTTCGAATTTTTTTGTTCTAAGGAATGGACGTAAAAGGTAATAAAATAACACACATTTTGCATATAGAACGAAATCGATCGGATTATTAGTTGCCGAGATATTTGTAATCTTGTTTTCCACATTCTTCGATTTTTCATGACCCTGTATTTCATTCATATTTCAATTCAGAAGTATATTTTAATTGGAAATGAGACGCTTAATCCGACGCAGTTAATTGTTAGTTAATATTAGTATTATTTTTGGAGTTATAAGGATGTTTCTTTTACGCAGTTCGGTACTACATGAGTAGTTTGGCGTTTTATATAATTTGTCGAAATTGGTACATCAGCAGTTCTTTAATATAGCATTACTATGTATATTAACAATATTTAAATTTTGTTTATGAATTGCAATGTGCATTGTATAAATAGATTCACATGTTTTATTTTCATATACATATCCATGATGGGTAAGTATTACGGTGGCCCCCAACGACTAGTTTATGATGTAACTAGTACTTAAGGGAGCGTGGGGCATGGAAACAGAGGGGGTAGGAGAAAAAAGGCCCCTTAAAACTAGAAAAAAAGAAGTTTGGCCATATTTCGCCATTTTTTATCATTTGGCACCCTTTCAACGAAAAACTTTTCTCTCCTGGGGGGCCCGGGGCAATTGCCCCTCATACCCCTGCGTTAGTCAGGCCCTGCGAGTCAGACAGCGGCGGGTAAACTGTTTCATACAGAATTGTGACCGAGCGAGAAATTTTCGGTCGATGCAGACTTTGTAATACTTCAACAAACCTTTTAGTATTTTTTAAAAATACAGAGATTGAAAAGACTTGCCTTGAATAATCACGGAAGCAAATACTTTAAAAAAATGATTTCTCTAAATTTGAAATTCAGCACTCCAACGAGAAGGAGGAGGGGGTCATCCAATTTTTCACATTTTTCATTACATTTCAATTAAGGAAAAATATTCATAAAATTCATGTTTTAAAATATAGCCAGAAGATTACCTAAATTTCATATCCTAGAATTTTCAATATTCTTAGTCCAAGAGAAGGAACAGGGAATAAGATTTTATCATGCATTTAGTTTTTTTTTTTTTTTTTTTTTTCAAATAGAGATTTAAAAAACTATTGCATTAAATTACTATAAACATAGATAGCTAAAAAACAATTTCAGGATTTTTCAAAATTTTTGCACTTTCTCTAAAGAGGGAGCAAAAATGAGATTTTCATATTTTGTTTTTTATTTGAAAGAAAATATAATTGTTCATAAGATTCTTGCTTTATTTGGAGACAATTGTTCATAAAAGTTAAAATTGTGGTAGAGAGCCTCTATTACGTACAGGCTTGTCGGCATGTACAGTGAAACCTCCAAATAAGGGACACTCCGAATAAGGGACACCTCTATTTAAGGTACAAAAATTCCGGTACCAGTCCCTTGGTATAGGGCGTGTAATGTATTTACCTCTGAATAGGCGACACTCGATTTAAGGGATACTTGAAAATGAGATTGAAAGGATTGGTTTTTGATTTTAGATAATAAATTATTTTGTGATGAAAATAAAAATACAGATTTTTTGAACTTATCAAACAGAGAGACAGTCATGTAGATATAGAGGCATACGACACAATTAATGAGCATTATTTACCCTCAATTCTGATTCGACATCAATGCAATTATCCCCATTGAATGTAATGCAGAAAATGGTGATAAGGATTCTGAATGTGAAGAATAAAAGAAAATTGTGTAATAAAGAACTTTACAGATGCTTTTAGGCTGTTCTCAAATCAAAAAAGGCAATTATAAGGCATTCAGAAATACTTGAAACTAGCAGGCGTTGTTGTTCGGAAAATGTGTAATCTAGCTGTTTGTTCTATTTTTTTATTTATTTATTTATTTATTTTTTTTTTGCAAATGAAGTAGATTTTTCAGAAAATATTATCGAAGTGGAAATTTTAAACCAAATTTTCTTGCAAAAGAAGAAAAAATACTGAAGAAAGGGTAAAAACATCTTTGTCACGTGATCAAAATCGCTTATAACTCAATAGTTAATTTATTTATCAAAAATTGAAAACACAATTCAATTCAAAATCTCTTCAATAGTCAAGCGTTCCAATTTTATACCTTTCCGTTAAAAAATGAATTTGTAATTGTGACAAAATGTTTTCTGATTACTGAGCAGAGCAATTGAGAGATTTTCTGCCTTAAAAATACACAAAGCAGTTCAATACTTTTTTTTTTCGTAAATTTTGCTTGTAATGAAGAACTAAAATTTATAAGTATGGTAAATGAACACATGAAAGGTTTGTAGTGAAAAAATTGAAATTTGCAAAACAATCCCTTTTGATTGATTACTTCAAGTAAATTTCTTTTAAATAATTTTATACTTTTTGAATGTACACAGTTTGCATAAAAAATACAAATCATTTAATGATTTTGAAATCAATTCAAAATTTTAATCAAATAATTCTTTTTTCTTCCTTTTGTGTCTGTTTAACGTAATTAATACACTTCGGATACCTTTAAAAATCACCTTTAATACTTTGTTATATTTATATTCTTCTGAATTAAAAATAATATAAAAAACTCCGAATAAGAGACACCACTATTTAAGGAACAAAAGTTCCGGTCCCATAGGTGTCCCTTATTTGGAGGTTTCACTGTATTACGTACTGATTCTCCGGTGGGTATTTCGTCCTCACTTGCTGGTGTGTTTTACGTCTTCATTTAACGGTGTGTATACGTCCTAACTCTCCGGTGTGTATACGTCCTGATTCTCCGGTGTGTATATGTCCTGACTCTCCGGTGTGTATACGTCCTAATTCTCCGGTGTGTATACGTCCTGATTCTCCGGTGTGTATACGTCCTGATTCTCCGGTGTGTATACGTCCTGATTCTCCGCTGTGTATACGTCCTTGGTTGCCGTTGTGTTTCACGTCCTGACTTCCTGGTGTATATTTAGTCCTCTTTTGCTGGTGTGTTTTAGGTCCTGGCTTACCGGTGTGTATACTTCGTGATTTGTTGTTGATGTGTGTTACGTCTTCAATTGTCGGTGTGTATTGCGTCTCTGTTTGTCGGTGCGCATTCGTTTTTCTTTTTCGGTGCGTAATATGTTCTTGCTTGTCAGTTGTACTACGCCTTGGCTTGCTAATATACATTATAACATGGATTGGTGATTTTTAGGGTTTCGTTCATCTGATGAAACCCTATTCGTCTCTGTCCTCTGTCTGTCTGTCACAAAAATTTTGTATGCCAGGGAGTTCAAATGTTGTGTACTTACAACTGAATACTTCTTGCACACTACAAAGCATAAAATTTTGAAAAAAACATTTTTTTTTAATTCAAATATTAGATTTTAAATCCATCAGTTCATTTTGTTGTTGTTTTTCCTCTTCTAATTGTTGCAACGCAAATTTAAAAAGATATAAAAAATATTTCATTTTTTACCCTTTACTTCTAAAAGAGATGGAGTACTTCTGTTGCCAAAATTACAAAATTGGTGTTACAAACTACGATAAAAATAATATCTCAAAAATAAATTGAGATACAGCTTTTAAACAAAATGCATTTACAAATACATTTTTTCCTTATGTTATGGTCTAAAAATTGAAAATGTGCGATATTTAGAAACTTAAAAATTTGCAGTAGCGTAAATTTCAAAATTGAAATTTCATTTATTTTAATTGTTGCACGCAATATAAATAAAATTATTATGTATATAACTAAAATTAATGGATTAAATAGATCACGTAAAAAACGTATTTATTTGTTTTTATTTCATCATATTAAATCATATTTATCATCTATTATGACAACGCGAAATGAAATATTTTTTATATTTATTAAATTATTATTCATTTAAATTAAGAGCCGCCTCTATTGACCATTTTGGTCTCCTTAAATTATAGCTAAGCTTTGCTATATTTTACTTTTATTCATAATTTTATTTACTTGCGTACCTTCACTAAATCTTCAAATTCAGGTACAGGAATACAATAATAATAACAATAATAATACTCAAAGTTAATTGAGATTTACAGAAAATAAACACTTTTTATTGAAAATTTTCACGATTCTAATACTTTCTTCTTGTATACTTAAAAGATAAAAAAAAACCACTAAAATGAATTTTAAGATTAAAAACTGAAGATTATTATTTATACTTATAAACGAACAACATGTAAACTGTACCGCAGCACGAATTTTTTCCCAATGTCCGGGGTTGTTTGTGTGTATCAAAACAGTAAATGTCCTCAATTGATTGTAAAATACTGAAGTCCCCAATTGATTGTGTGTATCAAGTTAACTGTGTGTGTAGGTGTGTATCAATGTCCCCATTTATATAGCAAAAATACATATTGTGAAATTTGGTGAAATTTTGTGAATTTGACAAAAATCAAAGTTGATTCATATATAATAGAGTATAAATAATAATTATTCACCAGAAATAAAGTTTTAAGTCCGTTATTTTCGAAGTCCCCAATTGGCGGTGTATACACCAAGTCCTGAGTTTGCACGTCTTGCCAACCTGTGTGTGTGTGTGTGTGTGTGTGTGTTACAGGCCAAACCCGATTTTATGCCAACCTAGTCTATCCTAACGTCCATCGGATAAACTAATTGTTCCTAGGCCAAACCGGTCTATCCTAACGCCCATCGTATAAACTAGTTTTTCCTAGGCGAAACCGGTTATTCTAATGCCCATCGGATAGACTAGATTTCCTAGGCCAAACTAGTCTATCCTAAGGCCCATGTTTGGCCTAACTCTTATAGGATAAACTAGTTTAGCCTGCTGTTTATTGGTCTGAACTAGTTTATCCTAGACCAATTCAATTTGGCGTGATTTTATTGAATTCAATGACCGCCTCAGCGCCAACAATCTAGTTTCTCCTAGGCTGATCTAGTTTATCCTAGGCCAATGTAATTTTACGTGTTTTTAGCTCAGGGGCGTCAAAGCCAGAGAAAAAAAGGGCTCACAGGTTCTGTATGTATGTACGTACGCATGTATGTACGTACGAATGTACGTAACGCTATAACTTTTGATAGAAATATCCGATTAGCTTCAAATTTTGGATGTAGGTTCCTTCTGATAAGATATTTTTCTGATTAGTTTTGGAAATTCTCTGGATAAGAATAAAGGGGGCGAACGGGAGGTTAATCTCCCACCGTTAATTTAGAGAACTGCATTTATCATGCAGAATTATCAGTTTTCATTTAAAATTTTAGATATAGGATTATCCTGACAAGGCGCCTCCGGGATTAGTTGTGGATGCTTATTGTTTAAGTGTAAAAGAAAGGGCAATGTAGGTACCCCCCATAATTTAGATAAATAGTTTTTAACGCAGAATTTACGGATTTGCTTCAAATTTTGGTTATAGGTTTTTTCTGATAAGGCAATTCCCTGAATAGTTTTGGAGGATTTAATGGTAAAGTATGAAGGGAAAATGAAGGATCACCCTCTTACCTATTAAAAACTAGTTTTTCCTACGGGCATTTAGATAAACAAGTTTGGTATAAGAAAAACTAGTTTACATAATTGGCGTTAGGATAAAATAGTTTGGCCTAGGCTAATCTAATTTGGCTCGAAATCAGGTTTGGCCGGTAAGGCCAGTAAAAAACATGTCTTTCATGTCTTTCACTAGAATAAGTATAAATGCGAGTCAAGAGTAATTGCTTAGAACATCAATACAGGAATTTCACATATTTACTGTAAAGACATAATGCATTTTACATAGTATTTTTTTTTTCTGCAGACTCGTGCCAACTGAGATCAGGCTTGCATTTATTATTATTATTATTATTGCACATTCGAGCCAGATCGGAGCTGAACATAATTTGGAATCGAACAGCGTTTTCCATTTTTTAGAAATTAATTACTTGTCGACATATAAGCTTTTCTTGTCACGGCGGGCGTGAAGTTTTTCTTTTCCGTGAAGTCGTAACCAAAAATTCGATTTAAAACGTTAGCTTTAATAGTATTTTCTCAAAGGTACATCGCTTTTATGAAAAAAATGATTAACGCCATTCGATTACATATTTTCTGAGTGAGAATGCCTATTACTCTTATGCCTTTCCGAAAATGAATTATTTTTTAAATGTGTTAGGATGTAGCTCTTTTCGATTTGAGAAAAGTCTTAAGGAATGACAGAGAAACATATTCACAAATTTACTTTTTACTGAACAGATTATTTATGATGTTTATAACTCTCCTTTTTTTCTTTTGTTCTAAACTACATTAATTATTTAATGAATCCCTATTATTGAAATGTCACAGAAATTGAAATTTGAAAGGTCACAAAATATAAATAATAATAATACATTGTGTATTTTCCATTCTGTGAACACTTCGTAATTTAAAAATACACTGTAAATTTATCCAATATATGGGTATGCAGTATTTTTTAAAGGAAACCTAATTGTATGTTAAGTAAAATCTGAATTTTTTGCAGAAATTGAGTAGGGCAGATTGAGCGGGACTGAGTCTTTTTTCACATATTTTTGTACTGGCAGGTCTCGGGCTGAACTTTTAATTTTTACACCGGGTCACAGCAAAATAATTTTCCTGCGGGAAAGGCGGGGCCCGGATCTCGAAATTCTGGTCCGTGCAAACCTCTAACAGTATTCTACAACCCTTCGAATAAAATGCATTATATAGGGGTGATGACAAAACCACTTTGCACAAGGTTAGCAATGGAGCAGTAGTCGGCATCAATATTAAAAAGAATGTTGCCCAGTTAAACTGATGGCTTTGCATTCACAGGCTGTTTACAGTCATTGTGTATTGCAGCCTTATTTTTTTAAAGAATAGCACCCTTGAAAAATAAAGTAAGTTGGATTACTTTTTCCCATTGCCCCACTTATATTTAAACATTGAACCCCTAAAACTAATCAAAGATACGTTTTATAAAATTAAACAATTATCCAAAATTTGAAGCAAATCAGATAATTATGCTAAAAAAAAACATTCATCTGATTTAGAGAGAGTAATCCCACATTCCTCGCTTTATACTTAATCATTAAACTCTCAAAACAATTCAGGGATTCGC